>CADEBD010000034.1:0-600000 GCA_902825455.1 Arctia plantaginis | reverse complement strand
GCTCACACAGCAGGCGCGCGTCGCGCTGCAGCTCCAGGGCGCCGCGTGTGTACGTGGGTGTTAGGTATGCGTGTGTGTCGCTCACCGTCGTCGTACATGTCGAGGCCGAGCAGCGCGTCGGCGCGCTCACACAGCAGGCGCGCGTCGCGCTGCAGCTCCAGGGCGCCGCGTGTGTACGTGGGTGTTAGGTATGCGTGTGTGTCGCTCACCGTCGTCGTACATGTCGAGGCCGAGCAGCGCGTCGGCGCGCTCACACAGCAGGCGCGCGTCGCGCTGCAGCTCCAGGGCGCCGCGTGTGTACGTGGGTGTTAGGTATGCGTGTGTGTCGCTCACCGTCGTCGTACATGTCGAGGCCGAGCAGCGCGTCGGCGCGCTCACACAGCAGGCGCGCGTCGCGCTGCAGCTCCAGGGCGCCGCGTGTGTACGTGGGTGTTAGGTATGCGTGTGTGTCGCTCACCGTCGTCGTACATGTCGAGGCCGAGCAGCGCGTCGGCGCGCTCACACAGCAGGCGCGCGTCGCGCTGCAGCTCCAGGGCGCCGCGTGTGTACGTGGGTGTTAGGTATGCGTGTGTGTCGCTCACCGTCGTCGTACATGTCGAGGCCGAGCAGCGCGTCGGCGCGCTCACACAGCAGGCGCGCGTCGCGCTGCAGCTCCAGGGCGCCGCGTGTGTACGTGGGTGTTAGGTATGCGTGTGTGTCGCTCACCGTCGTCGTACATGTCGAGGCCGAGCAGCGCGTCGGCGCGCTCACACAGCAGGCGCGCGTCGCGCTGCAGCTCCAGGGCGCCGCGTGTGTACGTGGGTGTTAGGTATGCGTGTGTGTCGCTCACCGTCGTCGTACATGTCGAGGCCGAGCAGCGCGTCGGCGCGCTCACACAGCAGGCGCGCGTCGCGCTGCAGCTCCAGGGCGCCGCGTGTGTACGTGGGTGTTAGGTATGCGTGTGTGTCGCTCACCGTCGTCGTACATGTCGAGGCCGAGCAGCGCGTCGGCGCGCTCACACAGCAGGCGCGCGTCGCGCTGCAGCTCCAGGGCGCCGCGTGTGTACGTGGGTGTTAGGTATGCGTGTGTGTCGCTCACCGTCGTCGTACATGTCGAGGCCGAGCAGCGCGTCGGCGCGCTCACACAGCAGGCGCGCGTCGCGCTGCAGCTCCAGGGCGCCGCGTGTGTACGTGGGTGTTAGGTATGCGTGTGTGTCGCTCACCGTCGTCGTACATGTCGAGGCCGAGCAGCGCGTCGGCGCGCTCACACAGCAGGCGCGCGTCGCGCTGCAGCTCCAGGGCGCCGCGTGTGTACGTGGGTGTTAGGTATGCGTGTGTGTCGCTCACCGTCGTCGTACATGTCGAGGCCGAGCAGCGCGTCGGCGCGCTCACACAGCAGGCGCGCGTCGCGCTGCAGCTCCAGGGCGCCGCCGCACGCCGTCAGCGCCTCCGCGAACTGCTCGTCCTGGATAACACCACAGTTTTCTTTGTTACTTTTAAATCGTTCAAATAACATTTTATAATTGGTAAGTCACGGTCGTCTCGGCTTATTAAGAAGCTGCCCGAAGCCGAAATTTCAAACGACGACACGCTCGTACGAATAACCTACTTATAATCAAAAATATGTGGTTTGACTTTTAAATCTCCGAATTTTACGAACGATATCCCACGAAATACAAGGAGTCATGTAATATAATAACTTTCCACATCTCACACACAACCATTAAATTCCAAACTAGGCAAAGCCTATGCTTTTTTTTTATTTCCTTGTGGAAAGCCTCTCGGGTCGTCACCCCACCGGGGTTTACGGCGGCGTGGTGTGTCACCGACTAAAACCACACAGTGGGCCATCCGGGAACTGCTGTTATTAAGACATCCGGACCCCTCCTAGCGCCTGCCCGCAACGGCGCGGGCACCACCTTCGGGAATATTCTCTATTTTAGATTATCCTCCCGGGACCTCTCCGCCACCTCTTTCTGCGAGATAACGTCTTCGCAGAAGGATGCGACCGCGGTAAAACAACTATCACTACCGGCCATGAAGCGTATGACGGCCGGTAGTGAGAGATCTCTCCCGATGACTGCAGTGAGGACCCGACGCTGCGACGCCCAAGCCAGGAAAATTGCCAGTGTGTTGAGCCGAGTCCTCACTGCAATCGCAGTGGTGACAGGCAGGCCTCAGGTCCCTCCTAGCAACCGAGTGCAGGTACTTCCCGAAGCAGCCGTGCCCGGAAAGGGACCTGCGTTAATCGTAAGGAAAGGGCCCCGTGCTGCCGCCCTGCCCATTCAACGATGACCGGCTGGAGCGCCTCCACAGCGGCAATACCAGCACGTGGAGACCAACGAGCCATCGTACTTAGCGTAGTTTTCGGGCAGGGACCGACTGCCGCTAACCGTCCGGAACTCAGTCGTCCGCCGATATACTTTGGCGAACACTTCTGCCTCCAAATCTCACGGGGGAGTTCCGACCAACGCGCACGCTGCCTCCGTCGACACGGTGCGGTAACTACGTATGGCTCTGATCGCCAATACCCTCTGAGGACGCCAAAGGCGTGCTCTATTTTGGCTGGTCAGAGCCGCTGCCCACACCGGTGCGCCGTACAGTGCCATTGACCGGACAACCCCCGTGTATAGCCGTCTCGTTGCGTCGCTAGGTCCACCCAGATTAGGCAAAAGTCGCCAAAGGGCAGACGCAGCGCTGACCAGCTTTGGAGCAAGCTGTCGGAAGTGCTCGTCTAAGAGCCAGGATCAGGCCTAGATACTTTATCTGGGCCTGAACCGGTACGAGGACCGAGTTGACGACGATTGAGTCACCAAGGGGAGGACCACGACGGGGCCCATGAAATAAGAGGGACTCGGAATTGTCCAGCGCCACCCGTAAGCCCAGCGCCTCAATGCGCTCGACCACCAGAGAGACTCCCCTGGTGGCCAGGCGTGCCGCCTCTTGGAAGTTCGCTCCCCGGGCTGTGACCGACGTTTCATCGGCGTAACAAATTACACCCAGCCCGGGGGGAAAATCGGCTCGAAGGGCCCAGTCGTACCCAATGTTGCATAGGAGGGGTCTAAGAACAGACCCCTGCGGAACACCGCACGACATGGGCCGACACTTCAAATTACCATCTCTGTCCTCGTACACGACGGTACGCTCCTCTAAATAATCCGTCACCAGCCGCCTCAGGTACTCTTGCACCCCATGATAGTTGAGGGCTTCCCTGATGCAGTTGAATGGTAGACTATTGAATGCGACGCGCGGAGCTTTTGTTGCACCGCGCGATAAGGGCGAACCCAGGGGTCACGATCGATACCCTCCAGCAAGGCAAAGCCTTCTCTTACATAATGCATCCATATTAAAAACCCTCGATTACATAATAATGTTCTCGTGCAGAGCATGCAGTTAGCACTGAACGTTTGACCTTTTTAAATTAACAATTATTTTTCTGTGGAGCGTTTAATAATAAATCAAACCCTGATTTAATAATGCTAACAAACAATGTAACCTTTTATATAAGAATAACATCTTCATCAACAGCCTATAACAGTCCACTGCTGGACATAGGCCTCTCCTTAGAAAGAATGTTTTGGCCTACTATACCACGCTGGCCAGACGGGTTGGTATAGGGTTTGTTTCAAATTTGCCTTCTCTTTGCAGTGCTGTTGTCCTGCGTAGTTTGCTCCCTTAGTCGTCTCTTACGACACCCACGGGATGAATAGGGGTGGTGACACTCTGTATTCTTAATCCGTCACCACACGAATAACATGGTACCAGAAATTAGATTAATAAGATATAAAATGTGTACCTTAGTGAGACAGGAACACATCCACTTCTTGGCCTCGAAGACGACGAGCGTGACCTCGTCCTCGGCCCGCAGCACCTTGGCGGCGGAGTCCACGCACGCGCCGAACTGCCGCGCCGAGCTCTGCTCCTCGCACTCCAGCAGCAGCTTGTCGATCTTCTTCACCTTCTTGTAGAACGGGAAGCACTTCTTGTGTTCCGGGTCTAGTTTCAAACACTCGCGAATTTCCTGCGATATTGGAAATAATGTCACTAATGGTGACTACCGCCGCCAGGACTCGAGAGACACATGTGTTATTGGGCACCGACAAACTCTCACTAGGATAAGTGAAGATCTGCTTAACACAGATTTTCTGTGAGATCGTGGTATCACTCCAATCGATGGCTAAATACTGTTCGAGAGAATAGCTGAGTATATTTTTTGACTAACGTATATATACCTCTAGCCCTAGGAATAAATGGACGAAAGATATAACAGAATGGACCCCTAGATTCCAAACAAAAAGGAAAAGAGGAAGACAAAGAAAACGTTGGTCTGATGAGATAAAAAAGAACGCGGGTCCACTGTGGCCCAGAATAACTCAAACAAGAGCAGAATGGAAAGAGCTGGAGGAGGCCTTTGTGTCACAAGGACACGCCGACGCCCAATAACTGCGGCATAATAATAACAATAATAATATTGTATTGATATAATTATAATGTTAATTAATTTAATTGCATGTTTACACTGAACTATTTAATAATGAATACGTGGAACTATGTTGGCAATAAAGGCTTAATAATAATATATACCTAAGCTTTTGAACGTCTCGGACCCATAATACCACCCAATGACACCACCAGTAGTGTCAAAGGTATTAATTCAATCCTCATGACACAACCGGTATTGTCAAAGTACCGGTATTTTATATCATGACACCACTGAGTACCTAATAGAAATAAAGACAAATAAAAATAATTATTTAATGAAATAATATTCTACCACATTCACACAACGCGATCTAGTCCCAAACTAATCAGAGCTTGTAATATGGGTACTAGACAACTGATATAAATACATATATACTTTTTTTTTTGTAAATACATACATATTGTACATAGAAACACCCAGACCAAATCAAACAATAAAAGTTCGTACACACAAATGTTTGACTTGAGCGGGAATCGAAGCCGCGACCTTTGGAATAGCAGTCCATTACACAAACCACTACGCCATCCGGTCGTCAAGTCAGCCGAACCTCATTCGGAGGAAAAAAAATGACAGCTATGAAAACAAAATGTATCAATTATATAAAAAACTAGCTGACCCGCGCAACTTCGTCTGCGTCTCTCAAAAGTAATAAATTTTCTCCGTTTTTGAAACATTCTTCATTGGAGCTCCGCTCCTATTGGTCTTAGCGTGATGATATATAGCCTATAGCCTTCCTCGATAAATGAGCTATCTAACACTAAAAGATTTTTTCAAATCGGACCAGTAGTTCCTGAGATAAGCGCGTTCAAACAAACAAACAAACTCTTCAGCTTTATAATATTAGTATAGATTGGTTGAAAGTGCCAGTGGTGTCATTGGGTGGTATCACGGGTCCGTGACGCTATTGAAGAGCGATTGAGACTAAATTCAAAAGATTCAAATACAACTTTACTCTAGTACATAAATTCTTCTATATAACATGTGTGTGTACATACCTTAAGTGAATCACTGACATGTCCGAGCCGGTACAGTAACGTGGCGAGTCGGTAGTACCCGTCTGTGGAGTCTTGCTGTAGTCGGTTCACCGATCTGATGTCCGATACGGCACTAAATAAATCATTCTGAAAAAAAGTTTGAGTATTATTTAAAGTTTGAGTATTATTTAAAGTTTGAGTATTATTTAAAGTTTGAGTATTATTTAAAGTTTGAGTATTATTTAAAGTTTGAGTATTATTTAAAGTTTGAGTATTATTTAGGACCGCCAATGTTTATGCTTATTTTAGTTTGGTACAACTTTTTCGATCTATGAACTATTTATTTAGAGGTTAAATCTGAAACAGCTGTTGGTAGATAGTAGCCGTAGTCGACGGTAGCCATTTCATGCATTTATTTTCAATAAGTTTGATAAAATTTCTAAAGTAAATAAAGTTTCTAGAGTAAACTTTCTCTGTGAGATTTTTTGGACAACTATGGGATATGGTTTTTTGTGAACATGATCGCTGTTTCTAGAAAAAATCTTTTGAGTTTTCAGTTGGAAATGTAGATGAGATTTTAAAGAGCGACCTATGTGAGACTACTGGCCGCATCAATCAGAGTTTATCCAAAAATTTAATACGCAAGGGAATAACCAGCTTCATTACCTCTCGGCAAGATCTAAAGTTCAAAGCACTGAGACATCCAGAGTTTTTGCCACATGATTTAATAAGCAGTAGTTACCAGCGCGATGTAGCACTCGGCCCTGAGCTGGCGCAGGTGCGCGGACCAGGGCGACACGTCGAGGAGGCGCGTGGCCAGCTCCGCGGCGGCGCGGAACTCGCCCCCGCGGTAGTACGCCTCCACCAGCCGCAGCTCCTCCACCAGCTCGTCGATCCGGTGGTACTGGCTCAGCGCCTCCTCGTTGTACGGGTCCGCGTACGTCTGCAACACATCGACACTCACCATATGCACACTAGCTAGGTATATAAAACAAGTAGACTCTTAGCTCTCCAAAGCTGTGGCAATTATTTCTGAACATGCAACTGGACAGTTTTCCAGAAATAACTACGAACAGAATCGTCTCTTTGAGTTAGACAAGTTAGTTGCGTAAATATCTTCAGCCAGTTGCTGTTTATTTATTTATTAAGGCATATTTACAGAATAAACACAAACATTCATATACCTACATAATTATATCAAACTAAGTTCACGTGCTACTCTAATTACAAATATGCACAGCATTCACATATAGTACCATAATAATTATAAAAAATCAAAATAGCAACCTTACCATACAACTAAAACTTAACTAAAAGCTTATGCACTTTACGAGATCAGTAGACTAGATAATACTGTTAATAGTTTTGTACCAAATTTAACAAAATTAACACAATCATAAACCATAAAATCAGATAAAAATTATTATTACTTTATATTACTTTGCATATAAAAGAAAAGAAACTTAAGCTAAATTAAATTAGTGTAATCGATAATTTTGCGCTGAAAATGTTTGAAATGGTCGTGTAAGATATCGAGGCCAAGTCTGTCCAGCATTCTTCTCATATCCTGCAGAGAGTTCAATTTAAAATAGGCCAAGCGATCATTTTAAGATCATCTAGGACTGATACCAGGAGCAACAAATGCCAAATGGTGTTCCTATCTTATTGGCCTCTCTAAATAGAGAACGGACGATTTCGCGACCTCAACCTTGTCAAGTTACTACAATCTTAATCCCGTTTTAAATGTCCGGCTGCGGTATCCCTTATCTAAGCTCCCTCGCCCTGTTCTTTTCGCCTCTGTCCCGCTTAAATAAGATTACATTCTCAAAGAGAGTTATCCTTAGGCAGACGGCCAAGATAAACAAGAGCTTGCATTGTTACACGTTGCGTCGATTCTAAATAGGATTGGGAAAAAAAGATGATGATGGCTTACATCAAGAAGAAGAAGAACTCATCAAAACACCACCCACCGAAGGCCCAATTTTCGCTGTCACTCCAGACGAAGTCAGAGCGTCCATCAAAGCCATGGCAAATAACAAGGCCACTGGGCCCGATGACATACCTGCCGAGCTCTGGAAAAAATTGGGAACTCACGGAGAATCCTTTCTCACCCACCTCTTCAACCGGATTCTCAAAGATGGGATACCAGATGAATGGCGCGACAGCTTTTTAGTGCCATTTTATAAAAATAAGGGTGACATAAGACTATGCGAAAACTATAGAGCCATCAAATTAATATCCCACACCCTTAAATCTGGGAAAGAGTAATTAGCAAACGGCTTCATTTAATCACCAGTGTGACTGAGAATCAGTGTGGCTTTGTCACTGGTAAGTCTACCATCGACGCCATCCACTCAATACGAGTTCTGATGGAGAAGAGAAGGGAGAGTCAGCAAGATCTACATATGGTCTTCATAGATCTAGAAAAGGCCTTCGACCGCGTCCCCAGAGATCTCATCTGGCAGTCTCTGCGAGCTCAAAACGTGCCAGAATGGCTCGTCCAACTGGTGACGGACATGTACAGGGAGGTGAAAACTAAGGTGCGCAGCCCCGCTGGTCTTAGTGACCAATTCGACGTGGAAGTCGGCGTGCATCAAGGGTCAGCTCTTAGCCCCCTACTTTTCAACTTAGTGATGAACCATATCACAGCTGACCTGCAGAAAAAGCCCCCTTGGAACATCTTGTACGCGGATGACATAGCCCTCATTAGTGAAGATGTGGAGGAGTTACAGATCACGCTAGAACAATGGCGCAGTGCTTTGGAAAATGCTGGCCTGAGAGTCAGCAGACAGAAGACTGAGTATATGCACTGTAACTTCTCCAACTCAAAACATGGCACCATACACCTCCAGAACACCCCACTCAATACGGAGATCTTTAAATACCTTGGCTCTATCCTGTCGAGCAACGGCACCATAGAGCTCGACGTCTCCAACCGCGTCAACACTGGCTGGATGAAGTGGAGGGAGCTGACGGGTGTGCTGTGTGACTCTAGAATGCCTGTACCAGTCAAAGGTAAAATCTACAAAACTGCCGTAAGACCAGCCCTAATGTACGGCTCGGAATGCTGGCCGCTCAAGAAGCAGCAAGAACACCAGATGCATGTCGCCGAGATGAAAATGCTCAGATGGTCTGGTGGCGTCACGCGCTCGGACAAAGTGAGGAATGAGCACATCCGCGGCACTTTTAGAGTCAGGCCAATCCCAGAGAAGCTGCTGGAGAGTAGACTGAGGTGGTACGGGCATGTCATGAGGCGGCCAGAAGATCACATGACCAAGAGAGTTCTTGAAATTAAAACCGGACCAAGAGGACGAGGAAGACCCCGTTTAACATGGCAATCAGTCATAAAAAAAGATCTGCAAACGGCCCAAATAGATCCGCAGACGACCCAGGACAGAACGTCCTGGCGAAGATTGATTAGGAGAGCCGACCCCAATTAAAATGGGATAGGGCGAGGATAAAGAAGAAGAAGATGGCTTACATCAATTATGACTTCTTGTACTTCTTGAACTTCTGTATGATTTAGGAATGTGTAACGGGTCACTTTTTTTTTTAAAGACAACTCCCGGATTAGGAATATATCCTGTGTCGCGGGGGACTTTACAAACATACTTGAAACGAACACAAAGGAAACCCAGACTCAGAACAACAATTTGTGGATTACACAAAGTGTCCTCCCCTGTGGGGTTTGAACCCACAACACTCGGCGCAATAGGAAGCTGCGTGGCGACCGCTTAAACCACTACGCCATGCGTGCAGTCTATACATAACATTGTTATTTAACGAGTATCGTTATTTATGTCTATTACCGTAGTACATACAATGAAGGAGGTCATTAAAATTGTAGATAATGACATTTTATTACTATTTTTTTGTTACATAATAAAGCTATTTATGACTTAAACCTATAAAGAATTAATACCATTGACGACAGTGTTTATTAATTTAATATTAGTAAATTTAACTTTTTGTGTTACATGGACTTGACATACAACCGACGTGCGTAATCTTATATTTAAAATTCTCGTGTCACAATGTTAGTTACCATACTCCTCCGAAACGGCTGGACCGATTTTTATGAAATTTTGTGAGCACATCGGGTAGGTATGAGAATCGGCCAACATGTATTTTTCACACCCCTACATGACAAGGGTGACCCACCCCTAAATTACATTATAGACATAATGTATATGGCAAAACAACGTTTGCCGGGTCAGCTGACTAGCACATATATTATTTAAGTGTATAAGCTCGTGTTGGTACAAAACAGGTGATATTTGAACACCTGTCGTGTGGAAAGATATTATACTCGTAGAAAAATTCTACCGATCGTCGAAGAAAAAATACGAATGAATTAGAAATATTTTAAAAACTGATTTAAAAAACCCTCGACTTTTTTTGAGAATATCCTTCAACGAAGTTAGTTTAAATCGTTACCATTCGATGCGTCTTCTCTAAATAAAATTGGGCACTTTTCAGAAAGATCCTGAAACGATACCAATAGTATTTAGGTTGGGTACAATGTGTGAGATTACATAAGCTTATTGCTAGTTTCTAATATATCCGGCCATTTGCCTGGTGCCACCATCTTTGGGAATGAAAACGGTTTAAACGGCGAAGCGGGAAAACCTGATAGTTTTTTTTCATGGTATATGTGGCGACTCCCACATAAACATACTACAGCGCCATCTAATGAAGACACACCGAACTACGGAGTAACTACTAAAATAAGAATTGCTAATCCTGTATCGCGCTATAAAGAATTCCCGCGCCGGTTAGCATGTATACAACTTCCCAACATCAACCGTTGGGCCGCGGCCCGCCAGGCATGATCACCTCGCCTGGTCGGAGGATCCTCCCTTTGTGTTGGAGGGACATGACATCCGTTCCTCCACAGTATACGAGCCGACGGGTCACCTGATGGTAAGTGGCTACCACTGCCCATGGACACTTGATACTCAAGAGTCACAGAATACCTTGGCGCCTTTCGAGTTCCTCCCCTCTTAGAAATAGTAGGAGGAGCGGTTTTGGCTCCGGTAACCTTGGTGAACAGCAACGAATAAATTGTTTAACACCGGTTTTTTCTGAAGCCGTGTTATCACTCTGGTCGAACCGAACCGTTTGTGCTGAAGCATACCATTCTGTAACGTCGTATTTTAAAAGGACAATTCCATTTTATTTATGATTTTTTATCGAATGCGATTTCGTGTATAAATACCTACGGGTAAATCGATTAGTCGATGTCAATAATTGTTTCAATCAACGGATCACACGACGGCGAGGAGGCTTCTTTTTCGAAGAGTGGATACAGTGGACGTTCGGTCCCGATAATCTGGGGAGGACCTCCAGAAATGCATTGGCTCGGATGCTGAGGCGTCACCCGCCTTAGATACTAAATATTACCAGGAATAACCCGAAAGGTTAGACAAAAACCGCATGGCCTCACCATTTCATCGTATTTTATTCTTTTATTTCTCTTTACCAAGCCTTGTACTATAATATTTCAAGGGTGGGAGGCTGTTCTTGCGTTTAATATGCACATATTAAACGCAAGAACATCCTGTGAGGGAAATCCTATCAAACTGCACAGTTTGATAGGATTTCCCTCACAGGATGAAGATACGTTACAATTCACATGGTTAAAACGTGCTCATATGCTTATCCTGTAATTGGAGTGCAGGACCTACATAGTCCAGAATTCTAGGAGAAGACGAACATCCTGTCTACTATGGAATCCTGTCTACTGTGGAATCCTGTCTACTGTGGAATCCTGTCTACTGTGGAATCCTGTCTACTGTGGAATCCTGTCTACTGTGGAATCCTGTCTACTGTGGAATCCTGTCTACTGTGGAATCCTGTCTACTGTGGAATCCTGTCTACTATGGAATCCTGTCTACTATGGAATCCTGTCTACTATGTTGTGAAAACCGAACAGAGCATTTTTCATTGAATACAATCGCTGGCACACATTGACATAATATATATCGTGTTAACTATGTTTTATGATAAGCTGGTAGGTAGGTCTCATACAGATAAGTTTGACGAACACGCGATAATGAGAGCAATATGCCGACAGTTTTTTTTCATTAACCCGATATTTGATAAGGAGCATTATTGTTCCGGTTTTATGTTGCTTGATAGTCATTTTAACATTTATCCATAGTAATATTTAATCTTATGTAATCTAACACATTATACCCACTCTAAATACTAAAAAATATTATAAATATGAGTGTCTGGTCAACCGATGAATGTAATTTGGTATAGAGATAGTCCGAGCTCCGGGAAGGGACGTAGGTGGTTTTTATCCCAGAAATCATCCTTTGAAGGGGTGAAAAGGGGGGTGGAAATTTGTGTGGGGAATCAATAATCGTTGAACCGCAAAAAAATATAAAGGGTTTTCCAATAAGAGGTGTTATTTTAGTATTCAAAGAAAAATGCAATTTTTTAAGATAAATATTCGACTGTTTATTTTATAATAAAGAGGAAGGTATGCCGTTAATAATGGAAGATAACATCAGCCAAATGGCTACCACGACCACGCTTACAGGACCATATCCTTTTAATGAAATTTTGCATAACCAAATCGCAAAGTGGCTGCCCTATGTCCTCGATAGCCTTACGAATTCCATCTTTGAGGTCTTGAATCGACGCTGGGCTGTTGGCGTAGACCTTATCTTTCACGTGGCCCCAAAGGAAGAAGTCGCAAGGTGTTAAATCACAAGATCTCGGTGGCCAATTGTGACCACCTCTTCGAGAGATAACACGGTCAGGAAACTTTTCGCGTAAAAGAGCAATGGTTTCGTTGCTTATGTGGCACGGAGCGCCGTCTTGTTGAAAGTAAACGTTGTCCAGATCAATACCATCCAACTCCGGCCATAAAAATCATTAATCATATCTCGATAGCGCAATCCATTCACCGTAAGTGTTGATCCAACCTCATTTTCGAAAAAGTAAGGTCCAATGACCCCGCCGGACCATAAACCGCACCAAACAGTCAGAATTTTAATAATTTCAATGCGTTGTTGAAGTGTGTATCGTTCCATTTTTAGTAATGGCGTAGTTTCTACTTGTCAAATGTCAAAAAATAAAAGCTTCAAAAGTGACAGCTACCGAAATACCGGGTGATTCAAAATAACACCTCTTATTGGAAAATCCTGTATATTGAAATGTCTTTGTTAAGTAGGATTTAGATGAAATTTGGTATGGACTTTTTACTACGATAACCGACATATACGCGGGTGGAGACCCGGGCAAAAGCTAGTTTAGTTATAAGGTGTTTGAGTTTTTTAAGTGTATGGTGTACCCACAAAAAGAGTAGGTTTGAACAAATAAAGAATGATTTCATTAGCTTTACAATAAATATTTTCACCTGTCCTTGTGTATATAGATATTACTGAGTTTGATATTTTTTTAATGTTGTAGGATATAGCATAAACTCAGAGTTATCTAGATACAATTTGATACAACGGTTGGTACTACCACCAGTTTAACTCGAGCTTACGTGTTATGTCCCTTCAACGCAATGGGAATATCTACAGAAGTGAAGTGGCAGGCCGGCAAGGTTGCTGGCATGGCAGACGAGGAATGAAAAGCAACAAAAGGTCAGATGGACTGCAGAAAACTTGCTTCATATTTAGTGAGTAAACCAAGTTGTAGTTAGTAAAAAATTGGTCTTTAATAAGTCTTTGGTTTTTTTTTTGCGGCATGGCGACCGCTTAAACCACTACGCCATCTGTGCAATAAAACTAAAAAGTTTTTATTTGTTTGTTTGCTTAATTGCGCCACTCACTAGAAGTATTAATACGATACAAAAAAAAAATTAAAAAAATACAACTCCCGTATTAGGACTTTACAAACATACATGAAACGGACACAATCACACGAATCACACAAAGTGTCGTCCCATGTGGGGATCGGACCCACAACACTCAGCGTAGAAGGAAGCGGCGTGGCGCCCGCTTAAACCACTACGCCATCCGTGCAATTTTTTTGGATAAATCCGGCGTTTGGGGATAAAAGATCATTCCTAAATTCTCCATTGCAACACTTATCTGCCCTTGTCCTACAATCAAAATTGCCACATATCTGCAACATAAGCTGGACACGCCCGTGACTGTTATTGTACAAAATATATAAAAAAAAAATATTTTGAAAAGACAACTCCCGCATTAGGAATATATCCTGTGTCGCGGGGGACTTTACAAACATACATGAAACGGAGACAAAGAACACCCAGACTCAGAACAACAATTTGTGGATCACACAGTGTCGTCCCATGTGGGGTTTGAACCCACAACACTCGGCGCAGTAGGAAGCGGCGTGGCGACCGCTTAAACGACTACGCCATCCGTGCAGTCATGTTATTAGTCATGTTATTAGTTCACAAATTGAATTTATTCGCTTGATGCTGTGTTTGATAAGGTTGTGACTTTCCGTCGCAGGCGCAGTCAAGCGAGTTATGACTATGTAAGTATTAATGTCACGGTTATATAAAAAGTTGTTATTGAATTTAAGAAAAATCATGTTTTAAGTTTTTTTAATAAGTTTTTTTTAAGAGAGTATTTCCTCTGGACAAAACTCCGAAAATGACGAAACTGGATAGCGAGCGACCACATGGACCGATTCCTGTATTATGTTATGACCAAGGCAGGATAACCTCGAATTGGGCAATTAACTTTAAGCGAGAGAATTTTATTGAAACTCTAAGAATGCATCGATGGCAGGGGTTTATCATAGATACGTCATCATTCTATGTGAACTTATAATATTGCACACACACACAGTAATACACAATACAGGGTGTATTATAAATATCACCAGTGTACAGAATTATGATAAACATCTAACCAGCATTCAACCAACACAACTGTATACTATCAAGGAACTATTTGGATTTGTTAATTGTTGACTATAGACATTATTAGACATTAATTCAATACAATGTTGTCAATATTAAGTTCAGTGATAATAATATTAAAATGCTACATTTACAAGCTACATAGAAAAAGTTTCAAAGTAGATAATGATAAAATATGTACATTAATTATTACTATTTCAATTAATTCTTGAATGTTTGTTGATACATCCTGAATATGCTTGTTAAAGGGCAATATATTTTTGTTTGTATATCTTCTGACAGTATAATCGTTTTTTCATTCACATCACATCACGTCAACAGCTTTTAATAGTTCACTGCTGGACATAGGCCTCTACTTAGTAAGGAGGTTTTGACCTACTATACGATGATATCCTTCTGTTTTCAGTACTGTTGTCTTTGCTCCCTTAGTCGGCTCTTACAACACCCACGGGATGAATAGGGGTGGTGACACACCCTATTCTTACTCCGTCACCACATGGATATTTCATTAATTTAATTCAATAGTGAACAGAGTTGATATGCATACTATTGCAGAACTATTGCTTACATACACCAATCCTTCCTATAACCTATATCTCTTTCCTATCATGCCCTTCCCTTCTAACCTATGCTTCCTCTTATTATACTCAATCTTCTCATCTACTCTATGATCTGCCTGGTTGGTGGGAAGAGGCTTGGCCTTTGTTACATAAGTGAGACTAAAACTGTGGGCATTAGAGCCACCCGACCAGCACCGCTTAGCTTAAAGCAGTTAGTATTCTTTGTATGGTGTAGTATGCGTATACGATCATTTACTACATCAAATCCAGAGTGCCTTGCATGTGATCAGCGGTACATGGTCTCCTTCCAACGTGTCTGTCGTATTGTTTACTTGGAAGCAAATTTGTCCAATAAGGGGGTGACAAGCCCAGACAATGAGTGATGCAATGATAATGAAAGTTATATATTGCAATTATTAATACAGATAATGGAAAAATCACAAACAGTGATAAGATACTCACCACTTGTAGATAGTCCTCTTTCGCATCAGAATATTGTGCTAACTTCAAGTAAACATTGGCTCGCTGCAACCGAGCAGAAGTAAAGTCTGACTTCATCTCCAACACCTATTTAAGATTAAAAAAAATATATTAAGGTGGTGATCATGGTACCTTTTAATCTATTACACTTCATAACATGTATATGGAAATTAATTGTCTAAATATTATGTTTGCATTGCCATCTGACTGAAAACATGTCAAAACATGGGGCAATGATTACCTTCATCAATCATCAACAGCCTTCAATAGTCCACTGCTGGACAGGCCTCTCCGTAGAAAGGAGGTTTTGGCCTACTATACCGCACTGGCCAGAAGGGTTGGTATAGAGTTTGTTTCAGGTTTTCCTTCTTTTTGTAGTGCTGTTGTCCTACATAGTTTGCTCTCTTGGTCAGCTCTTACGACACCCACGGGATGAATAGGGGTGGTGATATTCCGTATTATTAATCCGTCACCACATGGACAGATTACCTTCACTACACATTATTACCTTAATTCTAGCATACATAATAAATACATTATCATTCTTCATGTTTAATCTTAATGCTACAGATTTGTTTAAAGAAACTCAAAAAATATATCTATTGTCTATTATACTTACTAACTTTAGACTTGCTTGTACTACTTATAAGATCTATGGTTTCCAGTCATAAATTAATTTAAAAAAAAGAAAGTTGTATTCTTATTAATTAGACCAGAAAAATGTTTAAGCATATTCTTCATGTGTGAAATGAGATTAGAACATTGATGGAAATGTAATAGGATAATTGAGCAGAGGGGGGGTATGAGATATGGATTATAATAATACATAAAATAATTTGTACCTTTGTGAAGTCTTGCAGTGCAAACTTGGCTTTACCAAGTGCATAGTACACTGTCCCTCTCTTGAAGTATGTGAGGTAGTTGTGTGGGTCTCCCTCTGTAGACAATGTTCACCGTTTAGTGACGAATAGATCAGTTTCATTATTTGCAAAAATGTTATTTATAAAGTAAACTTTTTTTGTTTTTGGTGACATTGACATTTATTACCATACAACTTTTTTGTATTGATGGTTTACACAAGAACCATTTGTGTAAATATTGACATTTCAGTTTAGTAATAGATAATTTTATTCTTTCTGCTGTTTTGTATAAATCTATAGAATGACGTTTATAATTATTTACGATAATGATCTGCTTAAAGAATTAATATAGTACGACAATTTGTACATTTGTAGAGGAACTGTATTAAATAAATATTTTAATAATATATGATTCGCATTGTAAGTTTATAAGGTCACCTAAAACATATTTATGTGAGTAATACATGGTAATATAAGAAGACGCAGCGAGTACATACCAACGGCTGCATGATAGTGTGTGAGGGCATCTGAGAGCTGCCCCCTCGCCAGGAAGTCTCGGCCCAGGTCCAAGTGCTTATTCACCTCCACCGGCGTTGCACACTCTGAAACTATACACCGACAAATCAAAACACATACTTTCACACATAAACTATAGTAAATATAGGTTACAATAAAAATAAATACACACATTCTAACATTACTTCTAACACTAATAAGACAAGGCATGGCGTGATTTTGTTCCAGTTGATATTCACTAAGTAGTCCATTATTAATCTATAATTTTTATACAGCAGTCTTTACGATTAATTCACAACAATTCAATTTCCATACAAAATAATTATTTGACAGAGCCACAATCCATCTTTCGTTCGTCTCTTTTCGTGGTTTTTTCTGATTGGTCCAAATCAGACAACGAGCTTAGACAAGTAATGACAGTCATTGCCATTATGTAGACAGGTAAATGTTAATTACAACGTAAATGAAAATCGTTTGTTTTCTTCTTTCTTTTAAAGATTATTAATTAATTTTTATCTTAACATGTTTATATTATGAGTTTCTTAAGATATTACTTCAATACTAATTGACGTTTCTGAACGTCAATCGTAAGGAATACCATCTCTGTTTTTAAACGACAGTAATGGTAAAATCAGTGTGGCAATCTTCACATAATGTACTATTTCAAGAGAAAATAAATGGAATTGAAATTAGTTGAGAGTACATTAACATTATAAAATTTCAATACATTATATTTTGCTGAGTTAATAATATGTCATTAAAAAGCTAGCACTAAATAGTATATTTTTTATTTGATTATACCAAATCATAAATTTTATTGTTTTCAAATCGTAGATTTCTTAAATTAGGTGCTGGTAGCACCGTCACCCGTTCTTTCATTTCCCTAAGAAAATAACAAACGGTTGGTGTGCTAATTTTTGTAATATTTTTCTATAACTTTAAATATAATTTTAGAAATAAGATTAAATTTTGAAAAAAGTATTATGGCTCTATCGACTGATGTGTGTAAAAAAGTTAGATTTATTTTAATTACTGGGATATAACTCGATTACTATCGAATGTCAACATAACCTTTTTAACATCCAAGTTGTGGTTGTGCCTCGTTCAGTAACTTAAGTGGTGTTTTTAGGAATGGCTGACACAGCGCCGTCATCTGCGCCTAAGGCGAAGGCGCCTAAAACGAAGGCACCTAAAGAGAAGGTCGCTAAGGCTGCTCCAGCGGCGCCTGCCGAACCCGCAAAAGCTATTCGCAAAGTGTCGTCTAAGCCCCGTCACGGCAGGTTGTACGCTAAGGCCGTATTCACAGGATACAAACGTGGTTTACGCAACCAGCATGAAAACACGGCACTTCTAAAGGTAAGCAAAGGCTTAAACTTTTAAGAAGTAAGTTAACAGTAACGGTGAAAACCATGAGGACTATCTAAATTCAAATAACTATTAAGTTTACCTTTTTGTGGTAAATCAAAAGTACTATATTAAGTTAAACACGGTTTTCTGGAGTTATTTCGAAATTTTGTTGTATCTTCAGCAATTGGATTGTAGGATACTAAAAGTACCAATTATCATGTATCTCAATTTACAACCTTACATTACTTAATCACTGTCACTAGCACATACATACTACATAGCTACTTAAAAAAAAAGTAATTTTCTTTTGTAATATTTTTCACCATTCACTCTTTCAGATCTTATTAACATTTAAAAAGTAGCTTGGAAACATCAATTAAACTTTAAGTGTAAGGGAACTCCTCTCGGTTTCAGGGCATACACTGAACTTTGAAATTATAGGTTTTTATAGGATTAAGTTTATAGGCTAACCACTAAAAACAATAATAATAATAACTAGACACATTTCACACATGTGACGAAGCTTGTGTGATGTTAAACACACTACATACTATAATAATATATTTTTAAATGCCTACCCATAATAGCTGAAATACACCAACACATAAATGATAATTCTCATGTCACTTTTATTTGTACTGGGTATGGAGGGTAGACACAAGGAGGAACCATCTTTGTGTATGAAGTGTCAATACAATCATGTCCAAGAAGGGGCTACCCTTCGGTTGCCTAGGATAAATTTATATTGGCTTAAATGTTAATTAGACCCTGTGTACTAGACTGCGTAAATAGTCAATGAGTTTTACAGACAATAAATAAACATGTAATAACTTTCAGACAATAAAAGGATTATAATATTTTAACACTGCACACTTCACTCCATCTACAATATGTATGTTCAAACTGTAGTTTTTTTATTCGCCAGCAACTTCTATTTTCAGTATACAGCTGGACACTTTCATAACTTTCCCTCCATATTAAATGGTTCTCTTTGCCTCTACAGTCCATATTAGTGGGTAAGGATTTGAACCAACAACCTGTGGTTTAGTAGTCAAGATTATTTTTTTATTTATTTATTTTTACACTTCCTGCATTACAGTTTGCACGAGGCGGACTTAATGCCAAGATTACAAACCACTAAACCAACATGCCAGTCAAATTGTCGACAATTTACTAATTAATTGATTATTTTGATGGGCCTGTGGGTCTAGTTGTTGGTGACCCTGATTGCTAAACCGGACGTTGTGGGTTCAATTCCCACCCAAGACAAATATTTGTGTGATGAGCATGATCATTTGTTCTGTGTCTGGGTGTAATTTATCTATAATATGTATGTATTTAGAAATATATAAGTATGTTTATCAGTAGTCTGGTTACCATAAAACAGGCTCTGCCTAGTTTGGAATCAGGCAGCCATGTCAAAACTAAGTAGGATCTTGCATCCACACAGATACAGAACTATAGTAACTGCTAATGTCTTCTATAACCACCTAGCCTGTAGAAGACAATGTTCTTTTAGGTCCTATGCAACATTCAATTACTCACTAACTCTGTCCATGCTTAAACTTTTATGACTGCAAGGAATTGTCTTGTAATATTTCTCTGTCAACTAGGTATACTAAAATGATGCTTAGACATTTGAAACCTGAACATTTATGTGGACAAACTATTACTGATATTTATAAATTTTCTTTCAATATGAAAATGTTTAATAAAATCATTTCTAATACAATATTACACAAATATTTTACAGATTGAAGGTGCAAAGAGCCGTGATGATGCAATCTTCTATGCAGGCAAGAAATGTGTTTATGTATACCGCGCTAAGAAGAGGACGCCTATTGCTGGCGGTCCTCGCGGTAAGAAGACTAAGCTGCGCGCAATCTGGGGCAAGGTGACCCGTCCCCATGGCAACTCCGGTGGCGTGCGAGCGCGCTTCAGGTCTAACCTCCCTGCGCAGGCTATGGGACACAGGATACGCGTGGTAAGTTGTTATTAGGCAAAAAACTATCCTTTAAAAGAAGTGATACCTTAGATACCCACATGTTTCAAGAAGTATAGTCTTTCCTACTGTATCCTATCATATTTCTAGTTTTCACATTAAGAAGGCGGTATAAGTTTGGTCAAAATGCAGTTCAATTTTTAGATCTCGCAACTGTCATATCCGTGTAGTGACGGATTAAGAATACGGAATGTCACTACCCCAATTCATCCCGTGGGTGTCGTAAGAGTCGACTAAGGGCGCAAAACAACGCAGGACACCAGCTCTGCAAAAAGAAGGAAAACTTGTCACAAACCCTATACCAACCCGTCTGGCCAGCGTGGTATAGTAGGCCAAAACCTCCTTTCTAAGGAGAGGCCTATGTTCAGCAGTGGACTATTACAGGCTGATGATGATGATGACTGTCATAAAAGGTATTTTTGTAGTAAAATAGTAAAGTATTACTAAGACTAGCAGACTATTGATTCAATTTTCGGTCACCATACAATGTAGCTTTGTAACTTACAACAACAACTCTCAATCTCCCAACTGTCATCAAAGCTTGATGACAGTTGGGAGATTGAGAGTTGTTTGGAACTGAATTTTGACCAATCTTTTATTACAAGAATTGCCTTTCAGGTTACAACTCATTGTTAAATATTGAGAACAATCATTTTACTCTTAGGCTATTGAACAGTAATCTTTTGTTCAGTTAATTTTGTATGAGTCTGTACTGCTACTTGTAATAGTATCATAACTTAAAACTTATAAAAGTAAGAATCCACTTATAAAAGTAAGAATGCACTTATATAAGTAAGACTATGTAAATATAATCATTTTCAAATTGTAAATGTGCAAAAAACCTGATTATTAATTCTATACCAATCATAATCCTACAGCACCATCGGGAACATTGCCCTCACCTTAGGATTTAAATAAAAAATGGTGACATTTATTCCACAGTTTCTCCTTCAAATGTGGTGGTTGGTACATGTTATTTTAAAGAGAAATGGAAATGATAGTATTATGTCAAAAGTAAATTTTACCCTGACAGTTTACTAGTCTGTAAACCTTTATAGATTTAATTTTCATATAAAATAAAATTAAAATTAACTGTAGGTATAATCTAAAATTCTAAATGATGGTAAGACATTTGAAACCTGAACTAATTGTTGACAAATTTTGACTGATAGTACTGCGTTAATTCAAAATTTGTTGACAAATAGATATTATGTAAACTAATATGGTTTTTTCCTTGTTTCAGATGTTGTATCCTTCCAGGATCTAAAGACCTTCCTGTTAAGTAATCTAAGTATAAAATAAAAAATTCAAAAAAATAATACTTCATGGTTTTATTTACTATTTCTTTAATAAAAAAGTTTGTCATATTGATGGCTAGACTAATCTGGCCAATGAGAATAATAAAAATACTAAGTCATTACTTTTCGATGTTGTGCAAGCAATACATTGGTTTATCAAAAGTAAAATTATTTACACAATGCATAACAATTTTAACATCCTATACTGAAAATAATTCACATACCGCCATACACGATTTGTACGCCTAGACAACCTTTACTATAGAAAAATGGTGTAGCAGAAACGGTTTCGTTTGAATTATTGAATACAAGGGGTGGCTTTTTATGTATCTGGAATAACAAAGTGATATGTCATTTATTATAGTTATTTGTTCTTCAAAATATTCGCCGTGATGGTCGATGCACTTTTGCATACGTTGGAGCCAATTTTCGTAGCACTTCTATTCTTATTGTGGTATCTCCTAAACGAATTTTGAACGCATCAACAGCCTCTTCACGGCGCGAAAAAGGTTGACTACGTAATTTATTCTTCACGGTTGGGAATAAATAGAAGTCGTTGGGGCCAAGTCAGAGCTGTAGATGACCCGTTAATTCGATCTTTTGATCTTCCAAATATTTATATAAAAATAGTTTCGGTTATTCTTTTTTATTTCTTCAAAGACTTCTGGTAAACAAATGGTCGTGTACCATTTAGAATTAACCGTTTTACGATCCTCTAGTGGCACTAGCCCAATAAAAAATATATATTGTTTAGTTTCAGGATCATATGCATTTATCCAAGATTCATCACCTGTGTATTTATTATACTCGTAGACATCTTTTGACCCACCCTGATTGTACTTCTGTAACATTACTTTTACACCAATCGACACGAGCCCGTTTTTGTCAATTTTCAAGTTGTACGGAATCCAACTTGAACTTTTTTTTTTACGATTAAATGTTCGTGTAATATTTTATATATACTGGTCATACTTATTCCTAGAGACGCCTCTATCTCGCCATATGTAACATGACGATCTTGCATTATTAGTGCCCGCACATTATCAATATTTTGAGGTAGGTACAACAACCGATTTAGGCCGACCTTTTTTAAATTCCTCGGTGAGTACAGACCGCCTCGATTAAACTCACTAAACCAGTGATACACAGTCGTTTTTGATGGTGTTTTGTCCCCAAAAGTCGAAGTGAGTTGATCGATGCGCTGTTTTTGAGTTAGCCCTCACCGAAAATTGTAATAAATGATAGCACGAAAATTTTCACGACTTAAATCCAGTGATAAAGTAACGCAATTTTCAAAATGACGCCACAAAGGATAAATAATTGACAGCTACGTGAAACAAATTGTATTCTTTAGCCAAAGAGTTCCATTTTTAAATGTTATAATAACTTTTTAAATATTGTTCTGTAACTGGCCAGTTCCGGATACATAAATAGCAGCCCTCGTATTGAAATGTAAATGATTTCCTTGCTTTTAAGAGGTTTTATCTCGTGCACTTTCGCGTCGCTAAATCGGCTAAATTTCGGACTACCCACCTATATTTTTCAAATGTTATGTTAGACCTCAAAGAGTAAACGAGCAGACGGGTGACCTGATGGAAAGTGACCAACACCGCCCGTGGACATCTGCAACTTAGGACTCTTTTTTAGGTCTCTTGCCTTAAGAGGAGACGATAAATCGTGGCTGGTCGGAGATATCATAAGCGACATTTTGTTCTACATTGTTAAGTGATGGGAATAGCAGTTATGTCACGTTGAACGATAGCAGAAAGCTGTGGACGGCACAAATGGAGTGAAATACCGCCTCTATCCACACCAACCTTCTCTAAGGCTAATTTGGTCTTAGCTCAGCAATTTTCGTGGTTATGCTACTACTCGTGACAGGTTCTGTCCTAAAACATATTGTGATTATATAATCATCGTACACGAGCGTTTAAATTACGTTATTAGCCGCTGAGCGAGATTTACGTTTGTTTCACTCTATGGATTATTTGTCAATTTAAAGTTTCTTCGTTGGTAAGGTGATCCCAGGAAGTTTTTTTTAAATTTATGGCTATATTGTATGTTAAATGTCATAACCACAGCAAACAACAATAGAAAATACGTAGTACCTACTTTACCACAGCACGTTGCGGCACCGGTGGCGGTGCTGTGGGCACGTGTGCTCGCGCGTTTTAATCGCATCACATGCATACTGGCATCAAAGTCGCATGCTGAATACCACTTTGATTAGGTACTTACTCGTTGTGTTCAGCGGTTCATCACTTGTCCCTCTAGTGTTGCGCCTGCCTGTATTTCTATTACTTAATGATCGAGATACGAATAACTTGATACTTATGATTACTTCGTTGAATCGAACATAATATAGACCTCCAAAATTACGCCTCATTTCTTTAGAGAGCGTTCCACGTTAAAATCTTTCAACGTTACCAGGTCTGTGTGGTGACGGATTAAGAATACAGAATGTTATCAGCCCTATTCCTTCCGTGGGTGTCCTTAAGCCTAGTCTTAACCGACTAAAGGGAGCAAACTACGCAGGACAACAGCACTGCAAAGAGAAGGAAATCTTGACACAAACCCTATATTAATCCGTAGTATAGTAGGCCAAAACCTCCTTTCTAAGGAGAGGTCTATGAAAGGCTGTTGATGATGTGCTAGTGGCTTCTCTGACAGAACTGACAGGAGTACACGAACCCGCTTTTGTTCTGCGAACTACCGTAGTCTCAGTCCCTATAATCTCTCCGGTGAAATTTTATTACTTAAAAAACTTACAAATATATAACTATACTATATGTCCAGCAGTGGACTATTAAAGGCTGTTGATGATGATGATATAACTTCACTTGTAGTCTGGGCCTGTGTGGCGTCTTTTTCTTACAAGTCGACGGTGAACGAACCAGGCTTCAAGTAAGCATTATTTCTTTGATTGTTTGTATCTTTAACTTTTGTATGGCGGGGGAAGGGGACATCAAAGCAGATGCGTCACCTGATGGTAAGTGACTACCGCCGCCCATGGACATCCGAAACACAAGAACCACATGTGCGTTACCGCCATTGAGTCTGCACTCCAGAATTATGGGTCTTGGCCTTGGGGGTTCGGCCTCCGGTGAAATTTTATTACTTAAAAAACTTACAAATATATAACTATACTATATGTCCAGCAGTGGACTATTAAAGGCTGTTGATGATGATGATATAACTTCACTTGTAGTCTGGGCCTGTGTGGCGTCTTTTTCTTACAAGTCGACGGTGAACGAACCAGGCTTCAAACTTCAGCTTCAGCAAGTTTATTTTTTTATATAATATATACTATATTATAATTTTGTCGCTCCTTGAAACTGCCACCCAGGGCGGGTGCCCCGGGTTTGCCCCCCTAGATCCGGGGCTCCTATTTACTCCGGTAGAGTTGTCCTAATTGTGCCAAAGCATGAGTCTCCCACGGCAGATTCTGCAACTAACAGTCAAATTTCTGTAATATAAAGTATATTTATTGGAGAAGCCAGGCTATGTTACGTAATGCTTCCGCCCTCTACACTCCCTCAACCAGGGAGGGATCTTCAAAATCTATAATCTAAATTGGTCCATCCATTCGCGAGCTATGATGCCACAGACAGATACACAGATATCTGTCTATCTACAGGTTAAACTTGTAACACCCCTCGTTTTCTGTCGGGGGTTTATAATTTAAGTTATTTCTAATTTTTTGTTCTATTAAACTAGTGTAGTATACTCGTGTAGTAGTCGCAGGCGTACCCTGATGACATTTTATTTTTTAACCATTTTGACCCATAACTTCCTTAAAGCGCTTACATAAATTATCATGACACATAAGCATTTATATAGACATCTTATTGTTCACATAACAATACAGCACCATGGAACGTTCCAACGTGACATCACACTATTACAGAAACTATACAATAGCTATTATCTACTTACCATGAAACTCCCCGCAAATAATACTAAGTACCTACTTCCTATGAGCTAGCTACGACATCTTTCAACTAAAATAGAATGATTATGTAATGGATGTTTCATTTTCATATTATCTGTACAACGTTCTAAACAATGCGTCAATATTTGACCTAGACAGCAAATAATATAATAATAGCATCATTAAAAAACCCCCGACACAAAAAACCTTCACAAAACAACAACTGCCCATTAAGATTGTTCTAATAAGCCCAAACATGGTATTCCGCAGACTACTTGATGCAACAGCAAGGTCCAAGTTACCGTATCGTGGAAATAACATCAAAGTAACAGTATACCAAATTTCAGATTAATCGGACCTGTGGATTTTAGTGTGATCCCTTCATCATTTCGAAAGTGACCTGACGATCTTTAAAATTTATAGCTAAGAACCGTTTCGATCACATCGGCTTTCGAACAAAAAATCCGTATCAAAATTGGTAAATCCGTTCGGGAGCTTCGATGCCACAGATAGATACGCAGATACACACTTATAACACCCTTCGTTTTCCGTCAGGGGTTAAAATATTCACCAGGGACTTCCTTTCTAGGGTATACCTGGTTCCCCGGCTATTAGCACCCGAGACGGCGTGCGGTTTTAGTCGGTTCGAGTCCGACAGGCCACCGATAGGTGGTATCCGAGGGGATTTCCGCACGGAAAAATATAAAGGGGTTAAAATATAAGTTTAAAGATTAAGATTTTGTCAAACCTCAGAAGGAAAACAGTAATTCTTTCAGGAACACTTCGTTGTCCATCTACCCTTACTTTTGCCTGTCTCTTAAAACCTATTTCTTAGAAACAGTAGGAGGTACCGTGGGAGAGTCATGCTTACAGGAAACCAGTATTAAGCAATTACTCGTATATTGCTGAATGTACACTCAGTGAGTGCGGTTACAGGAGTCCCAATTCAGAAAGAATGATTCAAGATGACATTTAAATGCTGGCATAGCACTTGTAATTAGTTGTGAATCTTGAAATGCAGAAGTCCACTGGCGGTTGTTATCACTTATCATCAGGTGACCCGTCTTCTAGTTTGCACCTTAAACCAGAGAAAGATAACAGATTTATTTTATTTTTATTTCTTGAGTTAACAAACAGTATCTACAGAAACCTTATAAATTAATACACAATTTACACAAGTTATTATCTGTAGTACCAACACCGTTAACTGCAGATTACTTTTAAAATACTATATTTAATACTTCAGTTGAGATATCACAAACTAAGTTTACCAATCAGCAGTAACATTAACTTATACTAACTAACGTGTCCTAAGTTAAATAATTTAGGTGGGCAGCAATTGCATTATTTCTTTTTTAAATGTTGCAACCCTGTTACTAAAAATATCAATAGAGACAAAATGATTATTACAGGTATCAGCAAGTCTGTAATATGGTGAACGTTTACCAGTATTTGTTCGACAAACTGGAGCAAAAAAAAACCGATGAGGTCTACGGCAGTGGGTCGAATGAGGAATCTTATAGTATATTTAGTATTTAGGTATAAGATTTCAATTTATTTGCTGTGAAATCGTTCTTCTGACTGTGATGAGTTTTTTTTTAAATATGTTATTATTATCTTCACGAATCATACATTAGGATTGAATATTGGCTTCTTTCTTTTATGACTAATTATCTATGGATACCTATGTAGCTATCATGCTAGCCTGATTTAATTAGTCATATGTGGGTTGCCTACCTACCCACTGGTCACAAATGACTGGCCATACATTTTCTTTCGTTTTCTATTAATAAACACAGTGCGTGCTGTTTGTTTAGTAGATACAGGTGCGTTACAAATATCATTTTCACTCAATTAGTGTTCAGGGGGCGGAAGAAAGTGCATTCATTGAACGATTTCGCAACAAATGTACCATGACCTCATCATCAGCCTATCGCAGTCCACTGCTGGACATAGGCCTCTCCCATTGCACGCCACTTAGATCGATTTTGGGCTTCTCGCATCCATCCAACCATGACCTGCGTGGTACAAACATACGGTGAACAAACAAACTATTTATATATAGTTTAGTAAATAAATGTCAGAGACATATTATGACAGATCTGTATTTTAAAATTAGGGGACTCGGGCATCGAGGGGATTGCCGCACGGAAAAAAAAAGAAAAAAAAGGGGACCCGGGCACAAAAAGAAGGAAAATTTGACTATTTGTAAAGTGAGTATTTCGTGGAGCCGTGAAACTACCTGTTGCAGTGTCTTGGAAACTAAGAATTTATGAGTTGACAACTAACAAGCAATGAGTCTTAGAGATCTGTCTAATGTTAATACGGCAGCTCCTTTTATTGCCGATTTGTTTAAAAAAAAATGAGTAGGTATTTCGCTCTTTTCTTGAAGGTTTGAATGTAAATATACATACGTATTATCTGCCTATTTTGTGTAAACATACGAATTTCTGAAGCAAACCAAGCTTAGCTGACTGATGAAATACATTTTCTGTAAGTACCTACAATAAAATCGAATCCATAAATCAGTAGCCAGCTGCTACGGGAGACAGACATAATGTGACAGCTTCTAACCGACTCTTGAATGGCGGCCAAAGAACTTTAGATTAAAAGTGCGCATCTGGACACAATCTATTTGTTGCAAATTCTTTATTTGACAGTTGTAATTGTTGTTTAGATTGACGTAAACTTTATCGCAAACATTTTTTTCTTAAAACTCGATTTAGGGTTGATAGAATCTATTTAGAGAATATTTCTTAGAACTTAGTTAAAAGGTCAAATTTTGACGGTAATTTTTAAAATTACTGATTAAGAGTAGAGTTCAGTCTAACTAAGAATTACGGTATTAATTTGTTTATTAATAACAATAAAGCTAATTATTAACAAACCACCCACATTTTTACATTCTATAGTAAACTTTGGCATTTCGAAATATTTTAGCCAAGAACAGAATGATGTTCTTGCATGTTGCTGCAGGTACAACTGATTGTTCAACTGTCAATGCGATATTAATAGACGCTTAATCGATACAATAGAGGTGGGTATTGATGTCATGGCGGGTGCCCCATTTCTCTATCACTGTAGGCTCAGTAGGTCACAATGAGCTACTTTTGCTTTTGACCTCAAAAAGTAAAACAAAACCCTTATAAGATATTTTTAGGTAGACGTTATAAAGAGGTTAAGTTGTATCGAAGGTGTATTGAAACTTTTTGGTTAAGAGCGATCTTATGTTACGAGCGACCATAATATTTTTGGGTTTGTCCGAACTTCATTCTTTTGTGCTACCCACTACCCTAAATGAGGCCTTTCTAGGCTAAGGCCTTAAGCACAGGCCCCGTGTTTGTTTGTTACGTTTTTCCGCCTTAACTACTTACTTGTTTAAAAACTTACTTACAAAATCGACACTAGCGAGTGAAGACACGGGCGACAGCTAGTAGAAAATTTTAATTCTAAAAGAATAACCTGATGCAATTCTGATTTTTCAAGGTTAATTTGCCATTGTAAATTCTGTTTTTAAGAAACACGCTAGTGTTACGAGTAAAAGTATTATTAAAGATATTTGTTTAGTTTGTTAGATGACCAAAGAAACAAAATAAATTCCATTGTCACCTTATTGCCGGACTATTTCATATACACAAAAGAAAAAAGTAAAAATAAAATCAAATGCATGACAACAATGTAAATAGTGGGTATTATACTCTTAGTTATTCACAAGAATACACAAACAAATGATGACCTTGACAATGGCTGAATGAAAATGGTGTGGTCATTTAATGAAAGAAAATAATATTAGAGATTATTTAAAATAGTATACCTACTGTTTAAATTAAGAACGAAGTGTTTTCAAGACAAGTTTTATTTGAAAAAAAAACAGTCGAAATGCTATGAGGACTTCCACTTTTGTGTTTTTGGAGTCGGTTAAAACCGACAGTATGTTGCATTACATGCAGACCGTCTGTGTTTTAACCACACACAACTTTGATCAAATAATTTGTTTGATCGAAGATACACAAACGTTCCTCACAAATAGGCTAAAAGGTCTATTTGTGAGGAACGTTTATTTACAATAGTAATGAAGAACCAGTAGTACTAGTAGTAGTAAAATCGAACCAGTAGTACCTGAGATTACCCGGAACATATAAACTCACAAACTTTACCCCTTTATGATATTAGTATAGATCACTATTTATTATTATTTTTAAAAGAAAGATTAATAATAGAGGTGCATTATATCACGTTGACGGCCAAGAACTGTCTACCTAACAGATTATGTACAATGTGCCTGTTTACAATATCGTGCAATCACGTAAACCGCCAATTTGCCTAATTGTGATAGGTGTTTACTCAATATGGGAAATGCCCGCACTTACCTGTTTTGTGGTTTTATATAATTTTAGTTATTTACAAAATTGCAGACGATAAATTGTCTGCATATTATGTAATTTACATAATTTGTGTACGAGTATAAGGGGGGTCACCTGATGGTAAGTGACTACTGAAGCTCACGGCTCACTTACAACTTGAGAGTCACAAGTTCATTCCCACCCTTTGAGTCCTCCTTTGAATCAGGGGGCCGCCAACAATTGTGAAAATAGGTGAGGAGTGGAGGGAGTGGGAGAAGTTTTGGATCCGATAACCTTGTGGATGAACGGGTGTCTCTCCAACACATAGGGAGGATCCTCCGACCAGGAGAGGTTATCGTGCCTGGTGTGCCGCGGCCCCACGCAGCTGTGAGAATTTTTCGTATCGCGATACAGGATTAGCAGTTACTCTGTAGTTCGGTGTGTCTTCGTTAGATGGCGCTGTAGTATGTTTCTTCGTTTCACCGTATGTGGAATTCGCCCCAACCTCACTCACTAGGTGAAAACAAATCAACACTAGTTTTCTGTGAGGTCATGATATCATTCCTTCGGATTCGGCTTGAAAAGGACCGTTGCATGCATGCATGCCATGGTAAATATTTCGAAATTATTGTTTAGTTAGACTGACGTCCTATTTCAATAAGGACTGTTTTATGTATAACACATACATATAGATAGGTTAGATAGGTACTCTTTATTGCACACGATGGATAGAAAACATACAATGCAATATAAACATAAAATTAAAAAAACAGTGGTACAATGGGCGGCCTTATCGCAGTCTGCGATCTCTTACAGGCAACCTTTAGATGGACTATACTGTATAGTGATATTTAGTCTGTGGTGCGCATAATATGGATTTACATAAATACAAATTTATACATACATACATATACATACATTACATACCTACATATATAACACATAGTTCTTACAGAGATAAATAGTGATCCTTGACGAGTCTCTTAAAAGTACTCACTGACCGTGCCCGCCTTATAGCTTCCGGTAAGGTATTCATATAGGTACTATACATACATATATAATACATACATATGTATAATACATATCAACTCCTCACCTTCGTCACAGTATCTCGGTTGACACGTCCAGATTCAAAGCACATATCGAAACAATACACTTCCTTTTCAAACGCAACTATGGATAAACAGACGAGCCGCATACATCGCTAAACAACAGGATATTGTATCTAAGAACACTGTAAGACCATTGTAATTGTAGATGTACACTCACGCCTGTACCTCGAACAGGTAGATATAGGTGTATTAAACATTCGGGGGAGGGTCGTCTACTCGTCTGTAGATGACCCGAGGTATGTCGGGGCACCAGGGACTTCCTTTCTAGGGTATACCTGGTTCCCCGGCTATTAGTACCCGAGACGAAGGTGTATTAAACATTATTAATTTTTAGTGTATTAAAATATTATATCATTATTAACCAAAAAATTGATAAAAAAACATGAATTTTAAATGATTTTCCACTCAGAATGATGGTCTGAATACACTATTACAGTATTCGTTACACCGGTCCTGTCACTCTTTCTGTGCTTTTTACCGAGTGAGGGAGGTTACCGGAGACAAAAGCCTCCCATAACCCTGATTATGGAGTTGGCAGGGGGGGGGGGAAGGACTTAAATGGCGGTAACGCACTTGTGTCTCTTGAGTTGCAAGTGACCATGGGCGGTGGTGCTCACTTACCATCTGGTGACCTGGCAGTGCTTTTGTCCTGCGTAGTTTGCTCCCTCAGTCGGCTCTTACGGCACCCACGGGATGAATAGATGTGGTGACATTCCGTATTCTTAATACGTCACCACAGAGACCATGTGACAGACCATGACCGTGGTAGGAATGAACAGGGCAAATAGGCGATAAATAGTTCTAGCAGGTCAGCATATCTGCAAACTAAATTTTGGCGAGAAGACGAATCCTCTTTACAATATAAATACCAATTATTTCCCTTTTAACTACCAATCGACAAAAAAAATATTCGGGCGGCTGCAATTGGAGTTTAAATCATCTGTGCTACTTACTCCTTAATTCTCTTCCCGGAAGTACGTCAACGTTTCTAGAAATGTGTTACCTTTCAAGGAACAGTGGGATTACTCATTAAAAACAGTTGTAGCGGTGAGTTGGTCCGCTACATACAGCAAAACTTTCTGTTGCTCTGTATTTAGTACTAGCTGAGACCCGCGATGTTACCCGCATTTGTTGTTATAACCGCGGGCAACGCCGCGGGGCGAAGCTAGTCTAAAAAAAGTAGCCTAAGTTACTCCTTATGTCATCAGCTATCTGCCAGTGAAAGTCCCGTCGAAATCGGTCCAGCCGTTCCAGAGATTACCCGGAACAAACAGACAGACAGACAGACAGACAAAAATTGTAAAAAATGTTATTTTGGCATATGTACCGTGTAAACATACATATGCATTTAGAAAAAAGCGGTTATTTTAATATTACAAACAGACACTCCAATTTTATTTATTTGTATAGATAAATAATCTTACCTTAGTAAGCGTAGCGGACCCTTCTTATTTCATTGTTTTGTCTGTCAATTATATCTGTGTTAGTAGATAAATACTTTTTATTAATTTAATTATGTAATTATGTTAATCTAGTTATTAAATATAATATAATCCGGTGTATCTATCCGTGTGGTGGCGGATTAAGAATACGGAGTGTCACCACCCCTATTCATCCCGTGGTTGTCGTAAGAGCTGACTAAGGGAGCAAAATACGCAAGACAACAGCATTGCAAAGAGAAGGAAAACTTGAAACAAACCCTATACCAACCCGTCTGGCCAGCGTGGTACAGTAGGCCAAAACCTCCTTTCTAAGGAGAGGCATATGTCCAGCGCTGGATTATTAAAGGCTGATGATGATGATGATGATGATGTATCCATTTTTACATTACAAACAGTCGTGAATTGCACTTGATACATTTCGCTACCGCCTTATTGTAAATTGTTGACTTTCGTATATTTTCTATAAAGTAGTATTTTCTTACCTTCTGTACCTGTAAACTGTTACTGTGTAGTGTTAAATATATCGGAATTTCTTTGACTTTTACTTTCATTTAACGCCTTAACTATGTCCTTATTAAATTATCCGTGTGGTGACGGATTAAGATTACGGAGTGTCAACACCCTTATTCATGCCGTGGGTGTCCTAAGAGCTGAGTTAGGGAACAAAATACGCAAGACTATAGTACTGCAAAGAGAAGGAAAACTTGAAACAAACCTTATACGAAACCGTCCGGACAGTGGGTTTTAGTAGGCCAAAACATCCAGGCCTACGTCCAGCAGTGGACTGTGATGTCCTTTCGTATCCTTATTGTAGGTGCCAACGAGCGGCGGTGGTCACTTAACATCAGGTGACACGTCTGCTCTTTTGTTTTTAGTGTATCTCAAACTTGCGGCATCTCTCATCTGAGCTCTCTTGTCTCACTTGTTGTAATCCCAATTTATCATCTATTATTGTTCTATCTGAAAACGAGGTTAGCATCAGGCCTTATGGGCAATAAAAGAAAGCAGCTAAAACTTATTGCTTCGTTGTCATCTTAAAAAGTGTAAAAGAGTGAAATATTGACAATTATAGAAGATTTTAATTCTACAACCGAATCTTAGACAACAATTCCTCACTGTAACCGCAACTATATTAAATTTCCACATGCAAGTACTTCGTCTGGTTTACAGTTATGAAAGACTAGCTGGTACCCGCGACTCTGTGCGAATTGCGAATTTGAAAAGCGCTGCCTTAGTGGGTTCGATTTTGTGGTTGGTTGTGAGGAAAAATAGTTTAAGTTAATCCTTATATAGACAGCTACCTGGTAGTAATATATTATCGAAATCACCGTTTAGAAGATTACATGGAACAAACAGACAGACTGACAAAAAAAAGACTGTTTTTTAGGTATCGTGCAATTAACCGTGTGAGCATGAAAATATCCTATTATTTTGACGGGCCTGTTGGTCTAGTGGTTAGTGGCCCTGACTGCTAAGCCGGAGGTCGTGGGTTCGATTCCCACCCAGGATAAATATTGTATGATGAGCACGGTCATTTGTTCTGTGTCTGGGTGTAATTTATCTAAAATATGTATGTATTTAAAAATATATAAGTATGTTTATCAGTAGTCTGGTTACCATAGTACAGGCTCTGCCTAGTTTGGGATCAGACGGCCGTGTGTGAGATGTGTGAAGTTATTATTATTATTACAAACAGACACTTCAATTTTATTTATGTGTATAGAAGATGTGCTATTTACTCGAGGCAAGAAATCGCTTAGTATGCGGTTGATCTTAAAGAACATTCCCGAGGGAGCGCTGACAAAACCACTTGACGTCTTTCTGCGTTGTTGGTCAGCGATAAAATGGCGCCTAATCTCTCATGTACATTATTGCTAGCTAATATTTTAATTAGTGAGTAATTGTGGTGAATAATTAATCTATCAATAACTATTCATTTAAATAATGAAAACATAAAATCGTGTTCAAAAACATTGAGTCACCTTTATACTTCTTCGAGACAACTACAAATAATTTTGACTAATGCTGTGAAGTTTATACAGTTTTAAATTTCATTTTTAAATAAAACTGGATTATTAAAAAATACTTTAATGTTTATAATTAAAATTTATTAAATATACACGGTATATATACATGTGTGTATTGCGGGGATTCCCCAAAGTTTCGTACACTGAGGGGTACAACCATTGTCCTGAGTCTATTCTTACCACGCTTTTTATCATATATTCGTTAGTTTAATCAACGAACTAAGTAATCAAGTAAACAAAATCATGGAAATAAATTTTAACCATTATTTTAATCTACTCCTAATTTTTGTATTGCACTAAAACTTTAATCAACCAAGGGACTGTTCAATAGCGGGAAGGTTGGCGCTCCTTGGGAAGGCCTTCGTTTAGCAGTTGACGGCAATAGGCTGAAGATGATGTCTAGAACTTTGAATTCAGAAAACGACTTTACATTTTGAAGCTTTGCTAATGGAGCCAGGAAGAGAAAATGAAAATATGACCCTATTGTATTTATAAATGCCGTTCGCCACAATAATTTTTTTTTTTGGTCTATTTATTTAATTTATGAAGATTTTAAATGGACCAAGCAACATTTTAGAAGCTCAGAACCTGGATTGGATAATGACGGATGTGAGTTCGTTGTTGTTCTGTGTACCGCGGGCGCGGTGCTGCAGCCAAATTGCCAGGTTCCTGTCCGAGAGCTATTTCTGGCTACAAATGAAGCGCTGGTCCACTTACCTGTATTGTTTATTTACAAACACACGATGAATTCTATCCCATTTATAAGTAAACGAGGATATTCATGGCTGTTGTCCAACGATAAAGTTTACTGATGAGGAAGCGATTCACATTGGCCGTGGGTTTTTTTATGGCATAGGGCGGCAAACGAGCAGACGGGCGTTTATGTTGGGGTGTTTATGCCATACTAGACGTGATGGTAAGCGACTGCCTTCGCCCATGGACACCTGCAACTGAAGAGTCAGAAGTGCTTTACCTTTGTAAAAGTTGTTCGAGACCCAAACATGTAATATACTTGCTTTAGCCCGCGGCTCCGCCCGAGTGTAAGTAGCCTTTATCCTTTCTCAAGAATCAAACTATCTTCATACCAAATTTCATTTAAATCGGTTCAGCGGTTATTGTTCCCCCATACAAACTTCCACCCCCCTCTTCACCCCCTTAAAGGATGATTTCTGGGAAAAAACTATCCTATGTCCTTTCCCGGGACTCAAACTAAGTCTGTACCAAATTTCATCTAAATTGATTTAGCGGTTTAAGCGTGAAGAGTAACAGACAGACAGACAGATAGGCAGACAGACAGACACACTTTCGTATTTATAAAATTAGTATTTATTAGTATGGATATTTTTGATGTGAAAATTCGAATGCAAAGGATCCCAATCGGCTGTTGGAGTGGCGACGCGTTTAAACTACGTGCACATTTTGAAGTTTTTTGTTTTTTTTTTAAAAAGACAACGCCCGCATTACTAATATATATTCCTGTGTCGCAGGGGACTTTACTAACATACATGAAACGGACACAAAGAACACCCAGACACAGAACAACAATTTGTGGATCACACAAAGTGTTGTCCTATGTGGGGTTTGAACCCACAACACTCACTTATTATTATAATATCTAACAAGAAAATCACCTTCCCATGGTCAACATAACATTCCTGATATACAACTCTAAAGTTCTAGATATCCATACTTGTTCAGTCATAGCCACGAACTAGGTCGGCAATCATGCACAGCCGTCGCACAACTATTCATTACTTCAATAAACTTGACACTGATCTGTTTAAACGTGCATTTAAAGTTGATCCTATGATTTTCATGTTGACAGCCTTGGTCTAGTGATTAATGATTAGTGTTTCTGACTGCTTAGCTGTGACATTTGGCTTCGGTTCCGGGATCAATTCCCCAAATAAATCTGCAATGAGAATTATAATTAATTTGTTCTGTGTCTGGGTGTAATTTATCTATAATATGTATGTATTTAGACGGGACTGTTGGTCTAGTGGTAAGTGACCCTGACTGCTAAATAGTGACCCTGAGTGCTAAATAGTGACCCTGACTGCTAAACAAATACAAATATTGTGTGATGAGCACGGTAATTTGTTCTGTGTCTGGGTGTAATTTTTCTATAATATGTATGTATTTAGACGGGACTGTTGGTCTAGTGGTAAGTGACCCTGACTGCTAAATAGTGACCCTGACTGCTAAATAGTGACCCTGACTGCTAAACAAATACAAATATTGTGTGATGAGCACGGTAATTTGTTCTGTGTCTGGGTGTCATTTATCTATAATATGTATGTATTTAGACGGGACTGTTGGTCTAGTGGTTAGTGACCCTGACTGCTAAATAGTGACCCTGAGTGCTAAATAGTGACCCTGACTGCTAAACAAATACAAATATTGTGTGATGAGCACGGTAATTTGTTCTGTGTCTGGGTGTCATTTATCTATAATATGTATGTATTTAGACGGGACTGTTGCTCTAGTGGTAAGTGACCCTGACTGCTAAATAGTGACCCTGAGTGCTAAATAGTGACCCTGACTGCTAAACAAATACAAATATTGTGTGATGAGCACGCTCATTTGTTCTGTGTCTGGGTGTCATTTATCTATAATATGTATGTATTTAGACGGGACTGTTGGTCTAGTGGTTAGTGACCCTGACTGCTAAGTAGTGACCCTGACTGCTAAACAAATACAAATATAGTGTGATGAGCACGGTCATTTGTTCTGTGTCTGGGTGTCATTTATCTATCATATTTTTTAAAATATATGAATATGTTTATCAGCAGTCTGGTTACGGGCGTGTGTGTGATGTGTGAGATATATTATTATTATACATTATTATATAGGTGTGTTCATCAGCGGGCTAGTTACGTAGTATAGGCTCTGCCTAGTTTAGGATCTGACGACCGTGTATAATGGTGTGGATGGATGTGTCATGGTCATGTTAGTTTTATTATAATAGGTCTTTTCCTATGAAATTGCCGTTTTGTATGCAATAAGTGAAAGTACTTATTTTTTCAAACTTTTTTATTTCTGTTATTCGAAGTAATCACCCATGCAATCGACGTATCTTTGCCAACGCATTGGCAGTTTATTGATGCCCTTCTTGTAAAAATCAGCTGGACAGGAGGCAACAAACTCTTCAAAGGCATTTTGTACTGCCTCTCGGGAATTGAAATTTTTACCCACTAAAAAGTTTTCTAAATTTTGGGAAAGTAATAGTCGGTAGGTGCAAGGTCTGGTGGTCATATCTGCAACCAGCTTTGGTCAATCGGTCGTCCCCACTGCTCCTTCACGACAACGCGCGACCCCATACTACTCGTAGTGTCGCGCGTTGTCGTGAAGGACTATTACTTTTTCCAAAATTTAGACAACTTTTTAGTGGCTAAAAATTTCAATTCCCCAGATGCAGTACAAAATGCCTTTGAAGAGTTTGTTGCCTCCCGTCCAGCTGATTTTTACAAGAAGGGCATCAATAAACTGCAAATGCGTTGGCAAAGATGATTGGATTGCATGGGTACTTACTTCGAATAACAGAAATAAAAAAGTTTGAAAAAATAAGTACTTTCACTTATTGCATACAAAACGGCAATTTCATAGGTAAAGACCTAATATTTTCACTAGTGTAGTTGCGTAGTAAACAATGCGGTTTTAAATATTTGAAGGATTATTGACAATATCGTAATTAACAGTTTCTTTTCGTAGGTATATTACAATGTTCGTGTGAGAATTAGCTTATTAACACGTTCATCAAAAGACATGTTAAAACGTTATAAACAGTACATCACAGACATGTTAATTGTTTTAAGTGAATACTGGTTTGTATTAGGAGTGATATCGGTTAAATATAGGATGTAAGGATTCATAAGATTATTTTTGGACAAGAATACATAAATAATATTATAAAGACTAGTTGAAGCCCGCAAATTCATTCAGTTAGATATTTTATGGTATAGGAGCAAAATAATGGTAAGGATCAAATAATGGTAAGTGTTAAAAAGTGCTAAAGGCTTAAAGGCTTAAAGGTGTGTTACCGCCCTTTAAGCTTCAAAACTAGGGGGAGAGAGCACTTACTTAATACAGAGCAAAGAAGACTTGCTGAACACCGGTTTTCTGTATAGCTGGACTATCACTCCGGTCGAGCTGGCCCATTTGCGCTGCAACATGGCTTTCCCACGGCCAAAGTGAGTCGAACGGTCTTAATAGCAATGATGTGATGATGAAAAGACAAGGATATGGACAGTAAAACTCTTAATACCTTTAAACTTCGTGCACCATTAAAGATTTATTAAACTACAATTACGATGAATTTAAATGCATATAATTGCTATACTAGAATTGTTTTCAACCACAATGTGTTGGAATATAAAGTATTGATTGCGATGGTAGAGTAAAACAACCACCACGTGTAAATAATTTATTTCATCAATCATCATCAACAGCCTATAATAGTCCACTGCTGGACATAACCCTCTCTTAGAAAATAGGTTTTGGCTTACTATACCACGCTGGCCAGAAGGATTGGTATAGCGTTTGTTTCAAGTTTTCCTTTTTTTTACAGGGCTGTTGTCCTGTGCAGTTTGTTCCCTTAGTCGCCTCTTACGACACCCACGGGATGAATAGGGGTAGTGACATTCCATATTCTTATTCCGCCACTACACGGGTAATTTATTTATAACTGTATTATTTACACAGATCTAGTTGTTCGTTAGTAGCTCATGAAAATTGTGCTGAAAGAACTATAGTGGTGTAGATCTTGAAGTATTATGTAGCGAATGGCAGATTAAATGTCAAAGTCAAGCGGAGCTGCGGCCGCGCACACACGACAGTAACATCCATACTTTCATACTTATTTACATAGTGTAAAATAAAGTTTCTTTTTTTTCTTGTACGCTTAGATCTTTCGAACTACGCAACTGATTTTAATGCGATTTTCAGAGAGTAATTCTAGAGGCGGCGGATTTTGCAATGTGAAGTTGTAAACAACATGTTTTTGTGTGCTTACATTGCAAACGCTGGCTAAAAATGTATTAAAGTAATCTACTACGGAATTGAATATCATAAAAAGATCTACAAAAAAGTCCGCGATGATACCTATATGTCTATCTCCTAAGGATAATCCACAGTAACCATTTTTATCTTGACACATTACAAAAAATAATTGGTAATTTACCATTATTTACTTAATTTTAACAATAGAGATTATCCAAATAAATAAGTTAGATCAAAATTACCCTTTACAGCCTGTCATTACGAGTAAAATGAATATCTTAGTAGATATCAGAGATTTGAAATGCGGGTCGAGTCGTACGTCCCAGGTGGCAGCGGCCGACAGGAGCGGAGCGGGCCCATAAATATTGTATAATAATATAAAGATGTCCTGTAATGTAGCCTTAGCCTAATAATATAATAGTATAATCAATTACCCTAGACTGACACCAGCAGGTTTAGCTTGTTTGTTCCGCATTCACGTCTAAAATACTAAACTGATTTTGTAAATTATTTCATCAATGGAAAGCTAAATTACCATTATCAGCGAATAACATGGCATGTTTTTACGCGATAACCGACATACACGCGGGCGGAGCCACGGTCAATAAATATTATATGATGCATCGAAAGATTTTGTTTTCATTTGAAAAAATTATTGAATTAAGTCACTTATACTAATTTGAAAAAGGTAAGATTAAAAAAGGTAATGTGCCTTTTTTTATTCAAATGGCAACTGCCGCACTAGGAATATATATTGTACCGCGGAGGACTTTGACGTGTGGTGACGGATTAAGAATACAGAGTGTCACCACCCCTATTCATCCCGTAGGTGTCGTAAGAGCCGACTAACGGAAAAAACCACGGAGAACAACAGCACTGCAGAGAGAAGGAAAACTTGACACAAGCCCTATACCAACCCGTCTAGCCAGCGTGGTATAGTAGGCCAAAACCTCCTTTCTAAGGAGAGGCTTATGTCCAACAGTGCACTGTTAAAGGCTACTGATGTGGAGGACTTTACACACAAACATGAAACAGACACAAAGAACACCCAGACTCAGAACATTTTGATGATTTCAGAAAGTGTTGTCCCATGTGGGGATTAAATCCACAACTCTTAGCGCAGCGGGAAGCGGCGAGGTGACCAATACGCCAACAGTGCATTCATCGGATTATTTATTTGATTGTTTGCTAAGTATATTATTGTAATAAGTATGGATTATGTAGTATCCTGCCTATTACAGCTAAGGATATCGCTCATTGAAGTCTTTGCTTGAGACTCTCTCTCTATTACGTCGTCCTACGGTGGGGTTGCTTACCATAGCTTAGAACTATCGTCTTTTCAATGCATTGTTGAATAACGGCAGTGAGGCCACTGACAGAGAAACTTACGGTGCATTTCTTCAGTCCACGATACCACTAGTTGGATTCGAAAATAAGTCAGATGCTTTTAGATTTATATTTTTATATGTGTTACGAAATTAATCACGTATAAAATCATAGAATAGGCTAGTTGACTCAACTTAAAAACTTGGTTAGTTATATACTTTAATACTCGTATCTATTTTATCCCCAAAAACCTATATTTTAAAGAAAAGCAATATTTACATTACGTATTTTGTATTTAAAAAAAAAAAAATCCTTCGAAAACGCTGAAAAGTGTCATGGCGTCTTGAATGACGTCATAGTCTGCGAAATAAAACTGTTTACATCTGTGTCCAGTGTCAACTGTTTTTAAAAAATGAATAAGGAATAAGGAGTAACCTGCTCTGTTGTATGAAAACGTCAACAATAACAATGATGTTTTACGTTTCGTAACGTAACATTTTCTGATTGGTGTTCGCTGTCACGTGACTTAATGCCTATTTTGTACGAATTATTTTTTAAAAACATTAACAATCTTTAACTTTAAATGGACTGAATTTTTCTTTATATTTATAATTTGAAACTATAAACCAAGCAATTTGTTATTAGTGGACACAAGCGTATAACCATTTACTGAAAAGAGTAAAGGAAAGTTAAAAGTTTTATGTTAAATATTATGTATCCATGTTCGTGTAATAAAAGTGCAATTCTTGGAGGTCTAGTTCCGTCTCATGACCTTATGACTGACCGAACGAGTCAAGTTAAGGAAAACGGCACCCATCATTATTGATAATTTATTAATAAGTCGGCGTTGATTGATTATAATGTATTATCGAATGCATGCGTACGAATCGACAAGTTGTGGTTGATGAGGGTTTTAATAAACGATTTGGCGAAAACACATTAATGGCATGCGTCAGCACAAATTAGCTAGACCCCAGTGATACCACCACCACACGAAATACTGGGATTAGACAATTTTTAAATACCGAGTGAATGAGGCTACCGAAGCCACTGCTGGACATAGCCTTACGATGGAGGTTTTGGCCTACTATACGACGCTGGCCAGACGTGTTTGTATAGGGTTTTTGTCAAGTTTTCCTCCTCTTTGCAGTGCGGTTGTCCTGCGTAGTTTGCTCCCTTAGTCAACTCTTACAACACCTACGCGATGAACAGGGGTGGTAAAACTTCATGTTCCAACTACAATGACGCACTCACACATACACACGCACACACACAAACAAACACACACATCATCAATACATCGACTAACTCAACCGCGCTAGTGTGAATCCTGAAATCCTGAAATACAGGTATTGACCTAGTTTAGGCTCCAGTCCACATCAAACTACAACTTTTATTTTTCACTAATTTTTATAATTCAGTGTACATTGTGTTGGTTGTGGTGGAAATAAACATATTTTTATTATTTTATTTATTTTATTCTTAAGCCGTCACCTCACGGAAGGCCCGTCTATACCGTAAAACTTAGAAGGTTGAAAGTTTTGTCTATATTATACCCACGTATTTAAAAACAAGTTTATTAAAGCACATAACATGCCTTAAGAGTAAATATATTTAACTCAATGACCTTCAACTGCTAAAAGGAAAACTGGTCTTCTGTTTTCCTTATCAGACCAGTTTAATCCTCGCAGATGACTGCGGTATGCACCGCTTAATATGTTATTAAAGTAATTGCTACAATCAGGTGAAGTCATCATAACCTGGTGATAGTTTAGTCTGATTGGATGAGCAACTGTCATGGACATACGAGGAGACATACTCCTGTGGCCTTGTTTGTGGCATTGTGGCCTGTCTCTTTGTCCGTAAACTGACAATAAAGCTAGATTCTTGCACCTCAAAACGCCAGCACGCTGTTTGACCTCAATATCTAATACTAGTTGTAAGATGGATTAGCTAAGGCACAAGTCAGAATATAGTTACTTATGTAATAATAATAATAAATTTACACATCTCACACACGGCCGTCTGATCCCAAACTAGGGAGAGCCTCTGATATTATAACCAGACTGCGGATAAACATACTCAAATACTTCTAAATACATACATATTATAGATAAATTACAACCAGACACGAATCGAAATCTCTGGCTTAGCAGTGAGGGTCACTAACCACTAGACTGGTCAGTCAGTACAACCAACCATTTTAAATATGTATATAAATGTGATTTCGATCCAAAAGAACGATTAGACAGCAGCTCCAATCAATATATCTTGCCTTCTGATGACTTGCAGACTTGACCCTATCTCTTGTAATATACTCGTGTTTCTGCTAGAACAACTGCTAAAGTTTCTCGGGCAGTAAGTCTTAAGGTGGCGGTTTGTCTACTAAAAATTGTATAAGTTATAGATAGTTCAACTCAGTTGTGCGCGCGGCCCTATGTTTGCGTGGGCTTGTAAATATACAACTTTCATTCGTGTGGCAGTAACGCGGTGCTCGGACGACGACGGCCGCGCGCACAACTGAGTTGAACTATCTATAGCAATTTTCATTAATACACTCATATTTATGTATGTACTAGCTTTTGCATGCGCCTTCGCCCGCGTGTATGTCGTAAATAGTAGCCTATGTCCTTCCACAATCACATCACACATCAACAGCCTTAAATAGTCCACTGCTAGACATAAGCCTCTCCTTAGGAAGGAAACCTCCTTCCTAAGGAGAGGCTTATGTTCCTTCCACAACAATCAAACTATCTCCATGCTAAATTTCATTTAAATCGGTTGTGATTACTGATTCCCCATACAAACTTCCACCCCTTTTCACCTCCTTAACGGCTCCTTAAGGCTGATTTCTGGGATAAAAACTATCCTATGTCCTTTCCCGGGACTCAAGGTATCTCTATATCAAATTTCATCGAAATCGGTTGAGCGGTTAAAGCGTGAAGAGGTAACAGACAGACAGACCGATAGAGAGACATAGAAACTTTCGCATTTTTAACATTAGTATGGATGGATGTGTATACAGGTATGTATGTATTTATTTATAATGATTTCAAAATATCGTCTTAAGGAAGTTTACACGTAGGGAAAACCGTTAAAGTCTATAAATATCGTTGCATATTATGACTCAAAATTACACCACGATTTATATTTTTCACCTGTCAGACACAGACGGTGTGATCACGTCCTACTGTCACGCGGCTGGAAATGTGCTCGGTGCACTAGCACTCTCAGTGGCTCAGATTATATAAAATCAAATGTACAGTAATCGCTTAAAGGTTTCGATTATTTACAAATGAAAATATGAGCGAGCTTCTACAGGTTGTAGAAAACTTTTTTATTAGAACCGCCTTAGGTTTAATAAGGAAGGAAAGATGGCACGAAAAAGGGACAAGGCTTATCTCTAAACTGACCTGACTGACTGTGGAAAAGACCTGCTGTGTCATGCGTAAACTACGAGTTAAGTTGTGTTTCAATTCTGATTTATTAACACCGTCATGCCTTCTTGGTCGTCTGAGTGCATTCTGCAGTTTCAAAATCAATCTTTGCTTTCCAAATACAAACAAACCCCCTCCTCCCTGAATGTACTGGTGAGAGCTCAGCAATGCCTCTGTCACAAAACTTTAATAAATTAGTTTAAGAAAAAAAAAACACGCATTTGTAACTGGCTGAACTAAAAAGTAGAAAATTTTCTATAAGTTCAAAAAGAAAAATCATTTCTCATCAAAGAAAAATGCGTGGGGAGTTATCATATTATAAAACATCTTGAAAACCACCCTAAAAAAGTAACAAGTAAGTAAGTCCCCTATGCTTCAGCACACGTCTCTTAGTATGTGGCAAAAGACACTACCGTATTTTTTACGTATAGAAAAACCCGTTAATCTTGAAGATCCTGATAACCTAAATTTATCAAATTATTGTATTGTCACCTGTCCTTGATAAGTGTGCAAAGTTTCAATTTAATTCGACGTTTTGATGTTTGACATACACACTTCCATACTTACATACCAAGCTAATAAAAGCGTGTTAAAAATGATTAAATACATAACTGGCCTGTTGGATTAGCGATTCTGCGATTTCCACCAAACACAAATAAAGGCGTGATAAAGATAACTTGTTCCGAGTCTAGGTGTAATTTATTTACCTGATTCCCCGGTATACCTGGTTCCCCGGCTATTAGTACCCGAGACGGCGTGCGGTTTTAGTCGGTTCGAGTCCGACATGCCACCGATAGGTGGTATCCGAGGGGATTTCCACACGGAAAAAAAAGGTGTAATTTATTTGTCATACGAATACATTCAGAAATATATAAGTATTTTTATATGCGGTATGGTTATCATAACACAGGCTTAATTTGATTATTGAATGTCTTAACGTTTTTTTTCTCTTTTTTGAAGCTTGAAATTCCACTTTAAGATATAGGTGAATTAAAGATGGATATCAAGTTGCATCAGACGCGGATCAGTTCATATTTTTTTCTTAAATTATTGAGCAAGATTTACAAACCGGTTCACATTAAGGTAAATTTATTCGTAGGTAGCAGCTATTTAAAAATAAGTGGTCTGAGGTAACCACGTGCCGCCACCAACCGCGTGGCTCAAGTAGGCACGTGTAAACGCAACTTACGCTGGAAGAGAAACCTACTAAAACTCCTTAAGTTTAACCAGGAAAGTGTTGCCAACAAAATAGTAATGTAGCGCACAAATGACACCGACAATGTAAAAACTACCTTTAGGTAGGTAACCTTATTTCATCCGAATCCAATTTCTGTTTTTGGAAGAGGAGGCAAACGAGCAAACGGGTCACCTGATGGAAAGCGACTTTTGCCGCCCATGATCGCCTGCAACTCAGGAGTCACAAACGCAAAAAGTGTCTCAAAAAGCGCATAGTGGTGGAGCGCCAATTATCCAAGTGATGGGAATGAAAATTTTCACGTTTGAAACGATGACGGTAGCTTGCGGCTGGTATTAGTCCAAAAAATTCCTCGGAGCACTCGCCACGATATATACGATAGAGGATGCAGAGCGAACTACATCTCTACGTAACGTCAAGGGATCGAGCCGGTCGCAAATCTTTTGGCTGTCGACGATTCGAGTCGCTCTTCTTTGGATACGGTCAGTTTTTCTTTTTTCCAGTTATTATTTACACATTATATATCTACATCTAGACAAAGATGAAGATATATAATTTGTAAATAATGCTGTTGTAATAAATATTTACTTTCTCCCTCTCTTCTTTCCACTCACGCAAAGTTAGACTTAAAAGATGTCCGACACTATATCGAGTCGTCTGGTGTGTTGATGTTACCGTGCGATGTCATGTCGCTTTATTGTGGTATTAAAAATAAATACGAGTATAATATAGACATGGTTACTATGTAATGTTGTTGGTGAACAAATTAAGTGTGATAACTACATAGCACTTTTAACATCGCGGCTAAGACATATTTATACGATTCGATTAACATCGTAACACGATTATAGACGACTAGCTGACCCTGAAAACGTTGTTTTGCTAATTAAATTATTTAAATATATTTTTTTTAAATTTCTTAAAATCCGTTCTTAGCTGACCTCTACTCGGTGAAAAGAATATTCCTACCAAATTTCAAGTCTTTAGCTCTAATGGTTCCAGAGATATCGTGATGAGTGACTATTTACGTGGAATTCTTTTATATATGTGTTACACGTGTTTGATAATTACACAACAAACTCTTAGATTCGATTTATTTGCCGTTTTTCCAGTTTTTAAGCGAGTTGGCGCACTGGCGAATGTTAAACTAATAGGTTTTTTTTGTGGCACACGGGGCAAAATAGCACCGGTTCGACGACACCTTCAGCTCAGGAGTTACAAGTGCGTTGTCGACCTAAAAAAAGGTAGGCACTTCAAATTGATATGCAGGAGTTTTATTTTTAAACAAGGTGTGTTATCCATCCTTAAAATTATAATAGCGAAAGTGTGTCTGTTACCACTTCTAAACCGGCACTGATTAAAATGAAATTTGGTATACAGATACTTCGACTCCCGGGAAAGGACAAATTATAGTTTTTGACGTGACAACGTCTTATAATTCGGTGGAGCCGGCTGCACGCACGAAAAAACATGACTCATGCGGCGTTACCTCGCTCTGAGGCGTTCCATTTAAGGCGTGAAGTGCAAGCGAGAACGCGGAACGAGTGACAAAGAGGCACAATCGGCCTCCGCGTTCGGCAGCGTTCGACATCTGTCTCTCTCCTACTTGAGAGAGCGATGCGTCCGCGTGGACAGCTGCTACTCGTATACAATAATACATTTTTGAAAAATGCAACCATTCCATCAGTATTTTCTTATGACGTTGTCACGTTCAACTATCGTCAGTAAACCGACTTTACAGACAACCGATTTTTTATCCTAGAAATAATCTTTTATGGGGGTGAAACGGGGGGTGTAAGTTTATATTGGGAATCAATAACAGCTGAACCGATTTGAAACAAATTTGGTATGGAGATGGTTTGAGTTGTGGGGAAGTCCATAGTCCAGAGTCGAAATTTGACCATTAGATCAAAATTCGACAAGGAGGCTATCTTTAGGTCGAAAAAAGAAAAAATTGCTTTGGCTTGCGGCCTCGTTCACAATTTTATGACTAGAATATCTTGCTATTCTGTAACAAAATCGAGTTATTAATTTATTTGGCACAAACAATTTTTACTTTATGGCCTTTAAGTCAGTCACCTTTTCAAATCTGCTAATGTTAAAAGTTTTTTGTTTTGCTTACAGAGTCGATAACAAAGTTTTGACGCAAAAATTAAATGTTTAACTATATTACGAGTAAACACGAGTAACTTACACACACTTCAGTACACTTAGTTACATTATAACTTTGAAAGATTGTTTTGTACTAGAATTAAGATAAACTTAGAATCTACACTAATACTTGTTAGTGCCAGCGGTTTCACTTGCGTTATTATTTCTTATTTCGTGTTTCTAACTTTGGAAATGATGAACAACCGTTCATCCCTTATTTTACCAAGGGGGTAAAATAAGGGTTATTCCCAACGGCCACAACTAATACTGCCACCACTGGTGGTCGTAGAATTTTTTTTACATTGGTTTCCAACATAAAAAGAAAGTTCAAGTTTGTAGTCTCAGCGTTGATGAATCAGTCACTCAGGGCAAGTAATTTTGTAAAGAAGATAAATCTGAAGAGATTGTTTGTTTGTTTGCTTTAACGCGCTAATCTCTGAAAACCAGTTGGTTAAATCTGAAATATTCTTTTAGCGTTGGATAGCTCATTTCTAGGGGAAGGCTATAGCCTATATAACATCACGCTATGGCCAATAGAAACCGAGCAGCAATGAAGAATGTAGCAAAACTGGGAACATTTGTTCTTTTTCTGAGACATAGACGAAGTTGTACGTGTCTGCTAGTACTAAATAAATCATAAATTATGTTTCCCAAGTTTCTTACTACATCTAAAAATAGTGCCCGTTTCTAGAGATTCGTAATTAGAGCCAAAGACTTCATTCGTTTAATATTAAAACTAGGCATTCACAGTTAGTCTAGTGGGAGAGCCATTCTTTGGCACATAATATGGGTTGCCTTTACCGGAGTGACCTAGGCCTCACAGAAAACCAGTGTTAAGCAGTGTCTTCGTTGCTATCACAAATTGATTAAAGTTATCGGAGGCCCCCTCTTCCCATCTGGGAGAGGTGATACTCAAAGGTCGCCATTGTACTTGTGTCTTGTGATGCGGCCCTTGCTTCCTCTACTACACACCTAGCAGTACTACCGCGCCGTGCCTTGATAAGGACACATAACTCCGGCTCCTACTGGCTGGACCACACTCCGAAGCATCCAGAAACACTTTTTTTACATGTGGCAACCCCCCTTGTTCCGTCACTCCACCGGGGTTAGCTCCGGTGCGATGTGTGAGAATCGAACCGACTAAAACCACACGGTGTGCCATTTCGAGCCTGAGATATGAGGGATTTGGGAACAGCTTTTTATTTTACTAAAATAAACTTTATTCACATTTAAGTTACATTTTTTACAGTGTATTTATTTACTAAACTGTTTTAACAGTTTGTAGGCGTTCCGCTCAATTTATAATAACCTTAGTACTTAAATGCTAATCTTTAAATTACTACTACAATGGAGTACTGACTAAAGAAACAAAATATATTCAAGACATAAAGAACACACACATAAATATGTGGAACTTAATCTATTGCCATATCCAAACATTTGATTAGTCTTAGTTTTAGTTTAAAATTACATTTTATTTTCTTGTCCTCCTTTAGTATTTGATATTTATTACATAACTTTGGTACTACATACTTCCTAGTCCTAGCTGAAATTAAGATATCCGGACCCCTCCCAGGAACTTCCAGAAGCCCTGCCCCGAGCCTACTTCATATCGTACACTTGCTTTAGCTGCAGAAGAAATATTAAATGATGAAAAGCGTGACTAATATAGTATAACCCGCCGTCAACTAGCTCCCTCTGTCGACCTCGACCTAGAACGTGACAACCAACTTCCACGTGACGGTGACGTCTCTTGACTTACAGACCGGTCTGCCTATTTATATCTTATTCTTTAATAAACTAAAATTTTCTAAAAACTTTCGAAATTGCCGTCATTTTTGCACTCATCTCCCCTGCATCTCCTTAGATTAGTTAAGATTTTCGTGAAAAGAATGCCATAGGCAGTTTCTGTGCATTAAGACAGTTTCTGTGCAATTAAATGTAAGAAGTTCTTTAAATAAAATAAAGAACTAAAATATACACCAGTTTCTTAGAATGTCAAATGTCACCCTCAGGCAGAGTGGGGTCTTAACTAAATCAAATTATTCTAATAGGCCTCTCCTGTTATGGAGTGATCTCGTAGGCCTCAAGGGCTTGTGTCATATTACATCTTGACGTCATATTAAATATGAAATGATATCAAACGAAATATATAAGGAGCATATTTCACTTGACTTTGTTTAAACTTCTTCATTCAGAGTTTAATTTCTATTAAATTACTTAATTATTCCCGCAGTTTTACCTGCGATTATGGTGACTATTCTTCTAAATTGTAAATTTAGAGCGCTAAAAATTCCAGGCATATTCATAATTCGCGCAGAAATCAGAATATTCAAAGTGATAACATGAAGTTGGAAATGTACGATATATACGTATGTACTATATGTATGTATGTAACTCAGCAAATATATATATGTATGTGTATCTCAGTATGTATGTAACCTAATTTTAATTTCATGCACCTACTCAGACATTTCCCCACCACCCAAAGGTAGACTAGGAGAAAATGCCTTTGGCATTAAGTCCGCCATTGTACTTTGTTTGTGCAAAAAGAATTAAAATAAAAAGAAATAAAATAAAGCTGATTTTTTTTAAGAGAGGTCTGCCATGAAATTACACTATGGGCGTTTAAAACTTTGTTTTCGTAAAATGTAATTGTGTTAAAACCAAATCAACTATTTGACACCTATACATGGTCCATTCTGGATTAAAAGAATTCTCTAAAACTAAGAACTAGTGTAACACAAGGAAGATGGCTGTTACAAATACCTCCATATTAGATTAACTCAGTCATTCGTACAAAATAACGAACACGTTTTATTTCGAAATGAAAACATAACATTTGTGTACGGTGCAAGCGCACTCGTTTTGTAGACGCACTTGTTCACAGTTTACGTATGTGTTGAATACGTTGAACACACACTGATTTGCATTATTCCCTGTATACAAACAATAATATTGCTTAAAAGAGATTATATCATGTGAGCTCCTTTCTAAACTGTGTGTTTTATTGTCCAATTATTTGAAATATGGTTTTGTCCGTGTCTTTGCTTGTTTTTGTATAGATTTTGCCAATTAATTCTCGTCGTAATTTAACATAAAGCTTTTAGGAGATAACGCTAGTCGACGAATATCGTTATTTTTATATACCTCAGAAACTGTATTTTCTTCGAGTGTACATTTGTATAAACTTTCGTGACAGTCGGTTGAGTAATTAGTCTAATATTCAAATTCACACTAGTGTTAACATAATGCAATAATTGGAGTTTTATTTTTAGTATAAACAGCGATGAACAGATTATACATTGGCCAGATGTTTTGAAAACGTCATCGAAATATACTGAGAAATCTATCAGTATTTAGATTAGAGTTTTTCGTGTTTCTGTTTAGAATAATAACAATGTTTTTCATACAAAATCTGGGATAGAAGTACATATTTTTTGTTATGGTAACACTAATGTACTCATGATAAAATAAATTAAGGCGATAACATCGAGTAGATTATTGTTTACCTATTATATTATATAAATATGTTTTATCAAGGGTAGGAGTGCGCTATATCTTTCCGTCAATACTTAGGATTTTTTACGGAACTGACTGCAAAGTGACCGCAGCACGTCTAAGTCTGTAACAAGGTACAACAGTTTTACGACTTTTTTTTATGTTAGAGTGGGCAGACGAGCAGACTGGTCACCTGATGGAAAGTGACCATCGCCGCCCATGAACGTCTGCAACTCAGGAGTCACAAACGCGTTGCCGGTCTTTTAGGAAGGAGTACGCGGACGATAACCCGTTCCACAGATTGGATGTGCGAGGCAAAAAGTGTCTCGAAAACCGCACAGTAGCGGAGCGCTAACTATCCAGGTGACGAGGATGAAAAATTTGCAGTGTGGAACGATGGCGGAAAGTTGCGGCTGGTATTAGTCCGAACAATTCCTCGGAGCACTCTCCATGATATATGAATGATAGAGAATGCAGAGCGAAGCCACATATCTACGTAACGCCAAGGGATCTACTAACGTGGTGGTGTTTTGCTGGGCGCCAATGAACTAATAGTGCGTATCTACCCTAAAACAGCTAGTAAAATGATTTAATAATATACCTACAATACTGCACGTTTTAACAATGCGAGTCAGGCTCATGAAGAGAGTTATCTTGAATTGGTAGCGAGCCTTTTCGATTGTAATCGCATTGTTTAAGATTAATCAACGGGAGTAGGTAACATGTGGGTTAAACCTAAGATTTATAGATTTATTTAGAACCTAAGATTTATTTGGATAGTGGTAAAAATTCATAATAAATGATGATCTGCAACCATTTTGAAGTTCTGCCATTAGGAGTAAGAAAATCTTAGGTTTTACTAGTCAATCCTCAGATTTATGTGTTGTAGTTTGGAATTGTAAACGTAAACGAGCTTCTGCACACGGTTTCGCTAATAATATAGACAATATTGTCAATCAGTTAGATTTATAGTACAATTATCTTAACGTGGGATAACCAGGCTTCGCCACAAATGAGCAGACTCTACCAAGATACCCCAGCTTTACAGGAAAGCGTTATTAAGCAGTTCTTTCGTTGCTTCTCGCCGATTGAGCGAGGTTGAATTGCAAGGGTCCATTGGAGGCGGTAATCACTTACCATCAGATGATCCGCTTGCTCGTTTGCCCAACTATACCATGGTGGAGTGTGATATGCTGAAATCGACACACATCTCACACACCGCCGTCTGGTTTCAAACTAGGCAGAGTCTGTGCTATGGTACCTAGACTGCTTATAAACATACTTATGTATTTCTAAATACATGCATATCATAGATAAATTACACCCAGACACAGAATAAAACAATATGCTCATCACGTAATTATTTGTCCTTGGTGGGAATCGAACCTCCGGATTAGCAGTCAGGGTCACTAACCACTAGACCAACAGGTCCGTCGATAAGCGTATTATTGCTACCTATAAGAGTGGTCAGTTAGCAGTTCATTTATTACTTCTTAAAGTTTCTAATATAGAACACCCCTTGCTACTTGATATACATCATAACCGTTATTTTCTCTAGAAGGAGGTACTATACCAAGTCACGTGCCAGAGAGCGCGTCTCGACAGGAAAATAGGACGCAAGTTCAATGTCAAATATGAATGCGTAGTTTATTGAGACTTGTGTGGAATCATTTGGGAAATAATTTCTGCCAAGGACTTCATTCGCCTTATGTTATTATATTTATTATAATGCCTGCCTTATTTGGTCTGTTTTTGTTTGGATATTAGTTATCCTGTCCTTTCTATGTCTTTGATGCATGATGGTCGGTGAAGTTCATGCGTGCAGTAAAACGAAAAATAGTAAAACAAATGAAAATCTAAACTAGACAGAGCCTTTACTATGGTAACCAAACTGCTGATAAACATACCTATATATATCTTGTCGGTGTGGTGAAGCATTAAAAGTACGGAGTGTCACCACCCCTATTCATCCTCTGGGTGTCGTAAAAGCCGACTAAGGGAGTAAACTACGCAGGACAAAGCACTGTAAAGATAAGGAAAACTTGACACAATGAATGAATAATAGAAAATATTCTTAACTCTTGAGCTGTGGTTATTCATTGGCGGCGGTACTCACTAACAAGCAGGTGCACGCCTGAACTTTTGATTCATCGTCATCAACAGCCTTTAATAGTTAACTCCTTAGAAAGAAGGTTTTAGCCTACGAGTACTATACCACGCTATCCAGACGGATTGGTATAGGTTATGTTTCTAGTTTTCCTCCTCTTTGCAGTGTTGTTGTCCTACAAAGTTTGCTCCTTTAATCGTCTCTTACAATACCAATGGGTTAATTAGGGGTGATGAGACTGTGCCACAACACGGACAACCATTAATAATACTTCAAAAATCTTTTGACCCATATACCATAACAAAAACTAGTTAAAATAGTCACCTGCAGGTTTGTTTAGATTTTTCCATTAGTAAATTCACAAGAAATCACAAAACGCTAAACGTAAAACAGGTTTCTGAATAAACATCGTAAGTTGCCTACAAAACCCTGCCCCCATGATCTTCATAGCAGATTTGTATTCCAATTAGTTACTAATTAATAATTAATGTTTTTATTCTTGATAAAGAAGAACCTTGAAAAAATCTAGGACAAGTCGTGCCCTATATTCGAAAAGCATAAATTATATTAAGACTGTATTAATAAAAGGTTTAACATTGAACTTAATAATATATTAACCTACCAAATAATTACGATGTTGTGAATAAGTATTAAGTATTTTAGTACCCACCATGAAACGAGGTCAATTGCGTTTTTTCGGGATAATTTTATGGGTCAACAAGCGGGGACCGATTGAATGAAAATATGTATCATTAAAAACTTTTAGAAGTTCATAAACACTGAAATAAATTAAGCAATTTCATGTCTACAGCTTTGAAAGAACTCGGAGATCGCGAACCATTTTCATTCATTATGTTTGTACTAATTAGATACACAGATAAGTAGAACATTCTAACTGATGCTTCTGTCCTATTCTAAACACTACCTAATATGAACAGTTACTTCCTCTCCGATACATTTGCCAAATATTAGCTACGGGAGAAAACCAATACACTATCTTGTTATTTTTAATATTACTTTCCGTGTTACAACCTGAAGCCTAAAAGTGGGTCCATATTGGCTAACATTTTTTTTTTATTTGTGCTAATCACTTTTCACAATTTTTTCTACATTTTTTTTTATTAGAAGGGGCAGACGAGCAGACGGGTCACCTGATGGAAAGTAACCATCGCCGTCCATGAACGTCTGCAACTCAGGAGTCACAAACGCGTTGCCGGCCTTTTAGAAAGGAGTACGTTCTTTTCTTGAAGGTTTGAAGGTCGTATCGGTCCGAAAATACCGCAGGCGATAATGGGTTCCACAGATTGGTTGTGCGGGGCAAAAAGTGTCTCGAAAAGCGCACAGTGCTGAGCGCCAACTATCCAGGTGATGAGGATGAAAATTTTGCAGAGTGGAACGATGGCGGAAAGTTACGGCTGGTATATGCGATAGAGAATGCAGAGTGAAGCCACATCTCTACGTAACGCCAAGGGATAGTGCCGATCAGAGATGTTTCGAGTGTTTCGATGATTCGAGCCGCTCTTCGTTGGATGCGGTCCAGAGGAAGAAGCTGGTACTGAGGTGCCCCTGCAAAGAGATGAGAACAGTATTCCATATGCGGCCGGACTTGCGCCTTATAGAGCTGAAGCCGGTGGGCCGAAGTAAAATACTGCCTCGATCTGTTCAGTACACATACTTTTTTGTTCATAGGTACATTTTTATTTCTTCCAACGGAACTTATAACAGACAGTTATCATATTATTTTTATTAATACTATCAATACTAAGAACATGTTTCAACTCATAATGTTGTTTTTCAAAACAGATTTTTTCATAACATACTATAATCATAATTTTCCTATTAATAATGGCATTTTCAAGAAAATATTTGAACTCATAATATTGTTTTTCTTAACAGTAACTATTCAAAATAAGATTTACTTATGACGTTACTTATCCAGTGAAACATATAAATGCAACTCAAGAATAAGATGATATCCATTTCTTTCTAGCTGTCATTAAGAGGTTATTGGCAGTTCATTTATGTTAGAAGGGCAATCGTGCAAACGTTTTATCTCAGATCAATAACTACAGAGATAGAGGAGTCCAAATGTTTGTTAATTACGAAGACGCAGGTACTTACAAATATAAGGGTGATTCTTCGCTCGTCGTCTACTACATGGAAGTATTAGTTATTTAATCCTTAAAAAAAAGTTGAATCGACTTCAAACAGTACTAACAAAAAACACTAATAGTTGCAAATCGAATTGAAAAAAAAACAACAAAATAAGTGAGATCTTCAATATTCTTAGATATAATTATAATAGCAATAGATACCTTGAAGTCGTGGCCAAGCCAAATAGGTACTTAATAGGCTAGGTGGCGCCGCGAATTCAAGCTGCGAAAAACATGCTCAACGAGTCAAAGTGGGTTACGCTATCTATCTATCATCTGCTTAAAGACCTTGGATTGCCTAGAGCCTCAGTAAGCTCTTTTCTAGAACGAATATTCAAAGCGCCGTTGCTAGGCTCGTATCAAATATGGTTAGGTAGAGGGGTTGACACAGCAGACAGTGAAGGTGAGAGCTGACGCGTCGCAACGAACACCTGATCTAATAACCTACTCCTGGGTCGTAATTCCTCGGCACTGCCGCAGTCGCATATGTTGCCCCAAACTTGCACGCGATGGACACGGCGAATCCACTGAACGATAAGAAATAGATCTTTTTTCAAAACGTACGATAAAATATTTATAATAAATTACCTTATAAAATTAGATTATATTAAATTTAGTTCAATAAGTCCAATCCTTTATTTAGATAAGGTAGTAAGATGTGAAATTTGATTTTTAATTTTTGAAAAACAATATATTTTATATTGTTTTTCAAAAATTAAAAAAATAACAAAGGGGAATTAAATATTATTGGTGTTCACGTAATATGTCAATAAAATGAGCAAGCTCTGTCTGTTAATTGAAAGTCTCAGTTGGACTAAGTCCACAAGTACACCGTTTGTTGGAAGCTCGGTAAGTCGCTCAGGCTCAGTCCGGCGTAGGGCCCCGCGCCGCCCACCCGTGCTACGCCTTTACGCCTCTACGACAACTCGCTACGCCGTAGATCCGCGTGTTTCGTGCAAAACTAATCTACAAGTACACAATGGTAAGTTTATATATATTGTATAAAAATTGTATAAAATATCACACAGTAATTTTATCCCTAAAATTGAAATAAAAAAATTTCTAATAAGCCGGCGTTTAAACGAAATAGAAATTCAAGTAAAAAATAAAAAGTCTATTAATTATTATTAAAAACTACTTAAAAACTTTTAAACATTGTAATAATTTAGCTTTAAATTTAAATTTTATTATATAAATTTTTTATAAATTTAAATTAGTATAAAACGTGTAAAGTGTATAAAAAATATATAAACGAAAAGAAAAGAAACGAAAAGAAAAATAAACCGTTGAAATAAACTTAAATACAGTTTCAGAATAAACAATAATCTATATGTATAAAAATGTAAGAACCTAACTTGGTTTATGTAGCCTTCAATACTTAAAAAGTTCGGCACCGATTCAGCTCAAATGTTGACACATTTGCAAGCTGCTTCGAGGATGGTTTTTATATGTTTTACGCGTCAATTTTGTTTCACCGTTGTAACCGAGTTTCGATCTTTATTTGTGAATGTACATATATTTGAATGAATAGCAATATATATAATGGTTTTGTAAATAACTAATTGTTTGAGTTATTTATTTGTTTTCGGTGGCCACGTTTAATTTTGACATAATGACAAATGTGTGTTCTATTTACAAGGAAATAACATTTAAAATCTGATGAACATTTTAATTACTATAATCACACACTCTTTACTACAGCTGATACACGTTTCTCTAATTAAAAGCATAATTGCTAAAAAATATACACACGCATAGGAAAAGGCGGAGTGGGGTCAAGTGAACTCAATGTATACGATGCTATGTACCTACAGTCCTTAACTATGCTACTCCACACATAACATCATGTCATTCAAACATTTTAAGTAACTTGCTTAAATTTAAAGACGGGATTCCATTTAGTAATAGAAAATACACTCAATAAAAAACGTCAAGGGAAGTTATTAATTCAGTAAATTTATAAATTACTGTTATATTCCTTAAAGAAGTCATGTCCATTATTCGGACCATTTCGACCATTGATAATTAGTACCATTTAAGCTTATTTTCAAAGCTTTGAATTTGAAGGCTTCTATATAATATAAAGTTACTTTTAGGTTTGTTTGGGTACTTGTATCGTTTTGTTGAAGTGCTTAATTAAATAGTTGGTAAGAGAGCCAAAAACAGGATAGACAGGTAAACTTTGAAGGTATTCTGATACCTAGTAATATATTTGACTAGCTTTTGCCAGCGACTTCGTAAGCGTAGAAGTTGCCAAATTTGTAAAGTCTAAGTACATTATGAAGCTGTGATTGTATGTTAATATTATGTTTATAAAAACAACTTCGAAAATAATGCATTATTTTAGAACAAATTTGATTACCACAAAAATAGTTATAGTAGTAGGATAGAAATATATTTATAATCAGTGATTACGATTGTAACCTCGGTGCACCTACCTTACAAGATTTCTACACCACCTAAAGGTTGGCTGGTAGAGAATGCCCAGGGCATTAAGTTCGCGGATGTACATAAGTGCATGAAGATGTTTAATAAATAAATTAATAAACTATAGTGAGCCAGCCTTAAAAAAAATAGGCATATGCTCGAAGACTTTTTGAACTTTTAGGGGAATAATTCTGTCATACATGATTTTTGTAAAATTTTAACCGAAGCACACACAAGAAGTTTTCACCATTGTAGCAGAACCTCCGTTCCTATTAGTCGTACCTGAAGCCTCGATAAATGGGCTATGTAAAACTGAAATAATTTTCAAATTGGACCAGTAGTTGCTGAGATTAGCGCGTTCAAACAAACAAATAAACTCTTCAGCTTAGTAAAAAAAAGTCTCCTTCAATTTTTCATCATAATCTATTGTAATGAAAAATAATAATAATAACTCGAGACATCTCGGCCTGAACCTGAAAGTACTGAAGTCTTTCGACGACGAATTTAACGAATTAACTAATGAAATTAACGGTATTTCTGACTCAACGTAAAGGTGTTCGAAGCTGATGCCCGATCCGTAAAGAAGACACGATAAAAATATATCTTAAATTTATCTGTTAAAAGTATAAGATATTTTTTATTTATATACCAAACATTGTTCACAAATTGTACATTTCTGCACATCTTCTATATATCTAAGCGTTAAGTTTTTAGTATGCCATGATTATGTAAATAGGTGTTCATAGTATTAATATACAGATAAGGCATACAATTTTAATGAACTATTAAGTGTAAAAATGTCATTTAATGCCATCCACGGACGCTACTTACAAATGAGCACTCGATTCATTGCGAAGGTTGACACTTGGCAGTGACCTCGCCGTGGCGTCAGCCGCGTGACACATGAACCACGCCGAGATTATTATCGTGGGTACTCGTACATGACAATTTAGTACCTATCAGCGATTATAAAGCATAGTGATAGATATATGGTGTACTTTAAAGACAGTCATTGTAATGCTTGTTCGTGCCCAAGGTTAGTTTTTAAATAGGATGTTGTTAAAAAGTGTCATAATTTACGCTGGCATGGAACACCCGAATATGAATAATTAAAACGGTTATACATTTTAGAAAAATCGTGGGTTTCAAATCTTTTTTGAAATTGACTGATAAAAAGACTTAGGTATAATTAGTAGTATAAGTAATTTTGAAAAACAAAAAGGTTTTATTTTTAAAGACGACTCCCACAGACACAGGATATATTCCTACACGAGTACACCGATTTTGATCGGACTTTTACTAGCAGAAAGTCAATGTCATAAGAAAGTTTTTTTTTAAAAGCAACTCCCGCGTTAGGAATATGTCCTGTGTCAAGGGGTTCTTTACAAATATACATGAAACGGACACAAATTATTTATTTCATCATCATCATCATCATCATCGACAGCCTTTAATAGTCCACTGCTGGACATAGGCCTCCCCTTAGAAAGGAGGTTTTGGCCTACTAAACCACGCCGGCCAGACGGGTTGGTATAGGGTTTGTTTCAAGTTTTCCTTCTCTCTGCAGTGTTGTTGTCCTGCGTAGTTTTCTCCCTTAGTCGCCTCTTACGACACCCACGGGATGAATAGGGGATGTTTCACCCAGACTCAGAACAATAATTTGTAAATCACACAAAGTGTCGTCCCATGTGATGATCGGACCCACAACACAGTGTAGTAGTAAGCGGCGTGGCGACCACTTAAACCACTACGCCATCCGTGCAGCCGAAGGGTCAAAGTCAAAAGTTTACATGAATGATTAACTAGTTGATATGTTGGTTTAATTGTTAGTGAACCTAACTGCACCGCCAGAAGTAGTTGGTTTGATTCCCATCCAGGAAACAGTTGTGTGAAATTATTATGATTAAAATTCTATCGTCTTAGGTTTACATGACGTCCATCGATTGTCCATCCTCCATTGGAGGTTGATATTTTTTTTACAGAATGGTTACATTATTATAAGCACGTACGTAAAGGTTTCAACACGCGGAGACGCGTAGTTTATGAGAAATAAAATATTGAAAATCAATTATTTTTGCAATATTTATGTCAATCTCTACCACAGATTATATATAATTTTCGCGATGGAACGTTAACTAAGTTTAAGTTGTCATAAGTTCAGTGACATTTTATTTTCTATAAATTTATGTAAATAATTTAATTTTGTCCTAATTTCAATAGTTTACATGCACACATATATTTCACAGTTTATATACATATATTAAATTACAGCATATTTTCATGACGAGCTATTAAAATTAAAATGTGTAGTGTTTACTGTCTTTTACCAGCTTGTGGAACAGAACAACCATTCTATCTTTTAAATATATTATTATTACAACTTTTTAAGAACACTGAGTGTACAGAATGTTTAGCACAGAAATAGTTTTAAGGCTGGAAGCGCACGTGGGCTAGACTATAATTTTACATGGGCTTTTTGTTCCTAGAAACCTATTTGACAAGTCGAGATTAATGCGAGCAAAGCTAGTGTTTCAATATGTTTGAAAAATAATCTTAACTTGCTATTTTTTTAAGAAATGTACTTTGAGTTTAAATTAGATGTATTTAAAATCAAATAGACTAAAGATCTAATAGCGGATAACACATATTGAGTTCAGTAAGACGCTCCATTCTTACGTGACAGGTCGCTTTGGCACTGATAAAGGATACCTGCCGCGCCCGGGATTCGTCCGACATTCTAAAAGTATACACGTAAGCACAAACGCACAGAAGAGCCATACTATCCATAATAATATTATAAATGTGAAAATGTGTCTGTTTATCTGTTTGTCTGTCTGTTACCTCTTCACGCTTAAACCTCTGAACTGGTTTACATGAAATTTGTTATATAGTTCGAGTCCCGGGAAAGGACATAGGATAGTTTTAATTCCAGAAATGATCCTTTAAGGGGGTGAAAGTTTGTAATTGGTATTTATAACAGCTGAACTGATTTAAATGAAATTTGGTATGGAGATAATTCGATTCTTAAGAAAGGACATATGCTACTGTACAGGCGGATCCAGGGGCAAGAACTAGTATTTAATATACAATTTATATCCTTTTTACTAATTATTATTAGTTGTTATTGCAATGTGTTAATCGACCTACGAAAGGACACAATAAAATAAGTGCTATAAATAAACACAGTTTACTCTGACCATTAGCAAGGCCCCCGTCTCCGCTATTGTCCTATACTAGTACACTTACTCACACAAGTGTGTTAAACAGCGATTTTAAGTTAATTACGTTAATAAATGCTTATTCAATTATGTTTTAGTATATACGTGTATAACGAAAAGTGTACGTAGTGTTTATGCTTAGTTCACCGTGATCCTTCGGCAACATACTGGTACACATCAAAACATGTTGTCGTATATTTAGTGCTGCCATCTATAAATTGCAAAAGGGTGACCATGATTTTGTTTGTCCTATCTTCTTATAAGGCTCAATCTTTTGGAAACGGGCGGTTATATATCGGCACAAGCATATCATAGATTTTGTATAAGTATACTTTTTATTAAATATATTTTGCTAAATATTTGACAAAACAGAGATTGTTGCTATTGTGTGTGTGTGTTGATTTACAACTTTAGAGTCTACATAAAAGACGATTTCAAACAATTTTATTTTTTTAATGAAATAAAGATATTTTGAGTTTGAGAAACAAGGGCCGGCTCTACCGCAGTGAAGACGCTTCGTCACACCGCTGCTAAGTAATTCTTTGATTTACTTGAGTTGCAGTTGACTGCACGGATGGCGTTGTGGCTTAGCGGTCGCCCCGCCGTTTACTACTACTAGGTGCTTTATAATTTATAGGTATGTTAGCTTTTACCACATTATTTTGAAGGCGCCCCTATGAGTCTGATTACTTCCATATCAGAGTGTATATACATTACACTGTACTAAGAATATGGAGAACTTACCATAATTAAACTAAGAAAGATTTATGATTTAAACAAAGGAAGCAAGAAAATGAAATATTAATAACGTTTTTGTGTAATACTACGCTGTTTACTACTACGCTGAGTGTTGTGGGTCCGATCCCCACATGGGACGGGACGACACTTTGTGTGATCCACAAATTGTTTTTCTAAGTCTGGGTGTTCTTTGTGTCCGTTTCATGTATGTTTGTAAAGTCCCTCGCGACACAGGATATATTCCTATTGCGGGAGTTGTCTTTTAAAAAAAAAAAAAAAAAAGTTGTCCATGTGTGGCAGAAGTCATTTACCATCAGGTGACCCGCCTGTTCGTTTGCCAACTATCCCATAAAAAATGCAGTATGCAGTTGTGACGTTGACTGTACGTGAGTACAGATGCACATTATCAGTTGTCTCCCTCTCTCAATTCAGTTTTACAGTCATTACTCATATTAATATCTGCATGTAGGGTTACAGGAACGGAAATTGTTTATTGAGTTATAACTGATTGTTACCTCTAGTGATTTAACTGGTAATATTAACTTGATATTTCACTAGCTTTTGCCCGCGGCTCCGCTCGTGTGTATGTCAGTTATCGCTGTAAAAAGTAGCCTATATTAATCTCAGAATATATAGCTTTCCATTGATGAAAGAATTATTAAAATCGGTTTAGTCTTTTAGGTGTGAAAGCGTAACAAACAAACGAACTCACTTTATAAGTATGGATGGATAATATGGATAAATAATCGATCTAAGTGGCGTGCAATGGGAGAGGCCTATGTCCAGCAGTGGACTGCGATATGCTGATGATGATGATGATATGGATATATTTTTTTATGGTATTTACGCATGTATATTTTTTATTTTTATGGAATAGGGGGCAAACGAGCAGACGGGTCACCTGATGGAAAGCGACTAAGGCCGCTAATGAACGCCTGCAACTCAGGAGCCACAAGCGTCGGGGGGGGGTCGTCTATTCGGGGGGGGGGGGTCGTCTACTCGTCTGTAGATGACCCGAGGTATGTCGGGGCACCAGGGACTTCCTTTCTAGGGTATACCTGGTTCCCCGGCTATTAGTACCCGGCGAAAACGTGCGGTTTTAGTCGGTTCGAGTCCGACATGCCACCGACAGGTGGTATCCGAGGGGATTTCCGCACGGAAAAAAAAAAAAAAAAAAGGACCCACAAGCGCGTTGCCAGCCTTTGGGAGGGAGTACGCTCTTTTCTTGAAGGTTTGAAGGTCGTATAGGTTTGTCGTTTGTCGTATATACATGGAAATAGATTTAAAGAAGATACAAAGCAATTGGTCATTCAAACAACCCTCACTAACTAATAGTATTAAGGCCAGTGTGAGTTTCTTTGTTAATTTCTTAGCTCTCGGCGTATAGAAAAATAATTTTAACTATCCAAGACGCAGGTAAAAGCTAGGATCTGGCATTAAATTGAAAGTGACAAGCACCAAATGATGATAATATTTATTTCTGTAAGTAAATCTTTTCAGATTTTTTACAAGTCGGACTTCACAGCTATAAAGGAGCCGGCATTTCGAAAGACTCACTCTGGGAAGAAACGCCGAAACAAACCACAGAGATGTCTTTTTTGTTGTGACAAATATAATACATTTATAAAAGCGAAACCTATTCAATCTACTCTTGATAGTTATCTGAAAAAAGAGGCGTACAGTTTGTTTCAGGCTTTATTAACCCGAACCAAAAAATAACAACTAAAGCATTCAGTTCGACATTTTAGTGTTTCGATAACAAAAGAATGGGGTCTCTGTCTACGGGTTCAATTAATGTGACATGTGATATGTGTCACCGTGACACTTGGCCTAGATTACTCTAAAAGAATAAAATGACAATGTCAATCAATGTGCCTGTCTATCTGGTAGGTTATTTATAAACTCGTAAGAATTTATTTTTTATCAGTAGCAAAGATTTAAGTAATAACTTGCTTCTATGGAAGTGTGCTAATAATTATTTAACACAACAGTGATTGTTGCTATTGTGTGTATTGATCTATGACTTTAGAGTCTACACAAAAGACGATTTCAAACAATTTCAAATAATTTATGAGTAATGAGAGTTTGAGTTTACATACTCTAGTCAGTCAGTTTGAGGTCAATCAACGATTTCTAGATAGCCTCTGGTTTAGATCATATACTGAAATTGCCGAGCGACCTAAACCTGAAAAAGAATATAATTGAATCGAATCCTCAAATAAAAAACAACTACCTTCTGTCCCTGTTTAAGTTAGACGGCTCGGGCTTACTAGCTGCAAACAAGCCTGTGTTTTCCAATCGACCCGCATATCCTTTTCCTAAGACCTACTTTCTTTTTAATTTTCTGCCAATTTACCTAACCATTTCCTTTTTTCTCTGTAACATTTAGTATTGCATGGATTGCATGGTTATTTTTTTTCATGCCAATAGCCTATTTTAGGTTCATTAATTGATTTATTTCTTTAAAACATTACATTAATACGGCTATATGCAACGCAAAACAGCAGTACGTGTTTAAGTGGATAAAATGTCCCGTTTAGGTGGTAAAGTACCGGTGAGATAGACACAATAGTCTTTTATTGCTAGCTAACATAGCTAAGTATGACCTATTTAAGAGTAAAATTCGTTAAGCTTTTTTGGATTCGTCATTATTAGGCGGACCACAGCGACATTTATCAGACTACCATTTTTCAAGTCCAACAAGTTTTCCAAGAGTAGCGCGTAACTTGTTCGCACATTTGGACGAATAATATTTTTCACTATTGGTTTATAAAGGAACCGAGTGAAGTTTTGTTGCACGATATAGGATCAGCAGTGCTATTCTCTAAGGAAACAGCCTTGCATATAGCGCTGCCACAGCGTCGAACTTCAACTAAGTTCTTTTGAAATTCGACGCTACAGCGCTGTCACAGTGTCGAATTTCAAATTAAGTTAATTTGAAGTTCGACGCTGTGGCAGCGCTGTCTGATTTATAGAGAACTAGCTTCTGCCCGCGGCTCCGCCTGCGTAAATGTCGGTTATCGCGGTAAAAAGTAGCCTATGTCTTTCCTCAAGAATCAAAGTATCTGCATACCAAATTTCACCCATTACCCATACAAACTTTCACCCCCCTTTTCACCCCTTTAAAGGATGTTTTCAGGGATAAAAACTACCCTATGTCCTTTCCCGGTACTCGGACGATCTGTGTACAAAATTTCATCTTAATCGGTTCAGCGGTTTAAGCGTGAAAACGTAACAGACAGACAGACAGACAGAGTTACTTTCGCATTTATAATATTAGTAGGGATAGCATTGCAGTAGTTGCGAAATATTATATCTTATTTTAGGTATAGGACTTCAAGAATCTTTTTTGTTATATGCGTATTGTGGCAATAATTATGAAGTCGTCTTGACTTCATAATTACTGACTGCACTGATATAATCTATGACTCGTAAGGTACGACTTCATTCATAGCGCAATCATTTGCATACTAAAGCATTTCGTGCTTGTATATGAAGTGTATTTCCACTTTTATTTTGTTCTTTAAGTGTTTCGAGCGTTTTAATATTTATTTTTATTGCATGCGTGGCCACCGCTTATTGTTTGTAGTAAGTGATTTTATTGTGTACATTTTTTGTTTTAGGTCCTCCATAATAAATAAATGTTAAATAAAATAAAAATAAAAAATAGTTACAAATACAATACTAGTAATAATATACTTTTTACTTAAGCGGTTTGTTCTCACAAATTACTGTCTACGTTTGCTAAAACAATTCATTTTAGTATTGAATCTCTCGCAACTCGGGGAATACCAAAGATAATTATAATTTAACATCAGAAAGTAACCTTAGACATTTTCGGGTTCCGTACGTCTAAAAAATCGCTTGTCTATCTGTTCGTGCATAAGAGCTAATGGTGCTAATTCTGTTGGTCGAAAACTCTCTAAAGTTAACTAAACATCACTAAAAATTAGTTTAGTTCTGTCAAGTACTACGTTTTCAGAATACGAAACGTTATTTGACAGGACTAAACAAATTTTTAGTGATTTTTAGTTTAGTTTAGAGAGTTTTCGAACAACAGAATTAGCACCATTGTATTCCAAGATTACTAGACTAGACTGATAAAGTCAATATTTTGTGTATATATCAAATTCTGTAACTCAAACACAGACGACAATCGTACATTTTTTTATTTACTTTTTATAATAACTTTCACATTCAAGGAGCCTAAATCTACATGAAAGTCACTTGTCAATTCACGATACAGAGATACATTTTTCCCATTTAATAATGGGAAAAATGTATCTCTGTATCGTGAATTGAACGTATATGAACTAAATGGGCTTGTTAGGAGTCTTTTAAATAAAAAAAAACACGTAACGTGGGTCGCTCAATAACAACGTGTATATTCTTCTTTGTACATTTCTCGTAAATTGAATTATTTGTGTTGTGAGCAGGTAACGTGAGTAATTTTCTTCTTGGGATTCAAAACCATTTTATTAACGCTTCTACGCCTTGGTTTTAGACTTTTGCAATGCCGGCATATTTTAATTGACACATTGAAGAAAGCTTTTGTATTTGTACTGTGGTAATGGAGTTTGAATTTAATTCTAAATGTCTATGCTTTTGTTAAATAGAATCCGTACTTGGGTAAACAAATAATTCTAAATAGCGCAGTGGTAGAACATTTCCTTGCAAGGTTGCGGGTTTGATAATAATAATAGTAATATGTATAATAATATATCTTACACATCTCACACACGGCCGTCAGATCCCAAACTAGGCAGAGCCTGTACTATGGTAACCAGACTGCTGATAAACATACTTAAATATTTTTAAATAGATACATATTATAGATAAAGTACACCCAGACACACAATATTTGTCCTGGGTGGGAATCGAACCCACGACCTCCGGTTTAGCAGTCAGGGTCACTAACCACTAGACCAACATGCCCGTTTGATGACCGCTTAGTTCACATATTTTCGCGAATATGTATATTAGTATTGGACTAGTTACTTTTCTATATAGTTTGAAATAACTTAAATAACAATAAATCTATGATGTTCTAAAACCATATAGTGTATGCCATGCTTAGTATACAGTATACAAGTAACATAAATATGTTAGTTGCATAGACAGAAGGTTTACTTAACAAGATATTTAAACAAATAGCAACTGTTGATACAATTAAATAGAGTTCAAAATTGTCTACACGTGCTAAAACGCAAAGCTACCTCGGTTCATAGCTTTGAGTGCCGCCGAAGGTAATCAATTCGCAGTAGTCAAGTCTCAAGTGCAGCTTTTATTTTGTTAACCTCAATACAACCAGTATGGGACACTGTGTTAACGACACTGTCACCGACACTAAGGGATAAGTTTGAAGAAATTGGTATTATGATAGTCGCGTCTTAATATACATAAAAATTTGGTGTACGTAAAGAAAAATATTCGTGTTGCAAACGATTAGACTACAAAAAGTAAGTCTTTTCGATGTTAGGGTGTGCGATTCTACAATAGAATTCTAAGCGAATTTCATGAATTGAGTATTAACAAATTTAAGTCTTTAGTAAAACAAAAACTATGTAAAAAGGCTTACTACACAGTTACAGATTACAGATTATTTAGATGACAAATTTGCTTGGGATTGATGCTGCTCACTCCCGTACCCTATATCCCGAACGTAAGTTCCTATTATTGTCGTTATTTTAGAATAAAAGAAGACACCGCTGTGGTTTGCTTCGGCGTTTCTTCCCAGAGTGAGAATTCTAGCTGTTAAGTCCGACTTGTAAAAATATCTGAAAAGATATTACATTTACATACAGAAATAAATATCATTTATCATCATTTATTATTTGTCACACTCATCAAACTGAAGCTTAGTTCGTTGCCCACAGGGAGAACAAAATCTTTCGCACGTAAATTTACGTAATTACACTTTTTTTTCTAAAAGACAACTCCGCATTAGGAATATATCCTGTATCGCAGGGGACTGTTACAAACATACCTACATGAAACGGACACAAAGAACACCCAGACTTAGAACAACAATATGTGGATTACACAAAGTGTCATTCCATGTGGGGATCGGACCCACAACACTCAGCATAGTAGTAAGCGGCGAGGTGACCGCTTAAACCACTACACCATCCGTGCAGTCAATCTATTATATCTATTTACTAATGGTTTTAAAGTGCACTTTCGGTATACATGGATTGTTCTGTGGCACAACATTTCGCTCTCAGAGTATTTTAAAGCCCACCTCTAACCAAAGTACCGTATGAATATGAGAATTTTTTTCGCTTAGCAGTTTGCAGAAGGTAAGATGCAAGACGTATTTGATAGAAGATTGAGCAGTTTTATGCGTTGCTTTAAACATTGACAACATTCGACTCCGATAATTTCTTTTTATTATTACGAAAATATTAACAATATATAAGATAAATCGGCGACACCTACACATTTCGTAACGTCTTGTTCGGGATGCCTACAACACAAGACATAATAATAAATATATTTATTGTACACCAAATATAATACAAGCAAAAGTAAAACTGTACAATGCGGCTTATATAATTGGCGGCCTTACAAAGATAACCTTTCATCATCATCAACAGCCTTTACTAGTCCACTACTGGACATAGGCCTCTCCTTAGAAAGGAGCTTTTGGGGCCTACTATACCACGCTGGCGAGACGGGTTGGTACAGGGTTTATTACAAGTTTTCCTTCTCTTTGCAGTGCTGTTGTCCTGCGTAGTTTGCTCCCTTAGTCGGCTCTTACGACACCCACGGGACGAAGAAGGATGGTGACACTCTGTACTCTTAAACCGTCATCACACGGATAAACATGGCCTTTAACTTGTGCAAATTATAATGTCACCCCAAGTATTACAACTTATCTTAGACATTTCATTAAATACGTTTAACATTGCAGTCTAAAGCTTTTCTAGTATAGTCCTTTTTTTACGTGTGAAAACTACCTTGGGCCGTCGCCCAACCGGGGTTTGCGGCGGGGTGGTGTGTCGGACTCGGATCGACTACAACTACACGGTATGCCACTTTGCGCCTAAAATAGGAGGGATTCGGGTACTGCTGTTATTAAGACATCCGAACCCGTCGTAGCGCGGGCACGACATTCTCTATTTATTTGGCACACAAGACTTTACCTCCTCGCTTCTGGCCGAACTCATTTTACAAAAGTTTGATTATGTTTTACCTTGTTTATCGAGGCGATAACTCTAGGTAAACAAAATGGACTTCCAAAACATCAATACTTCCATACTTACCTGCCCAAAGTGAGTTTGTTTGTTTAAATGGAACAGTAAAGACTCATTAAAAAAAAAATATATATATATAGTTTTAAAAATCGCTTTTCTTCAAATTTATTTTCTATTTTTTAGTTTGGTTTTCTATAGAAAGCGTGTTTTTTAGTTTTTTTAAACTTTTTTTTTTACAAGTGTATTGTCATCGGTCCTCGATATATCTACAAAGTTTGAACGAATTCTGACCGTTTAAAGTCTGTCAAAATCACGCCCAAAGGAGTCGGTTACAAACATACAAACAAACATACATGTGAAGCTAATATAAAAATATATTTTCGGAATGCTCGACGGTCGCAATTTCTCGTTTCTAAACTCCATTTAATCAACAAAAACTGTTTGACACAAAAAAATAATGAGATAACTAATATTTGTAACTTTCATAAGTGTTACTTTGTAACATAGAAACGTGATACCACAGAACTTTAGATTTATGAAATACAAGTACCTGCTTCCCTGGGCGATTTTGGTTGCATAAATAAATATACATTCTTTGGGTATAAAATATTTTTTAAATTCTGGTAGATTATGATTATATTATGTAATAGTAAATGATTTAATTTAATGTTACGGGAACAACACGGCCCTTCATCTTGCTTTGAGCTTTGAGCCCAACGACCGTTATGAGATGCATCCTCGTTACGCTGTAACTTAAAACTCTTTTATGCAATTAATTTCACGTGTAAATGTTTAGTTCTAACGTTATACAAAAATAAGAATGGAATATTTTTACTCTAAATAATCGATCGATCCAGGCGTAGTAATAAACGTATGTGTAATCTAATATGTTTATCATCAAATAAAGTCTGCCAATGCCTGCTCGGTGGCAGTGCGAGCACACGCCGAGCCCGTCCTCTTTTCTCAGTGGGAGTTAAGAAATTCCGACCCGTAAAAGGTCCTACTAAGTCCCGTCTTCGCGATTTTTTAATGAGGTTTTCCTCCTCATTGCTCCGAAGAGCGAAGAGCCAACAGAGGAATCGGCAGACACGCCCGCTCGCTAAGAAGGATGGCCTCCTCTTCCTACTAGAATATTATCAGCAGCGCGAAGCACAGCGCCATAGCCAACGTTTCCAGGGTGCACCACGTGGAGGTTTTCTAGCCAAGCACTGTTGGATCACTAAGCTTAGTTCAGCTTCCCCGTGTTGACAACTTCAAAAGGCCGATGGCGATTTTAATTAAATTATTGTTTTACTTCACATATTTCAAACTGTTCCGATAAGCTTACATTATACTCTTTGATATTAAATAATTAACTTTTGAGAAAGTAGCACCCAGTTTTATGTGCTAAGATCATGATGAATTATAAAAAAACCTCTGGTCTTAGTTCCTTAATTTTCCTTTTTTCCAAATAAGTGTTTTGAAAATCGGTTCATAAATAACATTAAGGTAATAACACAATAAACAACTGATGTAATAAACATAAAAATATACAACTGAATTAAGAACCGCCCACTTTCTTGAAGTCAGTTGTAAATAATATGTATTATGTAAATAAAATGCCACTAAGGAGCCTTTTCAGCACACAGAACCAGATGTGATTTAAAATCGTTATAAACTGCTATACATGTATGTATTTATTTATGTAGGTATATTGTTCGCAAGCTGATTTTGTTCATCATTAGTGAAACATATATTTTTACAGAAATACGATCACTATTATCATTAAAATCATGACTTGAGCAGTTTGCTTTTTATAGATTAGATTGGATCAGAATTGGGTGTGCATTGGAGCGTCTTTGGAGTTTTATATCAAAGAATTTCATATTCTGTTGGTTATCAAAGAAATATCCATTAAAAGTTTGTTAAGTTTTGCACAGTCATGCCCAGATAGAAAACTTAAATTTATGAAATAATGTTTTTGATTCGGCAACATTCATATACTAGTATACTAATATTATGCATGCGAAAGTGCGTCTATCTGTCTGTCTGTTACCTCTTCATGCTTAAACCGCTGAGCCGATTTAGATGAAATGTGGTATAGAGATAGTTCGAGTCCCGGGAAAGGACATAGAATAGTTTTTATCCCGAAAATCATCCTTTAAGGAGGTAAAAAGGTTTAAGGTGGTAGTTTGTATGGGAAATCAATAACCGCTGAACTGATTTACATGAATTTTGACATGGAGATAGTTTGAGGAATTGCATAGGCTACCGCGATAACTGGCATACACGCGGGTGATGTCGCGGGCAAAACCCAGTCAACCATAGTTCTCAAATACTTTAGTAAATATTAGCTTTTGCTCGCGCCTCTGCATGAGTGTATGTCGTTTTTGACCGTTTGCACTGGCCATGGTGGACCTGACCCAGTGGTGCAAACCCCCCGTGTCGGATCCGTGAGATAAAAAGTTCTTCGCTTACCTACATTTTCGATATTTTAAGTGTTTTATGGGGCACGAAAGTTTAAAAGTTAATATTTACCTATGAAATAACCAACTTACTATTCCTGCTATATTACCAAAATACTATATTTTAATAGTAGATGTGGGAGGAGAGAAACAATTAGCAACTATTAAGCAAGGAGTAAGACAGGGGTACCATCTGTCACCCTTAATTTTTAATATTCTTATTGAATATGCCATAAGGAAAATAGTAGAATCAGGTAACCTGCGTATGGTCTCCCCATTAAATTTAACCCCTCTAGGGTTAAATTTAATGGGGAGACAAAAAAAAAAAGGATTTGGGTCAAGTATTCCTTCTCTCTGCAGTGCTCTTGTCCTGCGTGGTTAGGTTAGTCCCTCCCTTAGTCGGCTCTTACGACACCCAAGGGATGAATAGGGGTGGTGACACTCTGTATTCTTAATCCGTCACCACCCGTCATTACTGGTACGATTTTACTAAAAAATAAATATTTCAATGCGGTCTATGTATTATATTATGACTATGTACTCGTATATGTAAGATAGGAAATATAAAAGATATAAGTGTACCAAATCAAGTACACTTGATGAGTATATTACGAAAATCTTGTCGATTTCTAGAAAGGAATAATACATATTTTTGTCGCCATGATGAGAGTGAATTATTTAGTACTTTCAGCAATAAAACCCCGGGACAAATGCTTAATAATATTGTATAAGCCGCTAACGACCCAATTTGTCTGTCAGGTAGTAGCAATAATCGTCTAATTGAGCTGAAATGGGCTTCTGGGAAATGGATTGAATTATGTATGAGTAAGAAATTGGTTGGCTCTCGCATGACGCGGTTGAATCTATTACAGAGTGGTCATTTTTTTGACAACAACATCATTTGTTACATGACCTTAGAAACACACATACATGCATATTGAGTATATGTGGTGACCTAAATATAGAATTTATCAGTTGTATTTATGTATTGGTATGTAATACGAGTATTACGCGCGCACCATCTTACACGTAGAAACACCCACACTAAAATACACACACTCACACACAAACATACACACACACACATATATATTTTTTTGTTAATTTTTACATTATAATTTTTTACGTGTTACAAAGAAAATAACAACTGGACAACATACATAATAAATGCACTACATTTTTAGTACTATTTTAAACTTACGGCACGGACTGGACCCCACGCTTTTTAAAAATAATATCGCTATCGTTGTTCCCTTCAAACTTACACCAAGGCCTTACTTGTGCTGATTTTATGAACACAACAGTTAAAATTGTGTTTTTATTCATATAATTTTGAATACACTTTATAGTGTTGTCAATATTACGTTTGGTGCGTAATCTTGACCGAGATTATACAACGGGTGGGCGCGGGCGGAGCGCCCTCTTTTGGCTTCAAAACTTTGTACTGTCAAGAAGTTCTAAAACCCTGCTCAAAGATTTAAATTAGTACTACAACATCAATACATACATACAAATAAATAAAATTCAAGTGTCTGTTTGTAATGTCAAAATAATAGGCTTTTTTACACAAATTTCATGAGTACTTAACTACTAAATCAAAATATCTCTGGCCCCCACACTAGAATTTCCTGTGTCGTGGGGTCCGGTCCGTTCCGTAAGTTTAAAAGTGGTACTAAAAATTTATTTTTATTATTTATTTATTCTGTGTTGTGCAGTTGTTAATTTCTTTATAACACGTAAAAAATTGTGATGTAAAAATTAACAAAAAAATATATGTGTGCGTGTGTGTGTATGTTTTAGTGTGGGTGTTTTACGTGTAAGATGGTGCGCGCGTAATACTCGTATTAGATACCAATACATAAATACAACTGATAAATTCTATAATTTGTCCACCACATATACTTAATATGCATGTATGTATGTTTCTAAGGTCATGTAACAAATGATGTTGTTCTCAAAAAGTGACCACTCTGTAATAGATTCAACCGCGTCATACGAGAGCCAATCAATTTCTTACTCATACATAATTCAATCCATTTCCCAGAAGCCCATTTCAGCTCAATTAGACGATTATTGCTACTACCTGACAGACAAATTGGGTCGTTAGCGGCTTATACAATATTATTAAGCATTTGTCCTGGGGTTTTATTGCTGAAAGTACTAAATAATTCACTCTCATCATGGCGACAAAAATATGTATTATTCCTTTCTAGAAATCGACAAGATTTTCGTAATATACTCATCAAGTGTACTTGATTTGGTACACTTATATCTTTTATATTTCCTATCTTACATATACGAGTACATAGTCATAATATAATACATATACCGCATTGAAATATTTATTTTTTAGTAAAATCGTACCAGTAATAAAGGGTGGTGACGGATTAAGAATACAGAGTGTCACCACCCCTATTCATCCCGTGGGTGTCGTAAGAGCCGACTAAGGGAGGGACTAACCTAACCACGCAGGACAAGAGCACTGCAGAGAGAAGGAATACTTGACACAAATCCTTTTTTTTTTTTTACATGTGGAAATCCCTTCGGACCGTCACCCCGCCGGGGCTCTCGTTCGGCGGGGCGGTGTGTCGGACTCGAACCGACTAAAACCACACGGTCTGCCCTCTTTGCGCTTCCAGTTTAGGGGGGGGGGGTCCAGGTAGTTATCGCCTTCTGGAAATACTTTCTACAAAAACCCTATACCAACCCGTCTGGCCAGCGTTGTGTAGTAAGCCAAAACCTCCTTTCTAAGGAGAGGCCTATTTCCAGCAGTGGACTAGTAAAGGCTGTTGATGTGTTGATGTGAATGAAGGGTACAAAGTTTTAATACCTTGTGTTAACTACTATATCTATTATCTATTTGTTCGAATCAATAAAACATAAGATATAATCTCGTTACAGTCTTTTTGACAATTGAAGTGTATAGTTATATTAGTAGCTAGTTGGTACCCGCCCCGTACCCGACTTTGTCCGCGTGGAGTTTGAAGAGCGCTGCCTTAGTGGGTTCGACGCGGTTATTTGCACGATGCATAAAATATCCGGTCCAGATATTTGATGCATCGTGTAAATAACCGTGTGAGGATAAAAAAAACTATAATTTTGATATTACCAACAGACACTTTAATGTTATTTATTTGTATAGATGATTTATGTATCAGAGTGCCTATTTCTTATTTTATAGAATATTTCTAGTCTTAAAGTTACTACTTACTAAAGATTTTCTGGAACGACTAAGAAACTTAAAATATCACACATGTGAGTGATTCGTACGTAGATCATAAATCGCACAGATATCTGGCATTAAAAGCTCCGTAGAGAATTTAATCTTGCCAACTTATTTCAAATGCCATCTTTTACGATGAAAATTCAGCGCAGGATATCTGATCTAATCCCGCCCACTTGCCTCCCACTCAGTCACTCGTGCATATTAAGGTTAGCCAAAGTGATCCGAGATTACACGATAATCCTAGTAGAACGAGTGTTTGGAAGGTAAATGTTTACTCAACTTCTCTCTTAAATAGAGAGGATTTTCCTCTTTATTTGAGAGAACACCCACAAACTGTTAAAAAATATATTTTTCCAAAGCTTGAGAATAGTACTTATTGAATATGAAAGACCTTGTACTTCTAGCGGTTTGTTAGTAAAGTTTTCATGATAATTATTTTACGACCGTCGCTTTGGTGGTTAAGGTTTATAATATTAAGTTATAATATTAAGTTAGCTATAATATAGTTAAAATAATTGTAATGTTCCGTGTGGTGATGGTTTAAGAATACAGAGTGTTACCACTCCCCTTCATCCCGTGGGTGTCGTAAGAGCCGACTAAAGAAGCAAACTCAGCAGGACAGCATCACTGCAAAGAGAAGGAAAACTTGAAATAAACCATATACTAACCCGTCTGGCCGGCGTGGTATAGGCCAAAACTTCCTTTCTAAGGAGAGGCCTATGTCCAGTAGTGGACCGTTTAAGGCTATTGATGATGATTGATGAATTGTAATATTTAAGTATTTGGGAGAGCCATGCTTCAGCGCGACCGGCCTCACAGAAACCCGGTGTTAAGGCAATTATTTGATTGCTCTTCACCGAGTGAGTGTACCTCCACCTCTCCCCGTATATCTGAGGGTAGGAACAAAAGACGGCTACGCACACGGCGCTGGTCACTAACTGACAGATATCCCGTTTGCTCGTACCACCAGAAATATAATGGCACAAGTTGTTAAGTGTTCTATTAACCAAACAAATAAACTACAAACCAACTTATTGATATCAATTCAGTCTCTTATTTTATTACCGATAAAATTATCTTACAGAGGAAAGTCACTGCGTTCGATTAATTTGCGTTGTTGTAACTCGATTAGAATATTCACTCCATATTTAAGAATAAGTATAGTAAAGCTTCGTGTGGGTGTTTGTAATATTTATGAATTCCTCTTCGAGATTACTGTTGACATATAATTTATGTAGACATTTCTATCCAAGGTAATATAATTATAGGTATATTTTTATTGAGATTAGACTTGTTTGCACATAAAATAAATAACAAGGTAACTTCATAAATTCGTGTTAAGTACAAGAAATTTAATTGTAGCTAGGTAACCGAGTATGTTAACACAGATCAGTCTATGAATGGGTGAACATTTACTAACACAATAAGATCACTCCGTGCCTTGGAGAGCAGTTCAACTGTCGGTCCAGGTTGCTATACGAATATATGTGGCAGTCGTTACGGGTAGATGTAGCATTAAAAAGTCCGACAGGAGTCTTTCTACAGAACTTCGATATCGCCTACTTGGGTTGTGGAGGTCTGATCGCAGTCATTCCGCGTTAAAAATCGAGGTTCAGCCGTATCATAGTAGACTTAACCAACCTAGTTTGGGAAAAAAAGACTCAGAAGAAGAAGTAAATTGTGATCTACGTAGCGTGTTGTGTCTAGAGGATTCGATCCCGGTCAATTTTTATAATCCCGGGATTTCGGGATTATCTACAGTTAGTCTCGGGATCCCGGGATAGTCCCGGGATTGTATTGGCGATGGAAAGTGGTAACAAAAAGACAGTAAAACATATCAAAATATTTTTTTGTTTATCATTTAGTTTTGTGAGGACATAGAATATTTAAGTTTTAAATCTCCAAAAAGGTGGTTAAACAAAATTATACTTTCTTTTTATAAAATAAACAAACTAGTGCCTAGTTTGTTTTGTGTTTCAGTAAATAATTTATGAAACTAACAATAAACTTAAAAAAATCAACTTCTTTAGACTTATTTAGATAAACTATAAAAAAAAATTATATGCTTAAGAGATCAATGTTTTTATAGATACCTACCTACTCATATGTTTTAATTAAATTGCCCAGAAACTTTATAAATTACACACTTTTACTCATAATCCAGAACCGGTCATTGGCATAAACAAATGAAATCAGCTGTGTAGACAAGATGGCTGTCAAAACGTCAAATCAAGGCAAGTGCGTTTCTTTTTACGCACATATTTATTGACTCATGTAAAAAATGTATCAATCCCGAAAATCCTGGGTTTAATTAAATTTGATTCCGAAAATTTCGGGACTAAAATATCACCGGGATCCCGGGATCAAATCCTCTAGTTGTGTCTCAATATTATTATTCATATTTTGCGCCTTACATTCATGAATCGTTTTGGCGGTAAACGCTCGACACCTGCCACTGTCATGACAAGTTAGAGTTGCTGATAAGACAACTGTCTGTCCTCGTGTGACTAGTTGACAATTTATTAATGGAAGATATTTTGGTGTATGTACCTCTCTCCAGGTATCTTGTCCCAGTATTAACATGTATTTATTGTAATGCAAAATAAGGCATAAATGTGAAAGAAAGAGTCAACGCGTCAAGTTAATAATGTTCCAAGCTCTTTATACTTACATCGAACATATATCAACGTCTATCGTAAACGCATATTATGTACCTATGACTTGAAAAGCAATCAGGATAGCACCTAGTCGCCTCTCATTTAAGACGAAAGTCCGAGCTCGAATTCTCGACACTTTAGCAGACTCATCACATCCCTAAAGTCTTATATGTTATTATGTTAGTCTTGTATGTATTACTCAGCAAGTATATATATGTATGTGTATCTCAGTATGTATGTAACCTAATTTTAATTTCATGCACCTACTAAGACATTTCCCCACCACCCAAAGGTAGACTGGGAGAAAATGCCTTTGCCATTAAGTCCGCCATTGTACTTTGTTTGTGCGAATGTGCAATTAAAATAAAATAAAATAAAATAAAAGCATAAACCTTATGAGCAATATCCGTTTTTCCCAATTACTTGCCTATTTGATGCCTTGAGTGTCGGTTTGACGCCATTCATCATCATCATCATCAGCCTTTACTAGTCCACTGCTGGACATAGGCCTCTCTTTAGGAAGGAGGTTTGTTTGTTTTGTTTGCCTATTATTACGTAACTTGGACTAAAATAGTAGTGGTCAAAATTAATACAATTATAACAAATAATACTATCAAAATTAATAATAAGTTTAATGTAAAAAAAGAAAGACCAAAATAATGAATTTATTATTTGACATATACAGCGGTCTAAAACCTTTTATAATTTTTTTTCTGTGCCGAAATCTCTTCGGATAGCACGGTGGTTATGTCGGACTGGAACCAACCCAAAACCGTCTCGGGTATCAGTAGCCTGGGAATCAGTGTATCCTAGAAAGGAAATCCCTGTTACCCCAACGTACCTCGGGCTATATACGGCGTGTAGATGACCAACTCCGGTGTGGAAACCCCCATGTCCTCTTTGTGCTCCTGAAAGGCGCGTGCGCTCCGTAGCGCATCTCGCCGCAACCCCGGCCTGCTTCTGCTAGGATGACAGATAGCCTGTCACCCCCCGGCCTGCGCTTATGAAGGACGGAGTTCGTTCTACGACCTTCAGCGCCTAAGTTATCTGCGGTACCTGGCCCGGTCCCGGGTCTGGCGGGCCGGGAGAGTTCTAAACCTTTCCTGGTCCCTCGAGCACCCCACGATTTTTTTCAAATTTATTAAAATTTATTTTCTAATTTTTAGTTTGGTTTCTATAAAAGCGTGTTTTTTAGTTTTTTTAAACTATTTTATTTTTTTATTTTTAAATTAGTGTATTGTCATCGGTCCTCGATATATCTACTAAGTTTGAACGAATTCTGACTGTTAAAAGTCAGTGAAAATCACGCCCAAAGGAGTCGGTTACAAACATACAAGTGAAGCTAATATAAAGCGTGTAAAAATATTTAAATACTGATAAATGAGCATCACATGCGCGCCTATCTATGCCTGTCTCTAACTAAGTACTGAAATTTCGCGATGGACGCTTTCCATGTGTTGTCAATCGGAGATATCATATAATTTCTTTCATAATACTATTTTTTTACCTTATTTACGCCCTTAATAATACAATATAACAATAAAATAACATTACGTTCAACTTTTAATGGAATCCTACAAGACATAATAGAAGGTATTTAGGCGTAGCGTGCTCGAGCGAATAACGCTACAAACAATGCATACTAATGCGACAAAACAATTTAACAATTTCCCTGAAAATAGAAAACTTGCTTCCTATTTGTATATAATTTTAGTCTTACTGAAAACAATGGCGATGTAAGAATTTAACTTCAGCATATATAGTAGGTATGTATATAAACATTGTGCAAAATTGATTATGCAACCTGTGAATGTATTCTATCAAAAATATGTTTTCTTTGGAAGTCCGACCCTCGAAGTTGTTCGATCAATTTAGGTGATTAATACATTATAATAATATTGTCTGAAACATGATCGTATCATTCAAATAGGGATTTCTTAATACCGGTAAAGAAAAATAATAGTAGTTTTATATGAACAGTAACTTTGACTGGCCTGTTGGTCTAGTGGTTAGTGACCCTGACTGCTACGCCAGAGCTCATTCGATTCCCACCCAGGGCAAATATTGTGTGATGAGCATGATCATTTGTTCTGTGTCTGGGGGTAATTTATGTATAATATGTATGTATTTAGAAATATATAAGTATATTTATCAGCAGTCTGGTAACCATGGTGTGCGAGATGCGTACGATATATTAATAAATAAAACTTTAGAATACCAAATTGGAACAAGTTAGTTATCTAATTTTATTTTCTTTGAGTTCCCGGTTCAGGAAAAAATAACTTGCTTTTAAAATCTATTTAAGTTAATAACATTTGTGCGAACATGCACATGTGTGAGACTGCACGGATGGCGTAGTGGTTTACGCGGTCGCCACGCCGCTTCCTACTACTACTTCCTACGCTAAGTGTTGTGGGTTGTGCCCCCACATGGGGCACATGGACGACACATGATCCACAAATTGTTATTCTGAGTTTGGGTGTTCTTTGTGTTCCTCTTTATGTATGTTTGTGAAGTCCCCCGCGACACAGGATATATTCCGAATGCGGAATTAGTCTTTTAAAAAAAGAAAAAATAATAATTAAATTATGTATCTAAATGCTTGTAACATATGAACTAGGGTTGTGTACTGCGATTTTATTGTATGGGTCAAGAGTCAACTAAGGTGGCTCATAAGAATATTTTTTTGTTTAAATAAGCGCTTACTGCCTTCTATAAAATATTATCAACATTATAAGTGTTACACGTGTCACTCAACATGTTAATTATACCTAAGTGCCTGGCTGAAGTTAGAATTTAACGCATTTATGATTACAATACTCAGAGATCTATTTCTTAGTGTTCCATGGATTCACCCTGCGGGTGCCGGGTCCATCGTGTGATAGACAGGGCAACACAAGCAACTTCGACAGTGCCTAGGAATTACGACCTAGAAATAGATTTAGGGAGTACTCCTTGCGACGCGTCAGCGCTCACCTCCACTGTCTGCTGTGTTAGGCGCTCTACCTAACCATATTTGATACGAGCCTAGCAATGCCGCTTTGGATACTCGTTCGGCAATCCAAGGTCTTTAAGCAGGTTATAGAGGAATTTAGCTGGTATACCACTCGCACTTCGCACCCACATACAACGTTGTTTCTTTTTAAAGTCAAGTACTTTAAAAAGAAACAAGTTACCCAAGACCAAGGTCTTTTGGGACGTTCGTTGTCCCGCGTGTGGTACTAGTAGAACTCACGGTGAGTTCTACTAGTACTACACGCTTAAATGACTATAATTAAAAATATAAAAGTGGAGTCCGAAAAGGGCTTCCATGTTTTTGTTATATGTCCAACATCTAAGGTCGTAACTCTACCCACCCTCCAGTAATTCTGGGGGAGGGTCTCTTGAGTTGCATGTATCCGTAGACGGCGGTAATCACTTACCATCAAGTTATCCGACTGCTCGTTTACCCCTTATACATTGAAAATACTGAAATGTTCTTGTTGAAGACAACGAAATATTATAATATCAATTGGGAATAATTTTGTAGATTTTAGTCTAATTTGCGAATTTTAAAACTAAATTTCTTTGTTTTTTTATTATTACGAACAGCAGTAGTGGCAGTCTCCTTATGATGCTAAGGTATTAAACCTTTACATATACATTGCGTTGTATGTTCATCTTTTAATTATACAATTTCAATTGCGTTTCAGATATTCTGACGAAACTTATTGCGCTAAGTCGCAAGCAAGCCAAGTGAATTAGATTTTAGGCGCAGTTCAGAGGACACATAAAACACTTTGAACATCATTTTCATCCCTCAGTTCACACAAATCAGACAAGGCTGTTACTAGGTTATGCTTACGTTGATATTAGAACAAAAACTTCTACGTGTTTCAGGAATGCCCATTTCTTCTTTTTTCTTCTTTCTTTTGTGCATATTTTGCGATTAGTAAAACTATATATTTATTTATTTATTTTATACTTTATGCACAAATGTGACACAGGCGGACTTAATGCCGTAGGCATTTTCTACCAGTCGACCTTAGGGCGATGCAGAGTCAAAAAAATGGTAGATGCACAGAAATTGGAAATGTGATTTAAAAGAAAAAAAAAAATAGTATAAATAGAATATCATATGCACAGGGTACTTAAATAAATTGCATTAGAATATATTTTAATAAAAGAGATACATACATATATAATAGGCAAATAATACTTAAGTATTTATGTTTACATAATAATATACATTTATACATACATATAACTATACATATTATATATATATACATATACATACATACACACAATAAATTTTAGAAGAGAGAGGTATCAAGGTAGATCTGATAAGGAGTTTAAGAGATGTTTCCGCAACAGGTATTTAAAAGTGCTATATAGTAGGGCTTTAGGGATAGTTTTTCTTAAGAAAGTTGATTTCCCCCTGTCCGGTCCTTGTGCGTAGATATGAGCCTACATACTAATCGATATTATAAAAGCCTGTAAAAATATAATGAAGATGTATGTTTTAATGTATAAGAATAAATAAGAATCTGTGTGTAGTAATAAAATACCAGCTATTAACTATTTTAATTTTATTTCGTCAATCGGTCTCATTGTAGCTGCTAATCGCCCTGACGGGTACACCGATTTTGATGGGACTTTTACTGGCAGAAAGTCAATGTCATAAGAAGCTTTCTTTTAGAAGACGAACTAATATTTTATGAAGAACAAAATGTACAAGCGAGTGACATCACAGGGGCACAGCTTCTAAGAACAATTATATTTTATTGAATATATTTTTTTGTGTCTCGCGCGTTAGTTACGTATCGCGTGGGTAGTTACCGAATATGTAGAGCTGTCTGAGACAAATTGTATAATTTTATAAAACTTCATAAAGGTTAAACTAGACACCTCAGGCTGGAATTACTTTTAAAAGGTAAACGTATTCAGGGCTTTGACCCAGACATTGTTTTTCACCAAATTAGTAAGTAGGAGACCAACAGCTCTATAAAAAATATATGATATGAGATATGTAAAACAACGCATGTAGTACTGATCAAATCAATTGTCTCTAAGGAGACATTGTTTTAAAAGTTAAACAGATTTATTTTATAGCTGCAATCAATTTAATCTTTTGTCTATTTCTTTTGTGTTCTACCTAATTTTTTTTACACAATTTATCCTTAAGTACCACTTATTAGTATGTTTTAACGATTAAAATAAATATTATTAAACATACTTTAGTTAGTTAGATTTTATGAAAGGTCACTGTAATGCCACGGCAATCCTTTGGCTATGCTATGTGACCTGGCGCACGGCATTACTATACTAAAGCGCGCGAGAACTTTTATTGCGCGATACAGGATAGTATTTAGTTCCTCTATAGTTCGGCTATCGTTCGATAGGTGGAGGTGAAAATGCTGTATAAAGATGTTACCACAATTTAATGTTGTAAATCATAGTACAATATCGAAATTTTGCATAAAAATGGTTTTATTTAGTAGTACAACCACATCATACATTTTAATACATTGACAAATTATTATTTTGTTATTGTTTTATTTTATTTTTTAGTTTAGTGAAATGTTTTTTTTTCTTTATACATCTTTGTTTATAAAAGAAGAAACTGACTGATTCTCATTCACAGCTGAAATCTAGAAGCATACAATTTTGCACAAATGCTCCTTAGGTGACGTAGGAATGCTCTAAAACAGGACTTTTTTAAGTTCCACCCTTAAGGGTGCAAAATGGGGGTTGTAAAATTTATACGTAGTTTCGTTATATTTGGTACTAGCATTTTCAAACTCACAGTAAATACCCTTTTTTTTTAAAAAAAAACGTTGTTATTAATTTTTCAAAACCAATCATAAAATTTTAGGTTAGAATGATTATCTAAGTTATATTGGGAAACCAATCACAAAACAAGTAAGTTAGTTATTTTGGCTACTATATATTTTTTTTAATCACCAAATATATCAATGTCCAGATTAAGAACTCTATTTGAAGGAAATGTTTACCTTGTAGAATAATCGAGTCACTTAATATTTTTTTTTGTTATAGACGACAAAAGAAGCAGACACGTCACCTGATGAAAAGTGACTATCACCGCCCTTGATCAGCGGCAACTGTATAGCCGACTTCATAAACATTGGTAATAGTATGATAAAAAAAGAAACGGCTGTAGATATATTATTTGGAACACAACAAGGAAACCTTCCTTGGAGTCGGCAATATTTTGAATATCGAAGATGGTGAATACGTTTCCGGACGAAGGGTTTGAAGGGTTGGGCATATACTTTTTTATTAGGCTGTTTAAATGTGCAACGCATTTTAATAGTTTTAGTCTGGTCTAGACTTTTTCCAAGTTTTTCATCAAACCTAAGTAACTTCTTTGTTTCCATTTATTTTTAGGGTTCCGTACCTCAAAAGGTAAAAAAGGAACCATCACTTTCTTGTCCGTCTGTCCATGTGTTATCACCGATTTTCTCAGGAAAGGGTTAGTGATGTTTTCTACTCGATCACGTTAGAACAACTAAACGGAACTGAGTGAAATTCGACGATAAATTAACGTCTGGAATGGCACTTTAGTTTTTTTTATCGCTGAACATTTACTGAAATCGACGCCAGAAAAGTGACGCGCTAACACTATTGTTTTCTATATTGCCGTACTTGTATATGATTCGATTTGATGCTTTATAAAATAGAGTAGTGATACAAAAAATCTTTGCACTGAAACAAAAGCTCAAACCGCGAACTATTAACGTGTTCTCGATTCAGTAATATTACTTTCGAAACAATACATTTCTACAGCTACAAGATTAGTTTAAACCGGCGGCAGCGTAATCACTGTAGTAGTCGGGCTTCTGGTTAAGTGTTTGCATGTTCGAATCTCACTCAGAGCACTAGCAATTTCGATGAACAATAAAAATATGAACATGTAAAATACAACTAGTAAACAAAGGCCTTAATGCGCTAATATGGAACCGCCTTTTGCAGTCAATCATATGTTTATTATACTAATAACTTTACACATTTAACACACGGCAGTCTGGTCAAAATTAGGCAGAGCCTGTACTATGGTTACCAATCTGCTGATAAACATACTTATATTATTTTTAAATACATACATATTATAGATAAATTACACCCAGACACAGAATATATGATCGTGCTCATCACACAATAAATGTCTTCTCTTTCCTTCGGCTTAGCAGTCAGGGTCACTAACCACTAGACTACTCGTACTACGTAATGTTTCTACGTACTATAAATACTCGTACATACTTATTAGAGATGGGCCGACATTCGTTTTAATTCGTTCGGCATTCGAAATTCAGTTCAGTATAAGAAGAAAGTAAAATATCTGCATTATTTTGACTAAATTTAATGAAATCTGTCGTTTATATTAAATGAACATAGACATACAACTTCTTACAAGCACCATCATAAGTTGTAACTTAAGAGATTACTTTTTTTAAGGAAACCGAATTTATAAAAGGCTGTTTTGAACATCACCATTATCGCAATAATAACCGAACTTCGGCCGAGTTTTGCATTTTTACCGAATGTTAGGCTGAAGATCGCATTCAGTTCCAACCACCTTCGGCCTATCTCTAAAACTTGCATATTTTGAAACACATACATGTCATAGATAAATTACAACCAGACACAGAACAAATAAATATATATATATGAGTGGTATAGTAGGCCAAAACCTCCTTTCTAAGGAGAGGCCTATGTCCAGCAGTGGACTATTCTAGGCTGTTGATGATTGATGAACAGAACAAATGATGGCGCTTATGTGATGGTGGGAATCGAGCCCACGCCCAGTTCCTATAGGGGCCAACGAGTAGGCGGGTCACCTGATGGTAAGCGACTACCGCCGCCCATGGAAACCTGCAAACCAAGAGTCCCAAGTGTGTATAAGGTTCTTCTCTATCAGACGTGTGGGTCGCTTAAAATTATGTACAAAGTGTAATCCTCTAATGGTTCATGTATATAAGATGAACTGGTTTCAGTCGGCTCACGTCGTAAGACTTCAGGGAGATTAAACCGTGTTTTATTTTTATTGGGGTTCGTTTAAATATTTACTGCTAGTTTTTTTATGTACCTAAGTACGTTTGGTCACTTTTTTTAGGTTCAGTACGTCCGAATGAAAATAGGATTATTCATTCGCATTCATTATAGTTATGTTACACCTTTTTATGATTGCTTGTTCATGGCTCTCCGTCTGTCGCCATTATGTTTAAATTTTGTCTATACATTAATTTAAGTTACAGAAACTTAGACGTACAAAGTAAGTGAAAGTATGTATTCGAATACGAGTCAGTTTTGAGGCTCACGTCAGACAAAAAATCGGTTGTCTGTAAAGTCGGTTTACTGACGATAGTTGAACGTGACAACGTCATAAGAAAATACTGATGGAATGGTAGCATTTTTCAAAAATGTAATATTGTATACGAGTAGCAGCTGTCCACGCGGACGCATCGCTCACTCAAGTAGGAGAGAGACAGATGTCGAACGCTGCCGAACGCGGAGGCCGATTGTGCCTCTTTGTCACTCGTTCCGCGCTCTCGCTTGCACTTCACGCCTTAAATGGAACGCCTCAGAGCTAGGTAACGCCGCATGAGTCATGTTTTTTCGTGCGTGCAGCCGGCTCCATCGAATTATAAGACGTTGTCACGTCAAAAAATTATTAAAATGTACTGTAAGCTATATTAAATAAAAGAGTTTGTTTTATTATTGTTTAAGTTACCTGAAAAATTGAATGCAACCCCAGCTATGATCTTCGAAACTACCGAGCTAAAGATTTTGCAATTACAAGCAATTATATCCTATGGGATAGTTAAGTTTTCAACAGTAAATAACCAAACGGAATATCCATGTCAATCTTTCTGCAGAACTATACTTAAATCCGTCGGCAATTTCCAGCTAATAGCATGCAGTTTACGGGCACCATGGCTTTAATTCCACAAGCGACTAGTCACAGCGACGCCCAATAGAGGAAAGTTACGAACCTATCAATAGAAAGTAGGAGATTATGCTCGAATGCCTTTGGTTAAAGAGAAATGGCTCGACGAAGCGTGTAGGGGTGTCGAACATCACCAGGGACTTCCTTTCTAGGGTATACCTGGTTCCCCGGCTATTAGTACCCGAGACGGCGTGCGGTTTTAGTCGGTTCGAGTCCGACATGCCACCGACAGGTGGTATCCGAGGGGAATTCCGCACGAAAAAAAAAAGGGGTGTCGAACATATAATAATAATAATAATAACCACACACATCTCACACACGGCCGTCTGATCCCAAACTAGGCAGAGCCTGTGCTATGGTAACCAGACTGCTGATAAACATACTTATATATTTATAAATACATACATATTATAGATAAATTACACCCAGACACAGAAAAAACGATCGTGCTCATCACACAAATATTTTTTTGGGGTGGGAATCGAACCCACGACCTCCGGTTTAGCAGTCAGGGTCACTAACCACTAGACCAACAGTGAGTAATTAGAATCGGAAAGGAGATTAAGAACCGATATATTCTTATAAAATCGTATGTTATTTAACGAGTTTCATTTTTGTACATAAAAGTTTATTGTTATAGTTTGTTTAATCTTTTAATTTATTCTTTTAAGTTCATTTATAAAATATAGTTGCTTATGATCTATTTACATCTTTTTTGACAAAGAATAAAAAACAATATTTACGTTTCTGATATGACTGATTTCAAATTTGTTGGACAAAATAAAATTAGCCTCTCACAATTGAGAAATATACCAATTTTCTTATAATGTTACTTAATATTATGTTTATGTTGTTTTGTTCTTGTGATTTAGTTACTTAGATAGTTAAATATTTATTTAGAATGATTAATTTATTTTATATTGTACTTGTGTATCTTAAACCATAGACTGACTACCACATTTTTTAAGCTAGAAAATGTACGCTAAGGTTGTTTTGTGTGTTTGTGTGTGTATTTATATCTGGACTAGTCTAGGTGTGTGAAAATATTTCAGTAGTTCCGTATTTAAGAGACTCAATAGTGTAGTATAATCATCTCCAATGAATTTAAATGAATAAACAGACACCTTTGTAGTTTGTTCTCCCAGAATAAGTTAAGGAAATACCAGCTCTTTCTAGCTGTAAAGTCCGACTTGTAAAATATCTAAAAAGATTGACACAGACATAAATAACATTTATTTACCTAGATTAATAGTGTTAGAGTTATTATTTATATTTTACACTCTAGAGCTATGTTCTTATTTTATCAAACTAATGTAATATATTTGTGAGACGATTTTTGCTATGGTATAAGGGGGCAGAGGAGCAGACGGGTCACCTGATGGTAAGCAACTACCGCCGCCCATGGACACCTGCAACTCAAAAGTCACAAGTGCGTTGCTGCCCTTGGAGTTGCTCCCGCTCGAGTCAGCGGGAGGGGGGATTTGGGCGCCGGTAACCTCACTCACTCAGTGAAAGGCAACGAAAGAATTGCTTAACACCGGTTTTCTGTGAGGCCGTGGTATCACTCCGGTCGAGCCGGCCCATTTGTGCCGAAGCATGGCTCTCCAACGGTAAAATTATATGATTAAAAGTTTTTAATTATTGTGACGGATTGTTACGGTGACGGATTAAGAATACAGATTGTCACCACGCCTATTCATCCCGTGGGTGTTGTAAGAGTCAACTAAGGGAAAAAACTACGCAGAACAACAAAACTGCAGAGAGAAGGAAAACTTGACACAAACCCTATACCAACCCGTCTGGCCAGCGTGGTATAGTAGGCCAAAACCTCCTTTCTAAGGAGAGGCTTATGTCCAGCAGTGGACTATTAAAGGCTGTTGATGATGATGATGATGATGAATTATTTTTAGGTCCTTCTCAACTCATTTGAATATTACTCGGTCGTTTTTCTCCACGCCAAGTCTCACAACCAATGAGAAAAACAGCTTTCAGGTGTTAATTGCATAAAACCTTCGCACGCTGCTGTTGATTAAGGTTCTACTCGTTTTATGTGATTCATGAAGATAAAAAGAAATCTCTCAATCGATTGACGGGCTTGTTAGTCTAGTGGTTAGTGACGGGACGCCATTCTTTATTCTAATAATTTAATCAGGACCACATAGCGTCAAGTTTTTAGAGATATACTATTGTTCTTACGTCTGTGTTTTTTCTTTTTGATTTACTAGAAACAGAAAAGAGATGTAGGTTAAGAACCTACTTCTTTTTGTGTGAATTGAGAACGAAATGTTTTTTTTATAATTAGTACATATTGTCCATTTGATGGCATTGGCTTTCTCACCTCCTACGCCTATGCTCACTTATTTGGTGATTTGGGCGTGTGGGTATATAGGTATTAAGTATTGTTTTGTTTTAGCACAGTCATATTACGGAGCAGTTTATAATTAACGATTTAATACTATGTTATGTTCACTGCGGGCTACACAGACGAGCAAATATCATATTTTCTCGTTTAAGTATCAGTAAAGTATTAATAAGTGACCTTGGGTCTTATGTCTCGTCAGTGCACACGAGGAAAACTGTAATAACTCTCATAATTGCTGTTTTATTATTAGACGCGAAGAGGTTGCATTCCTCTTAGTTTTTTTAATCAAAATTATATATCTCACACACGGTCGTCTGACCCCAAACTAGGCAGAGCCTGTGCTATGGTAACCAGACTGCTGATAAACAAAGTTGAATATTTTTAAATACATACATATTATAGAAAAATTACACCCAGATAATATTTGTCCTGGGTGGGAATCGAACCCACTATATACCTCCGGTTTAGCAGTCAAGGTCACTAACCGCTGGACCAACAGGCCCGATTAAAATGTGACTAATGGTGACGCGAAAGAGAAAATGATATGCTACTTATACTTAGGTCAAAGTGAGATGGATTATTCGCTAACTTTAACATCACACTATGATATTATGAGTGTGTTGATTGATATAGAAACTTCTTTATCAGCAGTTTGGTTACCTTAGTGTATGTTCTGCCTAGTTATGGATAAGACGGCCATATGTAAGATGAGTTCAGTTATTATTATGAATATGGGTGAAATAAACGTACCTGCGTTAGTTAATAAAAAAAACATGTCTTAAAGACAACTAGCGCTCTAGGAATATGCCCTGTCTCGCGGGGGACTTTACACACATACATGAAACGAACACAAAGAACACCCAGACTCAAAACAACAATTTGTGGATCACACATAGTGTTACTCTATATTCGAACCAACACTAAGCGCAGCAGGAAGCGGCGAGTGACCGCTTAAACCACAACGCCATCCGTGCGGTGAATAAATAGTTATATTTGTCGCATCATTCACATAGTTTACCTAACCTTTTCCGAATTTTTATTCAAAATTAGCAGAATATGTAAAGGATTTTTGCCGGTTATTTTATGTCCGGCCGCCAGATTGACGACAAACCTCGATAGGAATTGAATCGTAGTTAGATGGGACTAAGGAAGAAGATAAATTTGGGTAAAGTAAACAGATAGGACGTGGGACCTAGAGTAAGCAATACCGTAAGTCTCGGATGGGGAAAAGTGTCTAAGATTGCAGGAACTCGATGGGACCGGGTTCGTGTATTCGTATGCGCGTCCTATGATTGGAGATTGGAGAGGCGTTTTTATGGTTTTTTATACACATGAGCAGACGGGTCATTAGATAGTGACTACCGCCGCCCATGGACTCCTTCAAGAGTCATAAGTACGTTGTTGCGTTTTAATTCCTCTCTTCCACACTCAGGGGTTTGAGCTCGGGAAACTTCACTCATTCGGTGATAAGAATTGCTTTTTTTCCATTTATTTTGGCACAAACAGTCATTTAAAACAAAAAATACACAATAAATATACAAAGGGTGATAGACAACGAGTGCCGAAATTAGTTTTTTGTAATAATTAAAGTCTATGTGTTGATTTAGAAAGCTGCATAAGTCACACATGTTACAGAGTAAAGTACTTATATTAATACTATGCAAGCTTTAACACGGGTTTGCTTTAAGTCCGTGGTATCCGATCGAACCGACCTTTTATGCTAAAGCGTAACTGTCCTTCTCTAAAACTATTCACACTTAAGTAAAGTTGAAGAATATTATAACGGTAAAATAAACCTTTATTATTCTGCTATTGTTGTTGTACACATCTCAAGGCGTAGAATAGTGTGTATGGAATATGTTATCAGTTTATTATATTTTCCTTATAGAATAAAATTGATATAGGAATATGGGCTTTAAGAACTCATTTGCTGGTTACAGCCAGGTGGATATACAGATATGCGTCCATGATCAGCTTAAGTATACGCTGTAGGCGTAGATCACCACCAATTATGATGGCGTACTAAGCCCTCTGTGCAGTCAAATTCAAGTCCAAGTCAAATATTGAAGTCTCCATTTCGCATTTACTTCCTAGAGTGCCCGAAGGCAATAGACTTGCCCCATATTGCATAAGTAATAATATAATAATAAAACATGTCTCACACATCTCACACACGACCGTCTGATCAAAAACTAGGCAGAGCCTGTGCTATGATAACCAGACTGCTAATAAACATACTTATATATTTTCAAATACATACATATTATAGATAAATTACACCCAGGCACAGAACAGATGATCGTGCTCATCACACAAGATTTGTCCTGGGAGGGAATCGAACCCACGACCTGCGGCTAAGCAGTCAGTGTCACTAACCACTAGACCAACAGGGCAATCAAAGTGCCCATAAGTGGGTCTAAAATTATAGTTGGGGAGTCATCAGGTAGTTCAACAAAGACTGTTCAGTATTCGCAACTGAACTACAACAATGAAAATCCAATCTTTGTGTCTGTGTTTTTTTTTATCAGTTTTTTGTAACAAAAACCATTTATAAATAACAACAATTCAATTCAATTAAGAATTCTTTGTTATACTAAAGTTCTTCTGTAATTCTGTTCACGTTTGACAACAATGAACTGCTTACCATGAGAGTTACGCTTCGGACCGATACAACTGGAGTAATTCCAAAGGCCTCACAGAAAATCGGTGTTAAGTAAGCTCTTTGGTTGATTTTCACCAAGGTAGTAAAGTTAACCTATTCTCCCCCCCTTTTTTTTCCGTGCGGTTATCCCCTCGGATACCACCTATCGGTGGCATGTCGGACTCGAACCGACTAAAACCGACTAGAACCAGGTGGGGGTCGTCTAAACGTCTGTAGATGGCCCGAGGTACGTCGGGGCACCAGGGACTTCCTTTCTAGGGTATACCTATTCTCCCCCCTCGTTCTGTGGGATCACTCAAACAGCTGCAGAGCACTTGTGACTATTGAGTTGAGGGTATTCATGGGCAACGACAGTCTCTCATCATCAGGTAACCCGTTCGCTGGCTGCCCTTTATATCTTAAAAAAAACAATGGCAGTCCGGGAGTGCTGACAGAAGTAAAAACTTGTTTTTTTTAAATTATAACAGGATTATTTTATGTTTTTTTCGATTCGAAAAGTTCCGACATGAACATATATCTATTTTGTACGTATATACAGAATATGTGTTTATATCAGATAGAGTTAAATTAATTATCAATGTATTTAAACCAAACTCAACTCTCGTGTAAACGACACCTCTGTACGTCGCGAGTTCTATGGTTTTTTTCTATAGTAAAAAATACATTATTTTGTTTGTTGTTTAAAAATGCCCAATGCACCTAAAGAAGAAGTGTTGTGCTCATTCAACTATAGGCAATCACAACTAACTAAAGTAAAACTTGTACCATTCTAAATTTTAAAAAAATCCGGACAACTGCGAGTCGGACTCGCCCACCGAGGGTTCCGTACTCATTTGTGTACATATATGTATATACATATATATAAAAATATATAAATAGTTCAGGAATCGAATCTCGCAGTTTTTTACGAACTTTGCCCGAAATTCAGTTTCCAAAACCTATAATTACTTATATTCTTGAGTTTTGTAAGATAAACTGTACCTCGATGATTGATTACGTACTTTAAATAAAGACTATATTTTTTATGATTTATTTACAAATGTATAGTTTTTAGATTTTTCCCTGTACTTGTAGTGTAAGACGATGTTACTTGCCAAATTTCAGAGTTATAGGTCAACAGGAAGTACTCAATGAATTTATATTCCTTTGAGAGTGTCGAAATATGCTTCTTTTGCGGTATAAACGGCCGTATCTTTTTTTTACATTAACCTAGGAGTTTGATTATTTTAAAACTTCAAGGGATCGTGGATTTGAGTATATGGTTTTAATTTCAACTCGATACCTAAACGCGTTCAAGAGAATAAGGGTCTTAACAGACAGAAAAAGTTATCCTATAAGGGTTCCGTTTTTTTTCCTTTTAAAGGATCTTTATGACATTTCAATGGGACCCCTTTCGAACAAAAAAAGAATTTTGGAAATCCGCCGATATATGATGGGGTTTTGCCCGAACATACATAAAAAAAAAACATTCGAAATGATAACCTCCTCCTCTTCGAATTCGGTTAAAAAGAGATGCAGTCAACCTTAACTTACTTGTCTTTGTTTGATACTAAGTAGTTAGAAACTTGGTTAAAAATAATAACTTTGGGTTAAGTATTCTGTAAGAAAAGCACAAAGAGTTGAAAAAATAATAAAGAAAGTTCTACAAGAAAGTGACGTCATTTGACTGCTATCTGAAAAAAGCTTCAAAGTAATATTGAGTTGGTGGAACTTTTTCATATTTCACTGTTATACAAGAACTTTTCTCAGAGCCTTTTATGGACGAAAAAAATACTTCGTTTCAATTTTCGATAATCAATGAGTGTTTGAAACATGGATGAAATGATTTTTTAAGTACTCATTCTTGATAAGAGAAGGTGGAGGTGGAGCATCAGGATATATAAGTGAGGGGTTTGTCCGACAGTGGACTGTAATGCTTGATCACGCAAGGCCTCGTGCGTATAACGATGGTGCCTCATGTCAAGGTTACTGTTACTGTCCTAACCATGTCTATTTTGTATAAACAAATTCCCCAGGCTTTATCTCACACTCAGAAGAAACTTCATTATTTTAACATCTAAAATGTTGCATTCTTTATGTTTTAATTAACACGCTTTCATAAGTTTTACTTGTAACTTTGTAAACAAATCTAATACATCAACTGTAAAACTCTTTTATTTGTCGTCATTTAATGACAATACTTTAATTTAATCTGATCTGATAAGGAGGTGAATTAGACAAACACGGTGTCACTTTCTTCTAACACAATACGAGAAGTCTCCTAATAAATGGCTTAATAAGTGACTTGTTTTATTCAACAAAAAACTATAATTTCGCAAAGCGGTCAAAACTAGATTTCTATTTTTAAAGTGATTATATTTATCTTTCGAATAACATACAACTAGAATCCAAAATGCCTTCGAATCGATTTGTACATCATTAGTCTCAAACTTACAACTAAAGCTAGAAGGAAAATCTGTCCATTATTTGTTTACATAAATATAATGTTTATTTTACTGGAGTCTCGTCGTAGATCGCCTTGTTCTATAATTATAGGCGGACAGTTTTATGTCGGAGTATTGACGACAACGGTTGATTTCACTTATTTAATGACTAATGAATCATTGTTTACGTAATAATTGATCACAATGTATCTCACCAATACCTAAACACTGAAATATAGTCACTAAAGAGACAATGACTATTGATTACACTATTTGTAAACATGTAACATTGAGTACAGTAAATAATGACACAGTGAGTTAGTTTCTTCTTCTAATGCCAGTACGAAAATATTTCTTTGGAACGCTTTCTTGAACCCGTTAGGATTTTTTTCATTAATATAGGGGCCCCACTTACCTATTATGAATATACTAGTCACCTGATGATAAGCGACTAGATGCTCGTAGATGTCTGCAAGCCAAGATTAAGAGGCCGGAGGAAAAAAGGAATAAGGCTTTCAGTAATATCATTTGGTAAAATACAAGAAAAATAATAGTCTAAAACCGGTTTCCTGTGAACCATATCATTTTTGTTGACATACTTGTAAGTTGTAGAAAATCTGGGGAGAGAATACCCGTTTCACCTTGGGCTTTTAATCGTATTTAAATGTTCCCAATGAATCCTATCTTGCAACCGAAAATTTCATTTCCACCTACACGCTTAAATTTCTATATGAAAAATTGTCTAATCTTCAAAATGCAGAAAACAGAATATGATATGCAGATAACAGATTTTTAACTACACATTTACAGTTTTGGTTTTGTTTTTACTGTGTTTATGGTTTACAACTATTTTCTAGGAGTAGGAATTTTTATAACAGTGTGTTATAAAATTATACAAGACAATTATTGTATGTTATTTTATTGTTTTTTTATTGAAATATAAAAATGGTTTGATTATGTATGTATACAAGTGGTAACCCAACTTCAAATGCGGCGTTAGACCTATTTGAGATATTTGCACAGCAACGAGTTCCTCTGTCTCCCATCTTTTTTTTTAAATAATAATTTCACACATCTCACTCACGGCCGTCTGATCCCAAACTAGACAGAGCCTGTACTATGGTAACCAGACTGCTGATAAACATACTTATATAATTTTAAATACATACACACTATAGATAAATTACACCAAAACACAGAACAAATGACCGTGTTCATCACACAATTATTTGTTGTGGGTGGGAATCGAACCCACGACTTCTGGCGACCTCTGACGACCTCTGACTGCTAAGTCAGGGTCACTAACCACTAGACCAACAGGCATCATAACATTTTAGGTAAATAATAACATTGTTAGTGTCTTAGAATAGGCCACGATTGGGCTAACAGCCTTTAAATAAATAAAGATTTAAAAAAAAAGTTTGACAAACAACGAATGCTAAGCCACGTGACAAACTGAATCTTGTAACATGAATTCATAAGACATAGTTAAGTGTTTTTAACAAAAAATACAAGTTAATATTAATTAAGATTCATTTGCTTGAAATGTTCTAATGTTTTCCTCGTGTAATGATCTTCGCAAACTGGTTAAAGATCCGTTCAATCTGCACGAACTGATATCATATATGCTTTTAAATGATCAATTCAATTATCTTAATTTGAGCGGTATTTATTATCTTATTCATTTCAAATCAACAGCCTTTAATAGTCCACTGCTGGACATAGGCCTCTCCTTAGAAAGGAGGGTTTGGCCTACTATACCACGCTGGCCAGACGGGTTGGTATAGGGTTTGTGTCAAGTTTTCCTTCTTCTTGCAGTGCTGGTGTCCTACGTTGTTTTGCGCCCTTAGTCGGCTCTTACGACACCCACGGGATGAATTGGGGTAGTGACATTCCGAAATTCTTAATCCGTCACTACACGGACTCGTCACTACACGTCTACATTTACTTTATATATAAACTGTTACCTTACCTTAATAAAATTGTTTTTAATATTAGCTTAGGAGTTAGTGGTTGATATCCCAATCATTATTCTTAATTGCTTTCAACGTTACTATACTAATATTAAATTCACACATCTCTCACACGACCATCTGATCTCAAGCTAGGCAGAGTCTGGCAGTTTATGCTCTACCTAGATTGTTGATAAACGTACTTATATTTACTTATAAATATATCTACTATAGATTAATTAGACACAGAACAAATGATCTTGCTTTTCAAATAAGCCTGCCAACTGGCAGGTGATTGAGAAGAAGCCTCAAAAATTAACCGTTAGAGGGTAACATTTTTGATAGACGGCCTTTATTTGCGGTCTCATCAACAGCCTTTAACAGTCCACTGCTGGACATAGCCTCTCCTTAGAAACGAGGTTTTGGCCTACTATACCACGCTGGCCAGACGGGTTGGTATAGGGTTTGTGTTAAGTTTTCCTTCTCTCTGCAGTGCTGTTGTCCTGCGTAGTTTGGTCCCTTAGTCGTCTCTTACGACACCCACGGGATGAATAGGGGTGGTGACACTCCGTGTTCTTAATCCTTCACCACACGTCACATTTGCGGTATATTTTATGAAATAAAAAAAGGTTTTAAATCCCCACGGACTGACGTCATTTCTCAGCTGTCATCGACAAAGTATTAGTATGTATCGATTGCAGCGCGTGCGACGCAAAAACATTTCAGATACGCATGCGGGTCACGTATATTGTCTGAAATTATTGTGTTCAATGTGGCGTTGTCGCAAATTGATACCTAGTACTTAGGAAATATTGATCTTTCGCTACCGATGGCTAGATGACAGAGTCTGATCTGATTTTTTAAGCGAAGATCTGTGTAGAAGAAACCAAAAATTACGAGTTTTTAGTGGAAGGATGTTTTTGCCAAACCGAAGCGCTTCCTAAAAGTTATGATACTGTACTTTTTTCTAAATGAAAGATGTTTCATGTCTTTTAACATTAATTTATTTTAGTATTATTTGCTATCACAAAAATATTATTGACAATATTCCAGATGTATGTGATTATTTATGGTTGCTTTTTCGGCTCGAACAAATTTCTTATATCTTGGGCGGTATGTGGTACTTTGTAACCCAGTATTGTGTAATAACTTTAGCACGTTAACAGGCTAGTTTATTATTCAGTATAATACCGTGCTTCAGATCGTACCGGTGAGTGACGTCATTACTTACTGGTGCAGGTGCGCGTGGGCATTGTTACAAGCCTTCTTTCTATACACAGTTGTATTCCCTGAATCAATTGCTTTTACCTATATGTATGTGACTTACGTGGGATAGGTGGATGCCTGTATAGATCTTGCTCTTGGAGTCCATAGGGGCTGGTTCAACAGCGTCACATACAACACACTTTGCGATGAGAGTGTTTTTAATGAGAAGCACACGCGCACTTATAGATGTTTTTTTTTTATTAACGTGGCGCCGGCGCAGGATTCGCGGCGTTCAGAGAGGGTGGGAGTAACGGAGTGACGTTTGACTTGAGAGCGAATTGAGAGCGAGGAGAAGACTTGACGAGTAATACGACGTCTTGAGAATAGCGACAGACTACTAGTTCATTTCAAAATGGTTCTAGGATATGCGGAGCGGGGAAAGGGGGAAGGGTTAAAGGGTGTGTTTTTGATGCGTTCAGAAACGTGTAATGACTGATTTAGTAATATTTAAATATAAAAATAATAGAATAAATACGTGAGTAATAATATGGCGTAAACGGCGTTTACACTATACCTGTTACTAATATGAAAAATATTTGTTCTACTCCAGTTACTTGTGAAGAGGGACTTCTCATGGTCAAAGAAAATGTTCAGTAATATCGGTTTCAGATCAACTGCGAAGAAAAAAATCTTTAATTTTTTAATATTACTGTGTCCGTCGGGGTTTACCTCACGTATAATTCATGTTTGTTTGCGCGGAACTATAATACTCTTTCAAATATAACAGTAGGCGTGCGTTACTACGTTTACGTTCTACTTTCTGGCAAAGCAGTAATCGTTGAAAAAAATTACATATATTTAAATTTTTGTCATTATGTCATTTGTTTGATTTATATAACTCTTAGAACTATTACCAACGGCGAATTTAATTTATACAGGAGGTGTCATTCACCTCAGAAACTAAATAATTAAAAATAACGAATATTCACCAAGTCTAAGTTACTTTTTACAATATTAGTTATCTGCTAGTGAGCCAGTCGCGTAGATATCGGTTTCACCACAACTACTAGACAAACAGAGAAATTTTGAAATTAATTTTTTGTTGTGAATACCATTTAAATATTCAGATGTATTTAACAAAAAGCTGTAATTATGATGTTAGAAATACACATTTTGATTTTATTTATTTGTATAAATAAGCTATGTGACATGACGGCGTGTTGGTCTAGTGGTTAGTGACCCTGACCGCTAAGCCAGAGGTCGTGGGTTCGATTCCCACCCAGGACAAAAATTGTGTGATGAGCACAGTCATTTGTTCTGTGTCTGCTTGTCATTTTTCTAAAATATGTATGTATTTAGAAATATATAAGTATGTTTATCAGCAGTCTGGTTACCATAGTACAGGCTCTGCCTAGTTTGTGATCAGACGGCCGTGTGTGTGATGTGTGAGATATTATTATATAATTATAATATTATTTGTGAACTTCAAAATCTATATTAAAATTTCATGAACAGTACTCTGATCATATTCAATTAAATCTTTCCTTTCCTTTGTACTTTTCCAAAATATTTATTTACTAAACTGGACCCGTCACTGTAATTAAAAGGGTATTATGACAACTACTGAAAGTTAGATTGTTTAAAACGTTTAAAAAAATAATACTCACAATCTAGGTAGATCAATACAATACTAGTTTCTAAATTTTAACCTAAAATTTGGGAGAATAAGATTTAAATAATTTTTAAATAATTAATACAACTGATATTCATTTAAAAATCTAAATCTTGTTTTCCCAAATTTTGGTCAGGTTTAGTAAATAAATATTGTGGAATAGTAAAAGTGACTTAATTCAATATGTGTAAGGAGTTTTTTCAAGTGCCATTGGACAACAGTATAAATAGCACTATGATCGTGTTGGGTATAGAATCGCATCATTGAAAGTTTGCTTCTTGAATTTACTTTAAGACCTGTGTAAGTCTAGTAGTGTGTAGTGTCTGTGGGCAGTTTACTTGCGGGTCAGATTCTCGCTTAATGCTCTACGTATGAATATACATGCATATGTTTGAAGATAGCGCTGTTTAATTTCTCTTCATTATCTTCATCATCATTAACAGCCTTTAATAGTCCACTGCTGGACATAGGCTCATTAGAAAGGAGGTATTGGCTTACTATACCACGCTGGCCAGACGGGTAGGTATAGGGTTTTTGTCAAGTTTTCCTTCTCTTTGCAGTGCTGTTTTCCTGAGTAGTTTGCTGCCTTAGTCGACTCTTACGACACCCACGGGATGAATAGGGGTGGTGACACTCCGTATTCTTAATCCATCACTACACGGACATTAATATATCTTGGAGTTTTATTATTACCTATGTCTTTATGGCACGTGTCAAACTTTACATTGTAAGTTATTCTGTATTCAAATAAAGAAGTAAATAAACTACATTGTGATAGACAAATTGCTATCTTGGTATAATCATCATTAGTCACGGTTATAGATGTAGTTAATGTTCTCAAACGAAAATGATTATATCATACTCAGTTTTATTCTAGTAATTTCCAAGTCTGTAAAAACAGCTTTATTTTTCTTTCAAATTTCGAAGCAAAGAAACATAATTTTTCTTGAAGCTGTTTTTCGTTTTAGTTAATTATAGTTTTCATACGTAATTATTAAAAGACACCGAGCTTTATAGCAATAACAGATAAAGGCTATTGATAGTAAATGATTATTAGACGTATAAATGGTTCTTGCCTGATACCTGATCTTTTTATCTTTTAAAAGTGCGTTCCCGCATTTTTAATCTCCCCTTCCCCTCTACCGCACTATCAGAGGGCCATATTTCAAATTAACTCGCTCTCGACAGCGAGCGCGTTCGGCGTTGTGATTGGTTAAGATTTCAATGTGGGCCAATAGCAGCGCCGTACGCGGTCACCTTGACGATCGAGTAGATGTGAAGCAAACTTGGGCTAAGGGCAGCTAGGTTTGACGTTCACCGAGTGAGTGACGTCACTGATGACGTCACTCGGTGAAAATCAACGACAGAATTCCTTTTTTCTGTGAGGCTTTTACACACCTACTCTAAATAAATAAAAATGAATTGCCGAAATTAATGTAGGAGCATAACTTCCGAACGACTGGACCAAATTGGATATTTCATTTTTTGTTCTCGTTATTTGTCAGGACAAGGTTCGTATAAAAGAAAATAAAAAAAAAAACACATATTGTTAGATTTTTGTTAAATCTAACAATATAAAAAGTGAGTGAATAAGACAGAGAAAACTGTGAGAGATCTATACTAATATTATAAAGAGGTAAAGTTTGTAAGTTTGTATGTTAGGGGTAATCTAAGGAACCACAAGTTCGAATTGAAAAAATCTTTTCGTGTTGTATAGCCCTTATTTTGAGAAAGGATATAGGCTATAGGGAACAGAGTATCAATAAAAAGGGTTGCGAAACCGGCCAAGTTTATTCCTTTTAAGAGAAGTTGACGAAGTTCGCTGGTCAGCTAGTATGAGATGATTGTAAACGAGAAGAATATGTTTTGTTTGTCTATTTTATTTATTACTAGTTAGTGCCCGCGTGGAATTTGAAGAGCGCTGCTTTAGTGGGTTCGATTCCCAGGCTGGACAAAATTTTATTAGTTTTTCTGACAGAAAAAATAGCCTAAGGTACTCGTTATATAGACAGATACATAGTAGTAAAATATTAACAAAATTGGTCCAGCCGTTTTAAAAATTATCCGGAACAAACAGACACACAGACAAAAAATAATTTAACTGGTTTATAGGCATACTCGTATATGTATCGAGCAAATAACCGCATAAGCATGAAAAAACCTATTACTTTGACACTTTAATTTTATTTATATATTTTAATTTTTGTAAATAGATTTATTTTTCTTTGTGTATTTTTTTTATGAATGTAATAAAAAGAGACTAATACATTTTATTACTCTCATTTAATGAGTATTTAAATCTCTTAAACACAGAATAGTCACTGTTCTGTGCTTTTAAACACAATTAATTTAAGCAAGATAGCATTCTTAGTGATGGAAGGTTTCAGATGTTTAGGTACCTTCATGTGACTCAGGCGTAGGAGGTCGCAGAATGCCCTCCGTCCTCCATAAGCGCAGGCCTGGGAGTGGTAGGTGAGGCCATCTGTCACCCTAGCTGAAGCAGGCCGGGGTGGTGGCGAGACGCGCTTCGATGCGCGCGCACCCTTCCGGGAGCACAGAGGGAACATGGGGGGTTCCCACACAGGAGGGGACGTCTACCCGCCGTAGATGGCCCGAGGTACGTCGGGGTATCAGGGTTTTCCTTTCTAGGGTACACCTGGTTCCACGGCAAACGGTACCCGAGACAGCGTGCGGTTTTTGGTCGGTTCGAGTCCGACATAACCACGGGTGGGTGGTATTCGAGGGGATTAGAGCACAGAAAAAAAAGAAAAGGTACCTTCATGTAACCCGGATTTATTGTTATTAACATTGTATAATGTAAAGATTGTTTAGGACTTGTGACATTGTTTTATACGGACAACTTTGAGCCCTATTGCTTTGTGTTAGTGCTCAAGTTGTAAGTTCTACATAAGGTTTATACGACTATTAAATAGCTATGGTGTAGATAGCATAGCATGCGAATATGATAGGTGTAGGAACCTACACAGTATCTTTGTAGCGTGGGTATATTTAGGCATTGCAGTTCTCATAATATACATTATACTTTTATAAGTACTAATGTAAGTAGGCTAACATATAACACTTTTGGTACCTTTATCATGGCTGCTTGTCAACAACATAATTGATGTTTTCTTATGATTCCATGCCTTGAACTAAATAAAGGAATCCTTTTAAAACCTCTTTGCTGTCTGTGTTTATTTTTAAGTCCGTCTGTCAAGACCCTTTTAGTTTTGCCACTTAAAGCTAAAAAAAAGAATCATCTAAGTCATTGAATTTTAATATTTCTTATCAAAAAATAACCTATAGTTTTTTTCTCTGTTTTTTATGGTATAAGGGGGCAAACGAATAGACGGGTCACCTTTTTTTTTTTTTTTTTTTTTTTTTTCCGTGCGGATATCCCCTCGGATACCACCTGTCGGTGGCATGTCGGACTCGAACCGACTAAAACCGCACGCCGTCTCGGGTATTAATAGCCGGGGAACCAGGTATACCCTAGAAAGGAAGTCCCTGGTGCAATAGACGGGTCACCTGATGGTAAGCAACTACCGCCGCCCATGGACACCTGCAACTCAAAAGTCACAAGTGCGTTGCTGCCCTTGGATTCCCTTCCGCTCGAGTCAGCGGGAGGGGTGATTTAGCGCCGGTAACCTCACTCACTCAGTGAAAGGCAACGAAATAATTGCTTAACACCGGTTTTCTGTGAGGCCGTGGTATCACTCCGGTCTATCGGCCGTGGTATCGGCCGGTAGAATGATTGGAGAGAAGCAACACGCCGCAGTATGCTTAAGCACAGGACAAAAGCCGATAGTTTTTAATTTGTTTTTCTATCACATTGAACTGATATTAGACAATGTTCTATCGATAAAAAATATTGTGGGACTACAATTTTATATTTTGCACTCAGAATATTTGATTTTTACGTATATAATGTTAGTGAAAGTATTTAGAAAGGAGGAGGACCTTAGGTAGGCCAAAACCTCCTTAGAAAGGAGGTTTTGGCCTACTATACCTAGCTGGCCAGACGGGTTGATATAGGGTTTGTGTCAAGTTTTCCTTCTCTCTGCAGTGCTGTTTTCCTAAGTAGTCGGCTCTTACGACACCCACGGGATTAATATGGGTGCTGTCACTCCGTATCCGTAATCCGTCACCACACGGACGATAGAAATTATTAGCTAATATATAAGATAGAGGATAATTAGAATTCACTAGAAAATAATAACTTAATTTAGAGCGAACGAAACCTTAATGACAGTGATAAACGGAATGAACGGAAAATTCACTCATTAATTGTCAATCATCTGATGATGAATCGATTATGTTTTATCTTTGAAGTTATACTGTGTTAATAACAGTGCGTTCCGGTTCAGATATATTTATTTTCTCAAAAAAAGAACAATAAAATTCATGTACATAATGACTAAATGTAAAAACACATGATAAACTAAGTGTATCTGTGATCACCATACACTATAGTTACAGTAATATAAAACTAAAGATATGAAAATAATTTTATTGGGGTCCGTACTTTTTACTTATGTAATCTTCTAAACGCTTTTTAAACAAACTACATATCACTTTTAGTAAAGTCATCAGGAATTGCATTATAAAGTTTTACACCTTCATATAATATAATTACTTACCATAGTCGGTTCTAGACTTTATCAGAATAAATTGGTTTATGGCTATGTTTAAGCATATTCAAAGAGCAGAATAATAAATTTAACAAATTATTTCAAATGTGGATACAGCAGTCTTAAAAAATGCGCACACTCCCTACTTGTCTTATGGTAAACCTCTTTGTGCACGCCCCATCAGACATAACCTTTTATTTAATATCGAAATACAACCGACTCTGACGTATTCAGTGGCGATATCCAAAGTCAAAGTGAAGTATTTGATTGCTTGGACCTTAGGTCTAACCTAGAAAAGTCTGTTAAATATGCCTATGCACATATGCCTTACTGTTGAACAACAGGTGACACTATGGGAGCACAAATCTGTAACCCACCCCTTTAATAATATCTCATAAACATTTAAGTAAGTAATGTTCCATAGAACTCTTCTAGAAATGTTTGTCATTTGCGTGTAAGTAGTTGATAGCCAATATAATCATGACGTCATTAAGAGCAGATCATTAGTTCTAAATAACAGTAATAAATAAATACTTACATTTTATTAATGTTCATTAAAAAGTGCGTATAATGTACTAAAGGGTTAACACTGTTAGGACTTTTATTACTTTGGAGTTGAGCCTGTATTAGAATTTACGGTATTCTATATTGTTTCAGTGTAATGGCTAATTACTCCTTACACTAAAATCTTCTCACGAATAAATATTTACACCATTACATTACAATATATTCATGTCTGTTTCTCCGTAGAGGTACGCAGGGGCAATGTAGACGCAGAACGACCTCCGTCCTCCATAAGCGCAGGCCTGGGGGTGACAGGTGAGGCCATCTGTCACCCTAGCAGAAGCAGGCCGAGGTGGCGGCAAGCGCGTTGCGAAGCGCGCTCGTTTCCAGGGAGCACCGGGAACATGGGGTTCCCACACGGGGGGGGTCGTCTACTCGTCTGTAGATGACCCGAGGTATGTCGGGGTACCAGGGACTTCCTTTCTAGGGTATACCTGGTTCCCCGGCTATTAGTACCCGAGACGGCGTGCGGTTTTAGTCGGTTCGAGTCCGACATGCCACCGACAGGTGGTATCCGAGGGGATTTCCGCAAGGAAAAAAAAAAAAAAAAAGGGGCAATGTAGAATAGAATAGAATAATATTATTTATTTCATAAAGCAAAGCAAACAAAAAAAAACAAAAGGTAAAAACAACATACACAAAGAAACTAGAAATCAAGTAAGATTTGATTAAGACAACATTTTTCAATGTGTCAATCTTTCATTTTTGACAGACCTGACATGACACGTCAATGTGTCGCGTATCCAACCACGCGTCCATAAAATTTTACTTCGGCGAAATTGTGGTTACGCTCTACCACAAAGCCATTAACCAAAAGTTAAAGTTGAAAATTTTACTTATAATAATTATGTTGGTACTTATCAAATAATACTTATCAACCTGTGTACCATAAAAAACCTTTTATGTTGCTGAGGATTGTACTACATATAGTTCTCTTTCTCTTTCTTTAAAAGACAACTCCCGCATTAGTAAAATATCCTCTGTCGCGGACACAAAGAACACCCAGACTCAGGCCAACAATTTGTTTATCACACAAAATGATGTCCCATGTGGGGATCGAACCCACAACACTCAGCACAGTAGAAAGCGGCGAGGTGACCGCTTAAACTACTACGCCATCCATGCAGTTAAATTCAGTTCCACTCGTATACAAACAAACGTATACCAACCCGTCTGGCCAGAGTGGTATAGTAGGCCAAAACCTCCTTTCTAAGGAGAGGCCTATGTCCAGTAAAGGCTGTTGATGATGATGATGCAAACAAAGTGCCCATTTTCTTTTTTATAATGTTGAGTTTACTGCATTAGGTATATTATCTACCGTAGTGATTAAAAACAATATTACAAGGTTTCCCCGTCGTTGTGTTGATAAGTTTATGCTTTTGTTTTTATATTACGACCGAGATGACCCTTGGTGGGTAAATAAGGTAAACAATCATTTACTCGATAACATTTAGTGACTGGTAGGTACTATATATGTACATGTGTTTTTAAGTAGTATTAGTGTCTATATATTATTATTAAATTATTTTTATAGTGGTGACTTCAGAAACCATAGGATAGGTCATCATCACGACCCTTTACTTAACCTCAATAAATGACGTCCAATCCCAAACTAAACAGAGCCTGTACTATAGTAACACTCTTATTTATATATATGTATATATATATATATATATATATATATATATATATATATATATATATATATATATATATATATGTATCACTAAACACATATTATTACATATTACAGACAGACAGTAAAAAATACGCAATTACTTGTCCTTGGTAGGAAATCCCAGACCTCTGCCCTAGCGGTTAGGATGGTTACTATGTCAACAGGCCCATCAACAACGATATAGGACCAAATAGGTCCTATATCGTTGTTGATGGGCCTGTCAACTTATGTCGCACCACAATTCCAGGTGTTGATAGGCGACAGTTTTCATATTACCATTAGTTAACCCGTCTGCTCATTTGCACCCTTTTTTTTAAAACAACTCCCGCATTTGCATCATATCCTGTGTCACTTTAGAAAACATACATGAGATGGACACAATGAACACTCAGACTTAGAACAACAATTTGATTTTTACACAAAGCTTTGTTCTATGTGGGGATAGAACCCACAACACTCAGCGTTGTAGAAAGCGGCCTGGCGACCGCTTAAACCACTTCGCCCTCCTGCAGTGTCGTAAAAGGCACACTAAGGTTTAATATAATAATACGATAATAATCAGAAGTAGCGGCATTTATATGGAGGTAATTAGTAGAGTAATTGTTACATATCTGTCACCTCAAAGGTTCTTCGATATAGAAAAGGGAAGCGGTCCGACATCTCGGATTTTAAGGCTTCTTTCGGTTACCATCGAGTTAAACAAAGATACATCAAAATCAATCTTTTTGCCTAATTATGTTAATACACAAGTATTAGCGCGATCAGTTTATGCAACCCGATTAAAACGTGAGGCATTAAAGAAATGTAGTACTTAGTCCATAAAGTAATGGACACTATTTACAGTCTGTTTTTCGTAGTTTAGTTTCAGTTTTGTTCTAAATTGCTCATAAACTCAACTTCAATGTGTCAAAGGGAATCGTAGCTAGGTACAGCTAGTTAAAAAAAAATTCAGAATTGTAGTTAGTCCATGTATACATATAATTATACACCAAGGAACGAGACAGTTTAAAAGTTATTAATTTTGTTACCGCAATCAAGTAAAAAAAATCTTTAGTTAAAAACATTACTGTAGATTAGGAAGCAGTCCGCATATTGCAGGTGTGCCCGTGGAACTACCACTAATATCCATGTTTACATAACCGCTATCATTATAGTTCACAGCACCGCGGAAGAGTCGTGCCCTATCGCTGCACCATAAAAACTGTTTATATAACCAGCTAATGTTTACAAAACATGAATTCGAGAAGGTCAACTGGTCACAAACTAATGGTCATAACCAATAGTTCCAATCGGTCGACTAAACAGATACTTGTCTAAAACACTGCTTTGTTATTTAAATCGATTTTAATTGTTTCTGAGTTATTTTAAAAAGTTCTCAGTAAACAGACAAATCTACTTGAGAATAATGGCCATTTTTAACGTAAGTAAATAAATGAGTGAAGATAAAAAAAACTGTTTTAAATGAGGAACATTTTTCTAATGGAGCCTTACAGTTGTCAATGATTTTATAAATTGATAAAGGACCGTTGTCCCTTATCGGAAACTGAAAATATTTTTGCTGAAAAATCGTATTTTTTTTTCTGATTTCTCTCTTGTCTCAAAATCAAAGCATTGTAGCAATTGTTTTACAGTTTACTTAAGTATTTGCTCCAGTCATATCATAAACGTAAACATGTAGTTATTTCAGTCCCATTGATATATTATGAATATTTGTTCCGGTTTTTTAAATGTTTTTAACTGCACGGATGGCGTAGTGGTTTAAGCGGTCACCTCGCCGCTTTTTACTGCGCTGAGTGTTGTGGGGTCGATGCCTACATGGGAAAACACTTTGTGTGATCCATAAATTGTTGTTCTGAGTCTGGGTGCTCTTTATGTCCGTTTCATGTATGTTTGTAAAGTCCCCCGCGACACAGGATTTGTTCCTATTGTCTTTAAAAAAATCTTTTCACTCAAACAAACCAAAATTACAATGATGATATGGGTATTTAATATAATTGTAGTTTTTTTAAACTAAAAAATAACCCAAGAATTTAGTTTTATAATATTACAAAAACTACAGAATTATTGTAATAAAAAAGTCTATAAAAAACGTAGTTTGTACATTCTATTTAAGTGAGCGAGGCGAGGTTACAAGAGTCCACACTCTCAGTGACGGCAACGAATTTAATTGTCCTTCTAATCATCAGCTGACCTGTCCTGTTTGCCCCCTTTGCCAAAAAGAAAAAAAAATAGTGGCACTCTGGGAGTGTCGACAGACGTGAAAACTTGTTTTTTTTTTATTATAACAAGTTTTTTTTTATGTTGTACGTATATACATAATATATGTTTATATTATATATAGTTATATTATCAATATATTTCAATCCAAACTCAACTCTCGTGTAAACGGGGTCAATATAATATGTAGATACCTATATACAGAGGTGTCGGTAACGGTAACAATGTCGTGATTTCAATGTTTTTTCTCATCTCAAAAATACATTCTTTTGTTTTTACTGAAAAAAAATCATCAGCTTTTTCCTATCAGCTTTTGGACGAAAAATCAACGTGAAATCTCTATCAGCAAATGTGTACAGAATAATCAAAATCCTAAGAAAACTAAAAACATTTTAAACTGCAGTAATTTTTTAAGAAAATATGATGTCAGTCGACTGTGACAGATTAGCCAATTTGGTGACAAACACGTACTTAAAGGCCTAAAGACTCGGGTTCAAAACACGGATAATATACCAACAACTGGAAACAACATTATTTTTAAATTACAAAGCACAATACAAACTGTTTGGTTATTTAATATTTGAAGTGTTGTTTAAGTAGTGCTCCGTAGCGCTGCCATTTTTGTAACATAAAAAAAATGAAAATGTCATCTTGACAAAACTGTTGATCTTTTCTGAGTGACTATTTTTTTGTGATTTTATAATACGCTAATGGGTTTAGTAGTGACAATGGTGGACATAGAATGGTGTTCTTTTATATGGAATTTACGACAAGATGGATAAAATTGATAAAAAGTGTGGTGTTAAAACAATACTCTTGATTATGTTCTCATAAAATTTGGTAGGTATAGTTATGAAAGCAGGATCTCACTGAAACACATAAATATGGTGACTCCAAAAAATTGAGCTCCAAATGCAGCCCCTTACTACATATATAGTATACTATACATGGAGTAGTACTGGTATGTAGTAATACTGTTTTTTTTATGCCATAAGGGGGGCAAACGAGCAGACGGGTCACCTGATGGTAAGCAACTACCGCCGCCCAAGGACATCTGCGACTCAAAAGTCACAACCGCGTTGCCGCCCTTGTAGTCCCTCCCGCTCGAGTCAGCGGGGGATTTGGGCTCCGGTAACCTCACTCACTCAGTGAAAGGCAACGAAAGAATTGCTTAACACCGGTTTTCTGTCAGACCGTGGTATCACTCCGGTCCAGTCTCCCTTACTACATGTATAGTATACTGTACATGGAGTAATACTGTCCGTGTGGTGACGGATTAAGAATACAAATTGTCACCACCCCAATTCATCCCGTGGGTGTCGTAAGAGCCGACTAAGGGAGCAAACTAAGCAGGACAACAGCACTGCAAAGAGAAGGAAAACTTGAAACAAACCCTATACCAACCTGTCTGGCCAGCGTGGTATAGTAGGCCAAAACCTCCTTTCTAAGGAGAGGCCTATGTCCAGCAGTGGACTAGTATAGGCTGTTGATGATAATGATGATGGAGTAATACTGGTATGTAGTAATACTGGTACATATGTAGTATTAATGGACTATAATCCATCCAAAAATAGTCCTAACAAGATCGTATATTCAAGCAAGTTGATGATTTACAATCCTGACTACCTACTCGATTGTGTCTGTGTATTTACTTACAGTTGATAAAACAAAACAACCATAAATAATACACCTATAATACCACCACCGCTACCACCTATATACCATCTATAATAGACGACCGGATGGCGTAGTGATTTGTGTAACGGACTGCTATTCTAAAAGTCGCGGGTTCGATTCCCGCTCAAGTCAAACATTTGTGTGCATGAACTTTAAATGTTTGATTTGGTCTGGGTGATTCTATGTATAATATGTGTATTTAAAAAAAAAAGTAAATATGTATTTATATCAGTTGTCTGGTACCCATAGTACAAGCTCTGCTTAGTTTGGGACTAAATGACGTTGTGTGAATGTGGTAGAATATTATATATTATTATTACCTAACAGATTTGCTAGGCTGGTGGAGAACCTATGTCAACCACAAAACCTTTCATATTACCGACAGTTATTCTTCAGAACGACTTCGGGTAAGCAAAGAAAAAGCCTTCTGTTTCTTCAAGGAGATACGCAAACCGTAGCAGAAGCAGAAGTTGGTGCTTTTAAGTTTATATCAGACCCATTTAGGGTCTGTTAAAACTGATCAACCATCTCTATGTCATTCTATACTTCTCTGCTATCTTTAGAACTAAGTACTACAGATAATCATAGTGCCTCAATTGCAGTGCCCTCCCACATCAATATGAGGGCATTATGCTTTTAGTTAAAATTCTCGCCATTATGAGGATCCTTGTAACTTATTTACTATTGTCTCCACTCGACTTTGATTCTAATAAAAACTATTATATACTATTATATTTTATAAAAAGGCATTAGGAGTATGTATATCTATTATCACCCATACATTTCCAAGCATGTGGAAGCACTCTATAGTGAGACCTATACCTAAGATTAGCCTTCCGAATACTACAAGGGACCTACGACCAGTAAGCTTGCTTCCCTGTTTGTCGAAAGTGCTAGAAAGAGTTGTATATGAACAGGTCATCAAATATCTTGAAGAAAACAGCATCCTTTCAGACAAACAGTCCGGGTTTAGGAGGGGTCGTGGAACTGCAACAGCTTTGTGTGATGTAGTGGGTAACATATTGGAAGCTAGGGACCGTGGAGAAGGAACAATACTTGCACTACTGGACTACTCTAGAGCTTTTGATGCCATTGGTTCATCCCTACTGCTGTCCAAGTTAGCATATTATGGGTTTGATTCACAAGCAATAAAGTGGTTTCACAGTTACTTTACAGGAAGGACACAACAAGTAGAAGTACATAAAGAGGACGGATCAACTATGTCGTCATCCCCCCTTTCTGTGGCAAGGGGAGTTCCGCAAGGTTCAATATTAGGGCCACTTTTATTTATACTATACACAGCTGATATGACTAATTGCTTCCTAAATTGCAGATACCACATGTATGCAGATGACACTCAATTGTATATGTCTTTAAATCAAATGAAACCATACCGGCGGTCGATAGAATTAACGAAGACCACTCCTTAGTTTTAAATCCAATAAAATCAAAATTTATGATTTTGGGTAGTAAGCGGCAAGTCCAGACTGTAGCGGAGGCCGACCCAGCAATTACCATAAATGGGCAAAGAATTGCAAGGGTGGCTGAAGCCAATAATTTAAGAATACTAATGGACTCTGAGTTGTGATTTGAGGCACATGTAAACAATGTTGTGAAAAACTGTTTTTATAGACTAAAAATTCTGTACAACATCCGAGACTACCTTAACATTCCATTAAGGAAACACTTGTAGACACTCTTGTATTATCTAGATTTAACTACTGTGACATAGTATACGATCCATGCTTACTGACTAGAACAAAGAATCTTATACAAAGAGTTAAAAATGCCTGCGCTCGTTACTGTTTTAGAATCCCTAGACGCCATCATGTAACACTTTATATTAATGAAAACAGCATTATTTAAATGGAGTCCAGAAGGAAGCTGCACCTGGCTAGCTTATTGTACGGAGTGGTTAACAAGCACACCCCAATATACTTGTATGAAAAAATAGACTGAAGACATAATCATTTCTCTTTCTCCATCAGACCCACAACCAGAGCACTGAGTATTCCTGGACACAGGGCAGCTGCATTTCGTGGCAGTTTTAAGTATGCAGCTACGCGATGCTGAAATTCTATACCGCCGCCAATTAGGAACCTGAAAACCATATACACTTTTAAAACTCATTTAACAAAATACCTTCTTGATCAACAAAAACAAAAAATTTACTTACCTCAAATGTTTAAACAAACCCGTTAGCGGTGGAAGTCTAGTGTTGCAGGCTATTGATGTGCCAATGATACTGTAGACAGACGAGTATTTTCTTGGATTTGTCACTATATGTAAAGGACCTGCAATCGAAGTTTATTACGTAGAATAATAATATGTACAAGTATTCGACAGTACATAATTAGGTTAGGTAATATGGAATTGTTAGTATGCAGTAGTAGATTAATTCAAAATTATAGCTTACCCCGATAAAGATCCACAAGTGGGAGAGTTTACACTGAGTATTTCATTTCAATGTCACACGCAATTGCGGCTTTCGGCGTCAGAGCGACAACAAAGGTGGGCACTGAAAATCAGTACTGAGGTGGCATCTGTCCACCACAGTGTAAACTGAGGGTCCACCTACTTTCTGAAACACGGCGTACACCCCTCAGCAACATTAAAGGTTTTTTATGGTACATAGGTTGACAAATATTAGTTGATATACGTAGTTGTATACGTGGCACATTGACGTGTCATGTCAGTGGAAGTCAGTTCTGTCAAACACTGTCTATTCTATTCTATTCTATTCTATTCTATTCTATTCTATTCTATTCTATTCTATTCTATTCTATTCTATTCTATTCTATTCTATTCTATTCTATTCTATTCTATTCTATTCTATTCTATTCTATTCTATTCTATTCTATTCTATTCTATTCTATTCTATTCTATTCTATTCTATTCTATTCTATTCTATTCTATTCTATTCTATTCTATTCTATTCTATTCTATTCTATTCTATTCTATTCTATTCTATTCTATTCTATTCTATTCTATTCTATTCTATTCTATTCTATTCTATTCTATTCTATTCTATTCTATTCTATTCTATTCTATTCTATTCTATTCTATTCTATTCTATTCTATTCTATTCTATTCTATTCTATTCTATTCTATTCTATTCTATTCTATTCTATTCTATTCTATTCTATTCTATTCTATTCTATTCTATTCTATTCTATTCTATTCTATTCTATTCTATTCTATTCTATTCTATTCTATTCTATTCTATTCTATTCTATTCTATTCTATTCTATTCTATTCTATTCTATTCTATTCTATTCTATTCTATTCTATTCTATTCTATTCTATTCTATTCTATTCTATTCTATTCTATTCTATTCTATTCTATTCTATTCTATTCTATTCTATTCTATTCTATTCTATTCTATTCTATTCTATTCTATTCTATTCTATTCTATTCTATTCTATTCTATTCTATTCTATTCTATTCTATTCTATTCTATTCTATTCTATTCTATTCTATTCTATTCTATTCTATTCTATTCTATTCTATTCTATTCTATTCTATTCTTTTCTATTCTATTCTATTCTATTCTATTCTATTCTATTCTATTCTATTCTATTCTATTCTATTCTATTCTATTCTATTCTATTCTATTCTATTCTATTCTATTCTATTCTATTCTATTCTATTCTATTCTATTCTATTCTATTCTATTCTATTCTATTCTATTCTATTCTTTTCTATCCTGTGTCACGGGGGACTTTACAAACATACATGAAACGGACACAAAGAACACCCAGACTCAAAACAACAATTTGTGGATCACACAAAGTGTCGTCCCATGTGGGGATCGAACCCACAACACTCAGCGTAGTAAGTGTCGTGGCGACCGCTTAAATCACTACGCCATCCGTGCAGCCATATTAGCAAAAATGTATCAAATCAACGTCTATAAGTAGATTGAATGGCTTGACTCCTCTAATTAATGACAGTCGGTATCCGGAATGAATATTACATGTTAAAAGAACACCTAACCGGTTTCCATATTAGATATGTATTGGTAGAAATACATAAGTTTTAAACATTATAACTAAGATTTTATACTAACAGAGAAACTTAAAGTTTTAGACGAAAAAAAGATAGACAGTTTATAGTTCTCAAAAGCTATATCAGGTGTATACGTCGGGCAGGTGCCACTTGGGGGTCTACTAACGTCGTTACAGTAGGGGTATAGCGGGCACACCGTGTTGTTTTATACGGTTCGATTCCGATACCGTCTCACCGCAACCCGGTGTCAGTGACGGCTCGTAGAATTTCACATAACTACAAAAATGTATCGTACCCCTGTACCTAGTATTGTCTATTTCAGTGGTTGACACTGCAGTATTTTAACATTATTTGTTAATGTTGTGTCATTTTTCACTACTTTATTTCATTTTGTATTCTTTTAATTTCTCTAGTGATTCATGTTGTCGGGGTATTCCGTGCCATGGTGTTATATGAATCATTCTTTACGGCGTATTGTAGCCCGTAACCGTCCCTTAACCGCCACAAAATGTTTTGTTCTATGAATGTTCATGTTAGTCGCTTGGTGGTCGAATATCGAACATATTTCATTAAAAATTTGGTTCATTTAATATCAAAATAATAATAAGTCTAAAATAATTTATAATTATTGTAAACAAAATTTTTTCTAAACAATTTAAATTGGAATTAGATTTACAAAAAAAAATGTTAATGTAATATAAAATGACAATTCTTAGTCCAATTTGTAATTTTAGGTAAGTGATTGACAAGTACGAAGAAAGTTTCAAAACATTCAAATCCAAAAATAAAATTGAAAAAATCTATAAACTCCAAGTAAATACCATGGCGATGACTGCCATATTCGCTCCGCATTACATCATAGAAAATAGTAATGCTTTAATTAATTATCAAAATATAAATATAAGATGCACCTGTTCAATTGATATCATATTGTCTTCTAAATCAACATTAGACTTAGTTGCGTCATGACACTCTTCGTTCATAATCAGTATTATATTGTTCCAGGAGGTGCTGACTGCGACGTATTAACGTAACTAAGAGCAGTTGGATCATTGAAATCAAAGCTGGGATCAAGTGACCGCTGGGAGCGCTCCGCACGCCGCGACCCGCGCTCGCCGTCATTCCACCGTTGCGAGCCGACGCTTGCGCACGCGCCGCGTTGCTTCATACCATACATTCGATATATTATTCCAAAGTAATCGATCGTTGTAGTAAACACAACAACTTACTAACAACAAACATATTAAAATTCAGTGTAACAATTCGTACCTTAAGTGGTGCGTGTTTCATTAGCGTTTTCTTTTACAAATGGACAAGTGCATTGAGTAAGTGGAGAAGGCTGCATTCCAAACCGGTGTCGTTCTTTAATGGACGAGGTGTGTACTACTCTGTGTGTTTTAGTTGTTATCGAGGGAGGTGACTGGTTCGGTTTTACTATAATACAGCTTTAAGCTGACGGAGAGAACGGGTAACTCAAATTTAGTGGCTCTATTTTGGTGTTGTAAACTTAAGTCATAATGTAATAGTGCTGACAAAAACTTAAACGTATTTGTAAGAAAAATGGCTCGCGGGGCATTGAGTGAAAACGAGCGTCACTGCTTGGAAGCCGGCGCAAAAAATCAATCAGACCGTCTCCAAGAGTCGGAAAAAACGCTAAGTGATTGTAAATCTAACGGACTGAGAGTGCGCTTCCTGGACGAGGAAGGCAAAACGGAAAGGATGGTTAGCGCCGACGAGGTCGATTGCGCAGTCACGCGGGTCAAAAAAATACACATCCTTAAGAACCGAAGTTCGAGTGAAACTAGCATAATGCTAAGAAATCCTTCTCTAATCAAGAGACGCTCTAACTCCGAGCGCCGGTACAGTGACGGAGTAGCAGATAATCTCAATAACAATAACTTGAACGATAACCTGAATGGCCAAATTAAAACAATTGAGTTCGATAAATCCGATAAGACTGATGACACAGAGCAAACCAAAGATGTAACCGGACAAAGCTTTAAGAAGAATTGTAACGTGTACAGCGTCAACCAAGCAAAAACTCTCACTCCAGAAAAGAAGAAAACTTTGCCGCTTACAATGCCTAGACTTATTGCGCACAAAATACAGGAGAACGGCCAGGCAAAGTCAATCCTGCCGGCGGAGGTGTGTCTGTCAGATGGAGTATCCGGCAAGGACTTCACGGCACGTGCTATTGGCAGACTGTCGAGGGGTTTAGGAAAGCTGCTTCGACGCACGAACAGCGTGCGTATAAGTGATCCTGACCCGGTGTACAAAGTGGCATATCTCGGAAATGTTCTCACTGGCTGGGCTAGAGGTAAGTTTCCTATCTATAAAAAATACTTACGTTATGTATTTACAGATTTTTCTAACACAATTGCTTGGAAGAAAGCTTTACGAATAAATATTATTTCAAATATCAGTTGTACGAGGATAAACAAATACGGGCCCTAAGCAGATCCCTGTGGTACCCCACATTTCAAGTAGTAATAGATTAATTGTGTATTGAGTGTATTACAAATTACGATAACGCAGAGGTATTTAGGTACGCAATTATATTATGTTCTTGTAAAAAGACTACGTGAACTAAAAATTGTCTAGATAACGATCTGATTCGATCTCAAATTAAAAAAGTAAACACCTTTGTACTAAATTATACCTTGATCATTTCGTTGAAGAAAACAATCTCTATAGATTGTAAATATAGTAGATTAAAAATAATATACGTAGTATGTGTATTTTTATGTCAATAGAATCGTCCATAAGCGAGCTTGCGTAAGTGGTCCAAGGTAAATCATCCAAGCAAAACGATCGCCTCTCCAAATTAGTAGTTAAACTACAAAAAGCAAATAACATATTCATTAACGCACAGTTTTAATATTAAATAACAGCTGTTGTTTGTAAACATTTAGCTGAAAAGTTTTGGTATCATTAATAGCACTAAACAGTTAAAAATCATTGCTTATTCAATTCTAACACACTATTTTGTAAAACATAAACCTAAAACCTAACATATACCCATCGATTTTTCATTGACTCGATCAATTGTTTTTGTAATTAACACTCTAAAATCGACAATAAAACCTAAAAGCTATGGCCAAAATGGAAACAAGATCGACAAACCGCATTTGTCTTTTTTAGATGCACGTTGTTTCAGATAACTTTGAATTCGATTTGGTATGCGGCTTGATTCCGATTCTTCTTTCTTTGAATTCTTATGTAATCGAGTTCTTTGCCATATAAATAAAACTAATTTAAAAAACAAGCAAGTTTTAAGCAAAATTCATACATAATTAATTTTTATGTTACTTTTAATTTTAGTCTATTAAAATAATTATAAATTCTGCAGATATTTGTAAAAATTCCACTTTAAATTTATGTTTTAAATTCACCTAATATTGTAAAATAGGTAAGTGATTAAGTTTATCCTTGAGGCAGGGACATTTAATTGCCTACATTTTGATAGCTATAATTTTGGTGACATTAATGTAACAGGTTGGCTAGTTCAAGGTTGTCAATTGGAAACTAAGGACAGGATGGAAAATAGGGACTTTTTAAAAGGAAAGGTAGATAAAAAGAGAAGACAATGTTGGGAATTGATGGATATGAGAACATAAACTGGAGGAAGCCAGTGTCTTACACCTGTCACTCGAATTGATTATTGCCTGAAAGTATAACCCTTTAAATTGGGATTTTATATCAAATTTCTTAAAAATAACAACTCAAAATATTTAAAAAAACTACATTACTGTGTGTAAATGTTTATAGAAAAACAAGAACAATACAGGAAAATGTGATAGTAAACATAGCATATTAATATGTAAATAGATACAAATGAATTTAATTAATGTTTTCTATATGTGTGTTATTGTAAAATAAAGGAAATAAAAGTGCGCTTGTTCCTTAAAGAGTGGCAGAATGGTACATACGTGCCTAATGGAAAACAATGTTTTAATTAAATGAACTGCGTTTTTATTCAAGTAAAAATAGAAATCTAGAAAAGTATCTAGAAAAGTCAAAATATTTCTATTGTTCGGATGCTAAATTCAGGTAACGCAAAAAAATAATACATTTAAAACATATTCTGCCTAAACAAGAGGAAGAAAATACAAAACACATAATATTTTCACACACATCTCACACACGGCGCTCTGATCCCAACTTAGGCAGAGCCTGTACTATGGTAACCAGACTGCTGATAAACATACTTATATATTTCTAAATACATACATATTACGAGTATGCTCTGTCCGTGTCCTCTGTCCGTCTGAAATGACCGTGCTCATCACACAATTATTTATTCTTGGTGGGAATCGAACCCACGACCTCTGGCGTAGCAGTCAGGGTCACTAACCACTAGACCAACAGGCCAGTCCGAATCACATGTACACACAATATTTATAGCGAAAGGAATTTCGATGTTAATTACCAAGACTTTCGTTTCGGTAACATCTGTCATGCGTTACCGTCACTGTTAATTGCTAAAAGTACATCTGATACAACGTAATTGATTTATTGAATTGAATTCATTTACGGTACGGTGTTTGATCAAGTTGATAAACATGTTCAAAAGTTACTGCTAATCACTACACCAAAATAATATAGCTATGGAGTTTTTTTTGGTGTTACCGTTAATTTCCCCGATCTCTGGAATTCCATTTAGAGTAGAGCACATCACATCAACAGCCTTTAATAGTCCACTGTTGGACATAGGCCTCTCCTTAGAAAGGAGCTTTTGGCCTACTATACCACGCTGTCCAGACGGGTTGGTATAGGGTTTGTGTCAAGTTTTCCTTCTTTTTGCAGTACTGTTTTGTCTGTTTTACTGTTTGTGTTGTCTTGCGGTGTTTTGCGCCCTTAGTCGGCTCTTACAACACCCATGGTATGAATTGGGGTAGTGACAATCCGTATTTTTAATTTATCACTACACGGCCATCTTAATCCGTCAACACGTGGACAAAAGAGCAGAGCAAAAACCATAAACACAGGTTAGGTAGCGGATATCGTCTTATATTTATGTGTACGAAACTGGATGTCTTGTTCACTTTACATTACAAACTCAACACACTTTTTTCCTAAATGAATAATTATCAACAATATCATAAAAGGTTAGAGCGTTAACCAAGCAAAAACTCTTACTCCAGAAAAGAAGAAAACTTTGCCGTTTACAATGCACAATCTCAATTTAAAGAGTAAAAGAACTTGCATAAACTTATTGATATTGTTGAAATCGTGATACATCAACCACAGTGCTGATAAAGCTTTCTACCGTTTGATTTTTAATACTAAAATACTTGAACTTAAACCACATCACTTTGCATTCAAGGTGGTTTGATAGTAAACACTTCCTAATTAATTTATCAGTTATTTACTGTCACGCAAAACTAGCCAGTATAGTAAATTTACACATGATTCAAATTCGCTTTCGAATGAATTGTGTACACAAACAGATTCTGATCAGAATTGATGTCAGTCTGGACTCAAACTTCCGTTCTCGAGTGAAACTCACATCATCTGTACATAGAATCCTAATGAACTTGCTACTTTTACTTGAATGTGAGAATATTGCATTTTAGTTCTCACTAGGTCTAATTTAGATAAATTGTTTGTTCGGACACATTTTGCGTTACTTTATATCATAATATAATATCATCATAATATAATATCATATCATATATCATAGGCCTCTCTTAAGAAATGAGGTTTTGGCTCCAACTGTTGTGTTTGTAAAATTTTCTTGTGCGTAATTTTATCACCTTTAAGGTAATCTGAAAAATATAATATATATAAATTTTAGACCGCTTCTTATCAATAAATATTATCATGTTCATGAATGGCAATGCAGTTACGTTGTTTTAAGCTGGAAATCGATTTGATACATTATTCTGCGATATACTTAATCATGTCCGATATATTCGTATCGAATTGTGTTGCGTAGTCAAACATAGTCATTTCTATAACTCGTTAAGCGACCCGAGTTTTTCTTTAAGCATTGTGTATGTCACAGTTGTGTACTCGTAGACCGTCACAACTTGAAGAGAAGATTATTTAGTTCTGAAGTACAAAGGAGTTCCTAGAGCGTCGAAATATCTAACTTAAAGGTTTTTAAAAATGTTAAATCGAATTTTCTTAGACTTAATAAAAATTATTTATTTTAGTATTTGTTTGAGCATTCCAACTTAGTCATTCAAAGTCGTGATATTTTTCGATGCAAAATTTCCTTTATCAACAGATTTTTATGGTTTAAATTTGTGTATATTTTGTCTTATCGGTGACATTAACCTAAAAACAGTTATCTTGTCTTTTTAATTGCCATACATATACATAACAAATCTTGAACTTGAAGAAGTCCATATTGATAAGAGATGTAAATTTGTTTGGTTTTAACTTAAGTTGCTACAAGGGTATTTTTTTTTTCCTCTTTTAACAGTTTTTGGTCTTGCCTTGAATGTTTTAGTACAGCGACAAACCCCACAAAACACAACATACAATATTCGAACGACTAATGGTGGACTATTTTAAGCTCACCACGGCCTTTCTGCACCAAAAGGTGGCTTCTGATAGTGGCATCTTTGAAACTGTCAAAAGTATAGATATAAAATTTTATATACTCGTGGCCTGTTCATAAGTTCGTTATACTCGTAGAATGTTCATAAGTTCATCATAGCATAACAGCAACTTGTTTAAAAAATGTGTGTCACATACGCATTACATTACCGGCCTGTAAGTCCACCGCTGGACAGACGTGCAGTGCTGTGATCCTGCAGAGTTTGCTCCCTTAGTTTGCTCTCACGACACCCACGAGATGAATATGGGTGTTGTCAAACCTTATTCTTAATCCGTCACCACATGGACGATATAAATTATTAGCTAATATATAAGATAGAGGATAATTAGAATTCACTAGAAAATAATAACTTAATTTAGAGCGAACGAAACCGTAATGACAGTGAGAAACGGAATGAACGGAAAATTCATTCATTAATTGTCAATTATCTGATGATAAATCGATTATGTTTTATCAGTTTCAGTTCAAAGACATTTATTTTTTCAAAAAAGAACAATACAGTTCACGTACATAATGAGAAAACACTGTGACACTATATTCTTAATCCGTCACCACACGGATAACGCATACGCATATATTCACTCAAGCTTTTATGTCTCAAAGAGTAGATAGAGACGTAATAATTGTCTGTACTTTTTCCTAATTGTCCTTATTAATTCCTATTTTTTTTTCCTCTTCGGCCACTCTGAGAATTAAAGAATTAGAGTGTGATGAAAGTGAAAGGTGGCCAAGAAAGAAAGGATAGAGATATTGGTTACACGGAAAACTTTGGTAGGTAAGTTACAGTGTTGTGACGGACAAGGAATACGGAGTGTCACCAACTCTTTTCATCCCGTGGTGTCTTAATAGTCGAGGAAGCAAATTATGCAGGACAACTGACAGTACTCTAAACAAAGTAAAACTTGACACAACCCGTATACCGACCCGTCTGGCCAGCGTTTTATAGTAGGATAAGACCTTTCTAAAGAGAGGCCTATGTCCAGCTGTGGACTATTTAAGGACAGGACAGTGGACTACTAACCTCAACAGGTGGTGGCGTTAAATGATTGTTCCGAGCAGGTCACGGTCGCACAGCTGAACCTCGAACTGGCCTATTTTCATGAACATTCGAGTCCTCTAAATATTTTTTAATACAATTTATTTATTTATTTTTATAAACCACTGATAACAATGGTCATACATTACATAATTTCCTGTTAGCCCCTCAAGCCAAACTAATTGTTTTTATAAGTTCACGTTGCCATTCAAAAGGTCGTAAGTCCTGTGTATTTCCATTTACGTTATTACTTTTTTATTAACAACTAGCTCATGCCCGTGGCTGTGATGATTTCCTATTTCGAGTTTCTAATTTAAAAAATGATGTTATTCCTTGAACAACCGACGTTTGACAACCGTTCCCGGTTGAAATTTCCGCAAATCCTTTCCTAGTAGGTGCTTATAATATAAAAAGTATCCTTTACCAAAATTTCAAGTTTTGTAGCCCAAACGGTTTCGGCTCTGCCTTGATGAATCAGTCAATTAGTGAGAGCAATTAATGTTATATGTACTCGTATAAAACCTCCTTTCTAAGGAGAGGCTTATGTCCAGCAGTGGACTATTAAAGGCTGTTGATGATGATGATGATGTACTCGTATAGATTACGTTGTTCCATTTTATCAATAACTAGCTGACCCGCGCAACTTCGTCTGCGTCTCTCAATAGTAATAAATTTTCTCCGTTTTTGAAACATTCTTCATTGGTGCTCCGCTCCTATTGCTCTTAGCGTGATGATATATAGCCTATAGCCTTCCTCGATAAATGGGCTATCTAACACTGAAATAATTTTTCAAATGGGACCAGTAGTTGCTGAGATTAGCGCGTTCAAACAAACAAACAAACAAACTCTTCAGCTTTATAATATTAGTATAGATAAAACATTAGCTGCATATTTAAAGTTTTTGTGTTATTTGAGCCAAAAGACTGAAAATGTGTTCAATGCCAATTTTCAATTAAAGTAAGTCGAAAATATTTTTAAATCAATGCCATGTGTAAGTTAATTATTATTACGTTTAACGATAAACTTTTTAATTATATAATTTAAACAGAAGCGTTATTGTAGCGTAATGCGTATAGTTTATATAATTGTATTTATGCGAAGAAAAAAAAAACAACGCATTTTTAGGACAAGCTGTATGTAAGAGTAAGACAGTAAATATATTTTTTTATGATTTTATTTTAAGTTATTCTAGTAATTTGCTTAATATTTTATGAATTATATTTTAAATTCGTTCTACAAACTTCTAAATAGTCTCATGAATTTGTTTATTAATATAGGTAAATATAGTAAATTTCTGTATTTGTCTACCATGTGGCACGTAGGTGGAAGATTTGAATGCGATATCAAACGGCTTGGATTCGATTATTAGACAGCCCACATATTTATAAACACATCTATGTGAATCGATCTAGTTATTTGTATCTCATGAATATATTTATAAAAAAAATATCTTAGTATATTTAGATACACTCACGCCTAGATTCTCAAGGAGGGAGGCACTCGTATTTGTGCTCGCAAACTATAATTTCGTTCGACTTACATAACATTATTAAATATGAGAAAATAGTGACAGTATTGAATGGGGTGGCTTAAAAAGGGAAGGAACAGTATATTTCTGGAAGTATAATCAATAGTTTGAACAGATTAGATTAGTAGCGTACTCGTAACTCGAACTGGCGAACTCGAACCCTCTGTTCCTTTAAACCTGTTTTAAGTCTAAGTATGTTTTAATATGTCTAAAGTCATCATCATCATCAATCATCATCAACAGCCTTTAATAGTCCAGTGCTGGACATAGGAATCTCCTTACATAGAAGGTGTTGGCCTACTGTGTCATGCTGGCCAGACGGGTTGGTGTAGAGTTTATTTCAAGTTTTCCTTCTCTTTGCAGTGCTGTTGTCCTGCGTAGTTTGCAGGTCCTAGAATATTATTATTAAACGAGCTGACCCGTGCCACTTCGTCTGGATCTCAAAAGCAATATTTTTACCAAGGTTTCTCAAAATTTTTCATTAATACTGATAGGCTATATACTTTCGCGATAAAAGGGCTATCCAACACCAAAAGAATTTTTCAATTCGAACTCGTAGTTCCTGAGGTTACCCCGAACATACAAACTCAGAAAACTTTACCTCTTTATTATATTAGTATAGACCTCACACAGTCTTCGGTCTTATTCACTTACTTTTCATTTTAAAAGAATCTGTTTGATTTTTTTTATTCAAACCTTGTCCTGACTTATCTTTTTCTTTCTCCGAGGATTATACCCAAACGATGTTGGTGTCTACTTTGGGTCTACTACGATACTTCTATTTTTTACATGGAGTGACTGCCAACAGACCTCAACAATAGAATTTCTGGGCGATTTAGAAGTTCTGGAGAAAGAATATTGTCGAACTTTTTAGGGCTCCAACGACCTGTAACCATTGCTGCTGATGTTCGTATAGCAACCGGGACCAACGGCTTAAGGTCACCCATCTATAGACTGACCTGACTAGGATTGCTTAACTTTGCAATGTGTTAACCTGCTTGGTTACCACCAAGCTACGAGCCCCTCTATTATTATTATTATCTATTATTATTAATTTGTCTATTGTAATATAAATATCAAAGGTGATATAAAGTGGGACCTGATTCTACACCCAGTGAGTGCCTATCGAATAACATTAACGGAAGCAGTCGAATGTTCCGTCTCACAAAACTCAGACCTCTCTTTCGTTCGTTTTTTTCGTGTCACATTCCAAGCATCATTGTTATGTTGGTCGCTCCCACAACCTCACTTTGTCTGTTATCATATCAACATCAACTTTATCTCTACAGTTATAATGTTTAATTTACTGCGTATGTATCGTTTTGTATACATATCTACAAATATGTCACATTTGTTAGATTTGCTAGTCGCTACTTCTTGTTAAAAGTGTTGTATAATATTGATTTTTGTATACATCAACAGCCTCTAACAGTCCACAGCTGGACATAGGCCTCTCCTTAAAAAGGAGGTTTTGGCCTAAGAGATTTGTGTTACAAAACTTTTTTGAACCCCGAACCAAGAACCGGAACCTACCAAGAACCGGAAAATAGTATCTCCGAGTTTCGAACCGAACTAAAACCGTTACAACCGGGTCTGGTGCAGGGAAGTTTGTGATTTACTAAGAAGGAAGCCTGCGGAATTGAAGTACACTATGGTGTTCGAAAGGCCCTTATTTCTCTTCAGATCTCGAAAAAGTAATACACAAAACATAAAGAAATCAGCTCCGAAATCAATTAAATTAGCGACCACTGTGTTTTTTTTACTATGAAAGATTTAACATACACAGTCCAGTTCTAAAACCAACGAGTTATCGCTTTCGTATAACCGTGAAGACCGATTGCGAATTCTCGATATAAATTCATGCATATACTGCGTGATATAATTTAGCTTAACAAATTCATAGTTGAAATTGCTAAAGTGGATTTATTCACATCAATCAATATGACATTTAGTGATACTAGCAAAGTACACCTACGTGTCTTTAACGTATTTTATAATATTGTGTTATATCCATAAATTATGAAATATGTGTGTTGGGTTTTATTCTTACATATGAGCTCTCACGGCCAGTGTTCGGTCTTTTCTTCCGCGATCGCTTTCCGCATCCACTTGAGGTGCTCATTACACCGAGAAGTCTTTGTTGGAAATTCAGGTTCATTTGATGTCATCGATTAATGCTTCCACATCTAAATATCAATTAGTTTTTTAGCAAAAGTCACAAACATAAAAAAACATTAGAATGGTTATCACATAATAACTTTTTTATTCAAATTTTTATAGGTATGTTATTTTTTTTGTTATAAAATGCAAAACATGGTACTTAAGTGTGTGTTATTGAACTTTTTTTGGGTGTGTTTTTCTGCCTAATTTATTGAGGTTTGTAAAATCAATGGCCACATTTTTGGAACGGAGTTCCTTATCTTGCGGTACACGCTCTGAGCGGATGGGAGCGGGACGGAAAATGTGTAACAAGACTTTTTTCCGACACTTCTTGCCGAACTTCGTTTCAAACCATAGACCCCTTACGCCTTGTATTTTTTACTGTTCGTATTCGTGTTTAGTGTCAGTAGCAGTCAGTAGGAGAGCCATGCTTCAGTACAAATGGGCCGGCTCCACCGGAGTAATACAATGGCCTAACAGAAACCAGGTGTTAAGTAATCTTTTTTAAAGAAAAACAAAAAAAAAAAAAAACAAAAAAGGAAATCGAAAAAAATGCAGAACCTTAATGTGGGATGTATGAGATATCTCACATACAAAAATTAATTTATGTTTGTGTCTTTTGCATACTCGTTCCTCAAGATACTCAAATAAAGTGTGCATTTAGAAAACAAATACTGTTCTGCGTAAAAATGGACTAATTACTTTTACGTGAGCCAAACTCCGGCCAAAATTTAGCGTCCAAATAAAGTCTTTGAAAGTAAAACTCCCACACAAGATAAACACGAAGGCCTGCCCATGAAATTAATACATACTAGGCATATCATGTTTTTGTTGACGTTCCATATATTATATGGGTTCATCGACGTCCTGTACTGATATTTGATGCTAAAATGTTTGTGTGATGGGGTTATTGAGTTCGACAAGGATTTACTTAACATTGAACGGAAAACAGATAGAATGACAGATGAACTTAAAATGTTGTTGTTCTTATGAATTTCATCAACAGCCTTTACTAGTCCACTGCTGGACATAGGCCTCTCCTTAAAAAGGAGGTTTTGGCCTACTATACCACGCTGGCCAGACGGGTTGGTATAGGGTTTGTGTCAAGTTTTCCTTCTCTCTGCAGTGCTGTTGTCCTGCGTAGTTTGCTTCCTTAGTCGCCTCTTACGACACCCACGGGACGAATAGGGGTGGTGACACTCTGTATTCTTAATCCGTCGCCACACGGACTTATGAATTTGGTGTACTGCAAATAACCATATGATTACTGAGATAAACAAAGGGCCAAGTGCGAGTTTATTTCACTTGTACTCGATCGTCACGGTGACCGCGTACGAAGCTACGATTGGCTCGTACTGAAATCTCCACCAATCGCAACGCTAATCGCGCTCGTCGTCGAGAACGAGTCGATGTGAAATAAACTTGCACTCAGTCCTCTGTGGTATTTTAAAATAAATAAAAAAACTATGTGCCTAGAGAGGAACGATAGATGTACTAGGTATTATGACTTACATAATTTGAATATAATTGTACTATGCCCCAATTTCTGGACAAGGTCAATCGAATCTACACCTCGCCAATTATTAATTATCTAGATGACCATTTCAATGTACCATTTATGGTATACTTAATTTCGATTTTTAGAAATATACTTATCTCCTTACCTACTTGGGGTTTAAAACAATAACTTTATGAACATGTTTTAAAAGTATTTTTATTTTAAATATACTATTCACCAATATTTGAAATGCTACAATCTGGTGAGGGCTTTTACAAGATGTCTTGAATCCGGCCCTGTCACAAAATTCGTTCTTCTGACGTCTCATGAATGAACTATTTTGTTGTCAAATTCTTAAATCGAGTAGATTGTCAGATTTCGTGATTAATAAGTAGCATTCATTCATTAATTAGTATAATCAGCAAACATTCAGTCACTCACTAGGAGTGAATGAATGTCTTTACGCCCTTAAAATATAGATTACATTTTAGAGAGATGTTGCTGTGTAAATAAATAGTTAAATGCAGTTATTAATTACTTTTTTTATCAATGATGTGTTTACATTTATTTAAAATAAGGAAATTTTGAGACGATCCTTTTGACAGGTTTACAGGTTTTTTTGCAACACGTAATTAACTCAATAACATTAAAAAAGTTACTCAAAACTCACAACAAATTGCAGTAATTAAAAGCGTAATTTATGTGTAAGCTATTTACGTTATAATTACTATAATTAGATACCTACTATCGGGTAAAAAGTTTTAATAACGATAAATTATGTTTGGTAAAGGTAAAATCTTGCAATTGTTAGCTAACGAAAAACAAAATAAAGTTGAAATCAACAGATTATCATTTTTCTAATCAAACCGTGACGGAATCATGTAACAATCTAGTGTTGTCAATTAAATATTTTTTATCGTACTTTCGGCTCTATGGAGTTCTCTCGCCTTGGCCAATATGCTTACGTTTGATAAGAAAATAGTAATTTAAACCTTCAATTAAGTTGTAAAGAGTTCAATATTGCGTTCATTATGATAACCAAAAACGGTTATTTTTAATGCTGTAGTCAGGGTTAGTTTGAACTTAGAAGGGTCATACAACACAAGTTACAGGTATAACCCTGACCTGCTTGATTTATTGCTTAATTTCTACAATAATCAATAATCCAAAAAAGAAATATAAAAAACAAAAGCTTTTCTTCTTGTTTACGTTTGCTCTTAGTATACTTCCAATTTAGCCATCTATTGGCCAGGGTTGTGCCATTGCAGGCCGGGGTGGCGGCGAGCGCGTTGCAAAGCGCGCTAGCTTCCAGGGAGCACAGGGAACATGGGGTTCCCACACGGGGGGGGGTCGTCTACTCGTCTGTAGATGACCCGAGGTATGTCGGGGCACCAGGGACTTCCTTTCTAGGGTATACCTGGTTCCCCGGCTATTAGTACCCGGCGAAGGCGTGCGGTTTTAGTCGGTTCGAGTCCGACATGCCACCGACATACGACATACGACGACGAAAAAAAAAAAAAGGGTTGTGCCATTGCCGTGAGTGGGATTAAAACTCATCATTATCATCACCGTTCGTTGGCTATGAATTTTCAAACAAATAAATAATAATTAAAAATTTAAAAAGCACCCGACACACATCTTGGATTTGAAATTTGTCATAGTGTTATAGTATTCTACTAGTCAAGCCCTTTACTTTTTTTTTTCATTAACAGCCTTTAATAGTCCACTGCTGGACATAAGCCTCTCCTTAGAAAGGAGGTTTTGGCCTACTATACCACGCTGGCCAGACGGGTTGGTATAGGGGTTGCCGAGAAGGTAATTTGAGGAGTCGGCCCATGTCGTGCGGTGTTCCACAGGGGTCTGTTCTTGGACCCCTCTTGTGGAACATAGGGTACGACTGGGCCCTTCGCGCCGATTTCCCCCCCGGGCTGGGTGTAATCTGTTACGCAGACGATACCCTCGTGACAGCCCGGGGGGCAAACTTCCAAGAGGCGGCGCGCCTGGCCACAGGGGGAGTCTCCCTGGTGGTCGGGCGCATTGAGGCGCTGGGCTTACGGGTGGCCCTCGATAAGACGGAGGCCCTGTTATTCCATGGGCCCCGTCGTGGTCCACCCCCTGGCGCCTCAATAGTGGTCAACTCGGTCCTCGTACCGGTTCGGGCCCAGATGAAATATCTGGGCCTGATCCTCGACGGGAGGTGGCTCTTCGACGAGCACTTCCGACAGCTTGCTCCAAAGCTGGTCGGCGCTGCGTCTGCCCTAGGCCGACTCTTGCCCAATATGGGTGGACCCAGCGTCGCGACAAGACGGCTGTACACGGGGGTTGTCCGGTCAATGGCACTGTACGGTGCACCGGTGTGGGCGGCGGCTCTGACCGCCCAGAATAGGGTACGCCTCTGGCGCCCTCAGAGGGTAATGGCGGTCAGAGCCATACGCGGTTACCGCACCGTTTCGACGGAGGTGGCATGCGCATTGGCCGGAACTCCCCCGTGGGATTTGGAGGCGGAAGTGCTCGCCGAAGTTTATCGGCGAGTGGCTGACTTCCGGGCGGAGAGCGGATTTCGCCCTCCGCCCGAGGATGTGCGCGAGTGGCGCGAAGCCGCTCGCCGAGCCACGATGGCTCGTTGGTCGTTCCGGCTGGAGACTCCACGCGCTGGCTTCGCCGCCGTGGAGGCTCTCCAGCCGGTCATCGCCGAGTGGGCAGGGCGGCAGCACGGGACCCTTTCCTTCCGACTGACGCAGGTGCTTTCCGGGCACGGTTGCTTCGGAAAGTACCTGCACACGGTCGCTAGGAGGGAACTGAGTCCCGCCTGCCACCACTGCGACTGCAGTGAGGACTCGGCCCAGCACACGCTGGCGGTCTGCCCCGCATGGGCGGCGCAGCGCCGGGCCCTCACTGCAGTCATCGGAGTGGATCTCTCGCTACCGGCCGTAGTACGCTCCATGGCCGGTAGCGACAGTTGTTTTACCGCGGTCGCAACCTTCTGCGAGGTAGTAATCTCGCGGAAGGAGGCGGCGGAGAGGGCCCGGGAGGACGACCTCCACTCGGACCCGATCCGCCGCCGGCGAACCGGGCGGCGGAGGCCCGCCTACCACAGCCTCATGCCGCCCTGAGTGTGGCCGCGGGTGGACGGGGTGGGTTTCCCCTCCACCCGCATTAGTTTGGCCAGCCGCGAGGGGGCGGCGTCCGCGTGTGCCGGACGTCGCCTATAAAGAGAGGAAAACATCGAGACGGAGCCCGCACCAGGAGCGGGCTGGCGCTAGGAGGGGTCCGGATGTCTTAACAACAGCTGTTCCCGGATCCCTCCTGTTACAGGCGCAGAGTGGCACACCGTGTGGTTTTAGTCGGTCCGAGTCCGACACACCACCCCGCCGCAAACCCCGGAGGGGTGACGGTCCGAGGGGATTTCCACACGTTAAAAAAAAAAAAAAAAAAAAAAAAAAAAAAAAAGGGGTCTGTGTCAAGTTTTCCTTCTCTCTGCAGTGCCGTTGTTGTGCGTAGTTTTATCCCTTAGTCGGCAGTTACAACACCCACGAGATGAATAGGGGTGGTGACAATCTGCCATTTCATTTGATACCTATATATAATCCGCCATTTCGTGGCGGCGGCCATCTTGGACTGATTTTCATCAAACATAACTAAGAACACTCCCGACTAATTCACCTTTCAAACAAAAAAAAAACGAAAATCAAAATCGGTTTATCCGTTCGCGAGCTACGATGCCAGAGACAGGCAGACACACACACACCAACACACAGACACATTAAACTTATAATACGCCGTCGCTTTTGCGTCGGGGGTTGAAAAATATAATTAAAATCTCCATGCATGTTTTTTGCTCTTTAGAAGTAACTAGCTGACCCGCGCAACTTCGTCTGCGTCTCTCAATAGTAATAAATTTTCTCCGTTTTTTAAACATTCTTCATTGGTGCTCCGCTCCTATTGGTCTTAGCGTGATGATATATAGCCTATAGCCTTCCTCGATAAATGGGCTATCTAAAACTGAAAGAATTTTTCAAATCGGACCAATAGTTCCTGAGATTAGCGCGTTCAAACAAACAAACAAATAAACAAACTCTTCAGCTTTATAATATTAGTATAGATTACAGGATTTTTCCCGAATCTCTCAATCAAATTTGCTGAGACAATAACTAACTAAGCGCGAATCAAGATTTATCAATGTCTGTGAAAAATTGTTTAACACACAGAACTAGTCTACAACAATCTACAATAAAATGCAGGAAAGCCAAATAAAATAATGAGGAAATGAATATTTATTTTCAATTATAACAACTTGCGTTGGTATAAATTAGCATTGCTGGAATGTACGTACGAGTATAATATGAGACTTACAAAATATTTTACCTTAATGTATTGAACAACCGGGACAACCCTATGTCGACGAATTTAAAGCCGTAACGGTTCCGCGTCAAGAAGTTTAGGGTGGCGGTTCAACCTCATGTACGTACAGGTTTAAAACTTCGGCTTTCTTGTAAATGACTTTACTTAAATGTAGAGTTCTTATTAAATACAAGTAAATAAAAGTAAATTCTTTTCACAGCAGACTACACTTTGTTAATTGAATTATTAATAATCCATAATGTTGCTTAATGAATTTGTGTTAGTCGAAGGAAGTATTTTAAAATCAAAACTATAGACGAAGAAATGTTGGGGGGATTGTAACACATTCTGCACTAAAACAAAAGATATCGATATGACGGGCCTGTTGGTCTAGTGGTTAGTGACCCTGACTGCTAAACCGGAGGTCGTGGGTTCGATTCCCACCCAGGACAAATATTGTGTGATCAGCACGGTCATTTGTTCTGTGTCTCGGTGTAATTTATCTATAATATGTATGTATTTAGAAATATATAAGTATGCTTATCAGCAGTCTGGTTGCCATAGCACAGGCTCTGCCTAGTTTAGGATCAGACGGCCGTGTGTGGGATGTGTGAGTTATTTTATATATTATCCATATTTATTATATCAAAGTAAGCATGTCAGACGTCAGAACATTATGTTTAAAAGTAAAACATTTCATCACACATCACATCACATCAACAGCCTTTAGCTTTTTGTCCGTGTAGTGACGGATTAAGAATACAGATTCATCCCGTGGGTGTCGTAAGAGCCGACTAAGGGCGCAAAACAACGCAGGACTCACTCAACGCAGTGCTGGACTGCAAAAAGAAGGAAAACTTGACACAAACTCTATACCAACTCGTCTGGCCAGTGTGGTATAGTAGGCCAAAACCTCCTTTCTAAGGAGAGGCCTATGTCCAACAGTGTAAAACATTTATAGGTGGTTAATCGTATCTTTCGTTACATTTCACCGAGCGAGTGAGGTAACTGAAAGCCTAATTCACTGTCTCAGCCTTTTTTTTGGGTCACATAACCTGCAACGCACTTATGACTTAGTTGAAGTGCCGATAGTGACCGCCATACCAAAAAAAGAGTTCCTATAATGATTTAAATACACACATATGTATCTAATGACGCAGAAAAATCTGTCAATTCTAATGGTTTATACAATTAATTCTACCGTACTTTTTATGCTTAGTAAGGATTGTCTTTCCAGCGTCGACATACAGTATTTCAAAAGTCACTTTTAGCCAATAAAAGATTCGGTTTTTTATGTGTGTGTTACACGATATCTTAGATGTTTATGAACAGATTTCAACAACTCTTTATATTTCTCAATGCTTATTGGTTTGATATTAATGTTGTACTTGATATATTTACATGTTAGAGTCACAATTCGAGACGTATTCACAATGCATGTAGCCGTCTCCAAAACTGCTGTGCCTATTGCTTCAGAGTAAGCCCGCGACCTTCACTTACTAGACTTTCTATGATCAAGTACGCGTGACATAGACGTAAGCGGGGCCGTTTGTGTGGACAGGTTACATGTGTTTATGTGTTAGTTACACTGGCTATTTACTGCACATCTCTCAATCTATTGTTGTATGGGTTTAGTATGTCAATTGTGACGAAGTAACGGACAGAAATGTACTCTTGTGTAGTAATTTGACTGCACGGATGGCGTAGTGGTTTAAGTCGTCGCCACGCCGCTTAGTAATACGCTGAGTGTTGTGGGTCCGATCCCCACACGGGACGACACTATGTGTGATCCACAAATTGTTGTTCTGAGTCTGGGTGTTCTTTGTGTCCGTTTCATGTATGTTTGTAAAGTCCCCCGCGACACAGGATATATTCCTAATGCGGGAGTTGTCTTTTTTTAAAAAGAAAAAGAAAGAAAAGATTTTTTTCTTTAGTTTTGCAGTAAATCGTATGTCGTCAGAAACAAAACTGACTAAATTTACTTCTAGTTTCAGTTACATTACTGAGATGTATCATTTAGATTAATATAGTAGCAAATTCCAAAACGCTATTTGTAGAGCCCTTAAGCTGCTAAAAGTTTTTTTTTTTAACGCGGCCACGTAAGCCGTACCTTATTCGTCTCGTCTATAACAAGTTTACTTTAAAAAAGTACCAACGACTTCAATGCCTCTACATCAGGCCAACTTATAATAAACTTCGTTCTTTACATAATCATCTCAATTTAGCTTTTTTTTTCAAATTTGAATGGGATCAATCGGGAAGTATATAAAAAAATCCTCCTCGCAAATAAAAACAACGAAAGAAATATACAACTGAATTCAGAACCTCCTCTTTTTATTAAGTCGTCGTTTTATAATGTGTTCAAATAATCCGACGCGGTGACGCCATCTTGCACTGTTGCTCAGCATTTATAAACAAACATTGCAAAGAGAGTACAATAAAATACTCGACCAAAATAAAATGTTTCGAAAGTGAAATTTTGTTACAGCCAGTTACAACAATCTGTAGTGGCACAAAAAAAAAACAAATTCAAGTGCTGCGGTTACACCTGTTTGTGTACGTACACAAAGGAGGTTACCCTCGAATATGTAGTGTGTTTATACATACGCACACACAATATGCTATATAAAGACTTTTACAATCTAACGTAGAATCTGTCTTGATAATGAATTGTTTTAGGAGTAAATTGAAACCTGTTTTCGAGTGCGTCTTGATTTGAGACATGTATTTGAGACTGTACATGTGTGTGGTGGACCGATTTTTATTTAGTTTAAAAGCTGATCGAATACCTATTTAGAGAATGAGTTTTTTTCAATTTGTTGAAGGGATTTTGATTTCGGGGTATTTTAAAATTATATCTTACATATTTTGTCGAGTTAAACGTTAATAAATTAATTGTTTAGATGTCGAAATGGAATCTGTAAAGCCTGTTTCAATTCACTTAATAATAATAATGTTTGACAGAAACATGTTTACCAATACTTGGTATAAATATTATGTGAGTATTTAGGTCTTTCTGGGGTATCTAGGTATTCTGTTACAAATTTTTATCACGTAATAAAGAAGATATTTATTTTCTAACAATAACAATGAATTTGAAAGATGATAAATAACTATACATAAACAAAATACCAATTCACTCTACTGTTAAACGTTCCAGGACTGTAATTGTTTAAAAGTTTGAGCGGGTTTATTTCACACTTTGGTGATTCGAACCAAAACCAAAGCATTTAGTTCAGCTTTTTGTGTTTTTACAATAGAAGGATGTAATCTATGTATGCGTGTAGTTGTCCAATGAAGAAACGTGATAATTTATTTCAATATTACTTGCTTTTGCTGTCCCTTTCGCGTTATAATAGATTTCTTCAATCGATAACGTGTATTCATCATCGGTTAAGTAATTAAGGCGTGAAAGAGTATCAGACAAACTCACAATGATATTTATATAATTAGTAGAAATACATTATATGATAACTAAGATCTCAGTTTATTACTATACTTGGTATGATATTTGACAATATAATAATCCCCGGCCTTGGACACAACACAGGTCATACAGACAGACAGGACATAAGACTACAGAAAGATCACAAGTTCACTTTTTATCCATTTGACTCATTGCGTTCAAAACGGTTGGTTATTTATGAACGATTGATATTTTTTCTTCCCCGAAAAGGTTACCGCAATATTAAGATATTACATATTTGTTTCAAAAACCAAAAAGAAAAGACTGATTTTGCGCACAATATTTAGGAATAAACAAATTTAAAAAAAACTACAGAGAAGAATAGGAAATACAAAAGTGCGTCTATAAAATAACAAGAATACAAATAAAATTTGTCATATTCTGTGTAAGCCTCGATGACCCGTTGAGGTCCCTCTTCTGGTAATCCTGGCCTCGTCGATTTACTGCCGTCTCAGGCCGTTTCCCATCCAAGCTCGCTATATCCCTTACCCCAGCCCCTTCGTCCTACCCATTTATTTAACCTCAATTCAGTTTCTTTTGTCCAGTCTGAAAACGATTATATTAGCAAGAAGGATTGGTGTCAGCATGCCGTCGGCCATGACAGAAACTATACAAAATTGGCGAAAAGGCAGCTATAGGATGCTAATGTCCCTGATTAACATTTTTTGATTGGACCACGAACTTTACGTTACGTCAGACTGTAGACAATTCGATAGGAATAATTGATTTTATTCAAAGCTGGTAGATCATCATTAACCTACTTGATAAGAGACACACTTCATAAGCCAACTGCACAAGTCATTATACACTTCACATGAAAGGACTACAAATTCCATGGGTACAAGAAGCATAACCAAGGTCTTTGTTATGCTTCTTGTACCCACCCTATTTGTAGTTACGTTAAGAATGTTTACTCGCACTAAAAAACCCATGTATTGTATAAGGGCGGTATCAAAGAGTAGCCTAATAGGCGTATGACTTACGAATAACTGGCTGTAGATTCGAACCGGATACTGTAATAGTTTAACCGGAGGTATTAAGAAGAAAACTAGTAATTCGTTACTCAAATACGAGTAGCTTACATCCTTTCATTAAAAAAAATACAGGTCAAGTAAAGCGAAGTTTACTTCCAGATAGTGATGTACTATATTCCCAGTTATTATTTATTTATAAACCTTACGTTTGCCCTACTAATAAGTTACTGTATTTGTACCCTTTTTTTATATAAGTACCCAATTATTATTATTATTGTACCCAATTACGTTATTAAGATCTGTTTTCTATGTCATGACCTGTAGACATTTTAAAATGTATTCCATTAACAGAGAAAGTGGCTATAACATTGACTAAAAACCAGATCGAACTAAAAGTATGAATGAATCTGTAAATCTGGACTGCATCAAATCTGTACTAACATTGTAAATGTAGTGTTTCTGTCTGTCTGTCTGTTACCTCTTCACGTTTAAACCGCTTAACCTATTTAGATGAAATTTGGTACAGAGATCATCCGAGTCCCGGTAAAGGATAGAGGGTAGTTCTAATCCCAGAAAACATCCTTCACGCGGGTGAAAAGGGGGGTTGAAGTTTGTGTAGGGAATCAATAACCGACATTTACGCGATCGGTGATACATAATATATTGGTGGCAATAATCTCCTGTTATAATTAGTCACCGGTTTGTCGGTTGTTTTTTTGAAATCAATGTTAAACATGTTTATAACAAATTCGTCACACAAAACGAGGTCATTCTCTTTCTGCTTACCTCAAGTCTATTCCTGTTTTGTAAAGCTCTTCTAAAAGTACTGTTTTTGTATTTCCTTTCTGTTGCTGTTTTTGCTAATGTATTTTATGTTTGTTGCATTTTAGACTACGAGAAACGCTCACCTAGAAATGGTAACTAAAAATTATTGTTGTATTTAAATAAATTGTTGACGAAAAATACTTTAGACGAACGTAGAATCATCTTGCAACTCATGCATCGGTACAAATTAGCCAACTTGACTGAAGAGACATCACGGCCTAACAGAATGCCGATGTTAATTGCCCACTAAAACTGCCCATGAATTTATCTATCTAAAGTCTATTTGTCCATCCAAAGGTTGCCTGGAAGAAATTGCTTTTAGTGATAAGGCCCCCATTTCTACATAGTAATTATTTTGATATACTATTGTATGTAAGATGTACTAAACTAGCGTTCAATAAAGTTTATTCTATTCTATTATTTCAGCATTCTTTTGCTATATTTCACCAATTCAGTGAGGTGACTGGAGGCTCTTGGCTCTTGGCTAAGTTGCAGGAGTCTATGAGTGGTGGTGCTCACACTTATAATCAGTTGGAACTGTCTGCTCGATTTCCCCATATACTGACAGAAACTTGGTACTTGGTTAGACTTCCATAAACAACAATCAAATTAAATAAACTAAACGTATTAAACAAGGTTTTATACATAACATAATAAACAATTATGTATAAAGTATAGAAAGGGCTTCCTAAAACGAAAGGGTGTCATGCACCACGAACTCCGAGGCCTAACGGCAAAAAGCTGTCGTTGTCGATGCTTGTACGAGTATATGGTATTATAAAGCACATTATTATATTGCCAGTTAACCATTAAAATCTAATAAAGTATTATGAGATTGAGGCCTAATTTTCAGTTACTAAAATTGTTATTCTGTTGTTTTATTATCTTAAATTGTATTTCTTTCCCAGAAATGATTGAAATAGCAATTTTAAACTGTGGAAAACCACGAAATTTATTAGTTTTAAAACATTATTCACTATTATTGTTTTCTTTGTAAGCTTTTTGTGATAATATTCAAAATATCAAATAAGTAAACACATAAGGACCGGACCTAAATAATTGGTTGGTGCATTGTTAACAAGTAATTTGATTTTGGTATTAGTTTTCAATATTTCCTCGATAAATTAGAAACGAATATTATTTTTATTGTTACACATAATTTGTTGAGATTTTAATTATTAATTTTTTTAAAGACAACTCCCGCATTAGGAATATATCCTGTGTCGCGGGGGACTTTACAAACATACATGAAACGGACACAAAGAACACCCAGACTCAGAACAACAATTTGTGGATCACACAAAGTGTCGTCCCATGTGGGGATCGAACCCACAACACTCAGCTTAGTAGTAAGTGGCGTGCCGACCGCTTAAACCACTACGCCATCCGTGCAGTCAATTACTTTTCAATTTTATATAAATGTTCTACTTTGGTAAAGACCTACTTTTGGCTACAAAACATTTTATATGAGATCCTTATCTAAGCTTAACAGACAAGTGAAACTGCCTTTTGAATTTTGTTTACGAAAAGCTAAATAATACTCTCACAGAAGGCTTAAATTATTTAAAAGAAAGTATCATCATCATCATCAACAGCCTTTACTAGTCCGCTGCTGAACATAAGTCTCTTCTTAGAAAGTAGGTTTTGGGTTTGTTTCAAGCTTTTCTTCTCTTTGCAGTCCTGTTGTCCTGCGTAGTTTACTCCTTTAGTCTGCTCTTACAATACAAACGGGATGAATACACTTGTGTGACGCTCTGTATTCTAAATCCCGTCATCACACGGATGTAAAAAGAAAGTATATAAGGTACCAAGGTAAAGATAAGGAAATCTTGACACAAATATTATACCAATCCGTCTACCCGGCGTGGTATAGTAGGCCAGGTTCCTTCCTTAGGAGAGGCCTATGTCCAGCAGTTGACTATTAAATGCTGATGATGTGATGTGATGAGATGCTAAAAATATTACATAAGTTATTGAATTTTGACATTCAGTATCAATCGCAAAGCCATCTTACCTGGAAAAATATAGTAGAATACGAATTGTGAGCGGTATTTAAAGAGTTGCTGGTAGCTAAGTGAAGTTTCCTGTGAATGTAAGGTCATTTGGACTTTGTGAGCCGCTAAGATTTACTAAGAAGGGGAAGTCGTTAGTAAAATAATTTAAATATGTCAATATCTTGAACACGGTAGCACAGACGTAACAGTTTATTTTATATTTTAGCCGGCTTCAAAGAAAAATGGAGGTTTTTAATTCGACTGTATTATTCATTTTTGTCTTTTATTCCGTTTGTTGCGATTTAAATTCTCACACTTCATCACAATATAGGCAATATATTAAATAAATTATTGATTGCTGTTTATATTTCATTACTGTATATCAAGGATCTTAGTAATCACTTGGATTTTAATATAATTTAAATAAATTATTGTGCTATAAATCTAGTATATTTAATTGTTATTAACAAGGCGAGGCCAACATTACAAACGTTAAGTTAGAGATCCTTTCTTTGTAATACTCTATAAACATAACACTTTTTTGTGCCATGAATTATTTCGAGGTTCCTCTTATCACAATTCACGAGGTTATGTCCTCATCTTAAAGTAACGATATGTTTTGTCCACCTTGAAGGATTTAGAGTCAAGCTTAATATGACTTCTCATTAAATAAAACAGGAAGTTATCAATAGAGGGAGATAGTAAGCGCTGGAGCACGTCGACGAAACCTTCTAAGATAGGGTCCTAATAGTGTGCCTTGGGAAACTCCGCTGTATCCCATACTGCTTTCCGTCAGGTTGCTCGCAAGTTTTATTCTAAGATAGAGAGAGATAAGTTTTTTTTTGTTGTTGATGGGGTAAATATCCCATCAGATCTCATGCTCCTCTGGGACGCAGAAGTATGTGGTGTTTCCACTAAAAACCACCCCGACGGTCGGCCTCAGGTGCCCTACTCTAGGAGGACTCGGACCATGTTATTTCAGGTCCTCCCCGAATTGACACCATGCCTAATCAGGCCCTACCCAGGGGAAAATACTTCCCCCCTCAATCTTGGCGTGGCGGAACGTTTGCATCTTAATGCAATCATGCTGCCATTCTATCCCCATTCTAAGATAGACCAAAGCTTTGTTGTAACCTGTATAATCTATCGATTTGCTTCTTAGCATGAGAACAGAGAAATTTGACTTTCCTGCAATACATGTGCATGTATACCTTTTAAAGATTGCGGTGGTATGATCCTTAAAAAAGGTCCTTGTCCGATCTGAAATAAAAAAAAACCTAAAAATAATAAAAAATATATATAAACATCACAGTTACAGTCGCCAAAGAATTCAATTATAAAGCCTTAACATTTATTTTAAATAAAACTGCAGTGTTTTTGAACAGTATTGTATGTATTTACAACATTATTATTATTAAAACCACAAGCAATTTTTTTCACAGTTTACAAAGAATGTAATTGCGAATACAAAGCTACGTATGAATAATTTATTACATACATACCACATACATTACCACCGGTGACCGACATTCTTGATTCGATGAACTTCATAAGACATTTTATTATCACGATCACTGCTTTAAGTAGTACAGAAGCCACATAAACAATGTATCATGTGACAGCATGTGTATTACCCCACAGTACTGTAAATTGTCGACACAAACTATAAACAATGTCTGTACAAAAAAAGAATAGAATAGAATAATATTTATTTCATATAGCACAGCATACAAAAATAAAACAAAAGTTAAAAACAACATACACAAAGAAACTAAAAATCAAGTAAGGTTTGATAAAGGCAAAAGTTTTCAATGTGTCTATCTTTTATTTCTGACAGAACTGACATGACACGTCAATGTGTCGCGTATCCAACCACGCGTCTATAAAATTTTACTTATAATAACTATGTTAGTACTTCTCAACTAATACTTATCAGCCTGTGTACCATAAAATAACTTTATAATGTTGCTGAGGATTGTACGCCGTGCTTCAGAATACAGGTGGACCCTCAGTGTACACTGTGGTGGACAGATGCCACCTCAGTCCTGATTTTCAGTGCCCACCTTAGTTGTCGTCCTGATGCTGACAGTCAAGAGATGAAATCTGTTTCATATCTTGCCAGCCGTTCTATCTGACCTATTTCCTGTTTTTTTTTAATAAGTTTAATAACCTCACACATCTCACAGACGGCGGTTCAACCCCATACTTGGCAGAGCCAGTCCTATGGTAACTGGATTACTGATAAATATTCTTAAATATTTCCAAGAGTCCACTAGCATAAAAAAGGCTCGTCGAAATAGAGAATGAAAGGTATTGAAATACAGATTTAAAGCATGAATTGAACATAACCTAACTTTCACCTCAAACGTGATAACATTTTGTACAATTTTTGTGTTTTATGGTTACCACTATCTCTGGTTGGTATCTCTCTATCTCTAGTTCTTATTAAAGTTTATTTTGGTCTAAGAGCACTCTCTGGAACGAACTCATTTGTTTTAGCTTTCGATCGCTTACATTGGTTGAGTTGTTGTCCGTGTAGTGACAGATTAAGAATACGGAATGTCACTACCCCAATTCATCCCGTGGGTGTCGTAAGAGCCGACTAAGAGCGCAAAACAATGCAGGACCCTAGCGCTTCAAAAAGAAGGAAATCTTGACGCAAACCCTATACCAACCCATCTGGCCAGCGTGGTATAGTAGGCCAAAACCTCCTTTCTAAGGAGAGGCCTATGTCCAGCAGTGGACTATTCTAGGCTGTTGATGATGAGGGCTTAGCTAAAGAAATGAAAACTTTTTGGGATAATGGGCAAATTTAGTTCAATTTATTTCTCAAAGGACCTTTTTATTGAAATTTGAATATGACAATATAAACAGGTTAACTAATAACACTTAACGCATGAATTCTGGAGTTGGTTACAAAAACCTATGTAATTTCATACTCTCAAGTCTGCTGGTTGTCTAACTACTGAGTTACAAAGTTACGGCAGAATTTCGCGTAATATACCTCGCGGTATAGCATTAGATGTGCGCCAAGCGTGAAATGTTCCGAATATTTCAACAGTAAAATTGTTAGCTCAATGGCCGTTGACACCTATGTATGATACGTAATCTAAATTATGCAATCGTGATGTACAAAATATCTACTACGAGTACAATAGACTTCAATACGAAAAGATTTGAACAGGTCATAATTTGTGTATTTGGCAAGGAGCAACTGGAGTGGTAACAAGTTTACTTTGCACACGTACAAACAGTTGATATACTCAGCTATGTATATGAATAGTAATGAGCAATATACGGTACAATACAAAAAATTTGAAACATCGACAGAACTCCATCAGATATATCAATATTAAATACGATTTTATGTGCATGCGATACATTTAGATATGTCGTATTGTGTCACAAAACAATACCAAAATGGCGCATTAATTTATCAAGCTGCGTCAATGGTTTGTTGGGGTTTTTAAGTTTACAACAAGTATCCTATCGCAACTATATAGTTACAATATATATATATATATAAAACAAAGCTTTGTTAGTTACACCATGTATAACTGAAGAACGGCTTGACCAATGTATGTGATTTTTGTGTTATTGGATTTGTCTTCGTCCGGAATAGGGTAAAAGGTATTAAAATATGTCATTTATCAATAAAAAAAAAAACATTAAAAAACAACAGTCAAATGAGTCTAGCAGTTCATTTGTTATAAATGGTATTACAAAACGCAACGGACAGCTCACGTAATGTTGTCTATGGTTTGTTTAAACTGAACTTAATAATTTTGAATAAATTTTGAAATCCAAAATCTGCTCATTTATCTGTTAAGCGTAACGAAGTTTGCTGGGTCAGCTAGTTTAATATATGGATACAATTACACACACAAAGTACTGAGATAATTTAAATATAACTATAATTTGACACAGAATGCTGTACTTATTCTCTTTTACATTTTATATCGTATTAAGTTTGAGTGTCACGGCAATTTCCTTCGCTAATGACGATATTCGGATTCGAACGATTCGACACTAAGTTGTCTTAAATGTTAATGTTTTAAATGTATCATTCAAACTGTTAGGTGTTTGTTAAAAATAAGACCAACTGTTCCGCATTCGTGTCCGGTTTTATGCAAATGAAAATACAATTTATTTTGTATGACAAATATTAAATTTTTATTTCTAAAACAGAAGTGGTTAGTTAAAAGAAAGTAGCCATTTTATATATTTCGCGGAAATATAGTTATAGACGCAATGTAAAATACACCTAGTTATAAAATTGTTAGTAAGTAAAATCTAAATTACTATATAGATTATTCAGGTTTTATAATTATAATCCATTTAAATTACAATTATTATTAATTTTTGTTCAAGTCAGATCAAATAACCCGCCCCGTGTCGCTCCCGGTGCAAAGGTGCCCATGAAACGACGACCGGATGGCGTGGTGGTTTGTGTAACGGACTGCTATTCCAAAGGTCGCGGGTTCGATTTCCGCTCAAGTCAAACGTTTGTGTGCATGAACATTTAATGTTTGATTTGGTCTGGGTGTTTCTATGTATAATATGTATGTATTTACAAAAAAAAAGTATATATGTATTTATATCAGTTGTCTAGTAGCCATAGTACAAGCTCTGCTTAGTTTGGGACTAGATGGCGTTGTGTGAATGTGGTAGATTATTAAAAAAAAAAACAGAAACGAGCCGGAGCGGGAGTCACCAATTTTATCCCTATTATAATCCAGTGTTTAAAATAAAAATATTAAAGGTTACATTTGTGTTATCTATATTATTACTAGCTGACCCAGCAAACGTTACATATTCCTATTGAAATTGTACTGCTGTGTTAAATTCTAGTAAGTAAATATGTAAATACAATCCTAGGTAAATGTATTATATGTCGGCTCTATCTCTTATCTTACTTACATACATACTCGTACTTACATAATACCTGAGTAGATATTTATAATTCACGTAAACTATAGCGTATCAACAGCCTTTAATAGTCCACTGCTGGACTATACTATAACACACTAATAAATATACTATAACACATACCAACACACTTCACTGTGGTACATTATGGTTGCCTTGATATATAACTAAGAAATAAGGAAGAAAACTGACGCAAAAAGTAGATAAAAACAAGCTTTAAAGAGGTTTGTATATCGTGTCAACGTTTGAGCTCAAACGGTGCAGAACTTTTTTTAAGCGTACACAAACTAAGAGAACATATTTACAAACATGAATAGATTACATAATATTTATCTTTATAGCACTTTTTGTTTTAAATATTCAGCTTTGTGTACTTCTTCTTAATGTAAACGTTACGTATTCCAAATGTCATATGTTTCTGTGCGCCATTTTGGTTTTCAAAATGTATAGAGACTTCTTTTTTCTTCTTTCTATTTTCGCGTATATTCTTCGCGTATTTATATCTATATATAAAATTATCGTGTTGCGGTGTTTGTTACCAAACTCCTCTGAAACGGCTGGACCGATTTTTATGAAATTTTGTGTGCTTATCGGGTAGGTCTGAGAATCGGCCAACATCTATTTTTCATACCCCTAAATATATTTGTTTAGGGCTATGCAACGTTTGCTGGGTCAGCTAGTAATAATATAGATAACACAAATGTAACCTTTAATATTTTTATTTTAAACACTGGGCAAATTTAAAATACTTTTAAAGTCATAAAAACACGAATGCATTGCGTAATTATAAACAGTGGCTATGGCCTTAATATTGAATAATAAAATAACAGCCTTATTCTCACTACGTTAATAATTGATATTTACACCAGTCGAATTATAATCTTGATTTACATTGTGATAGCTACAACAAAGGCATTTTGTGTTGTTTTGACGTACTACGCTAACAATTAACTTAGCAAATAGTATCATCCATTTCAATGAATTATAACAAAACTATATTTTAAAACACTTCTTTAACATTACTAAAACATTTCTTAGTTTTTCACCTTCGGAGGTGACATTTTTTCTTAAAATTAGAATGAGACCAAATGGAGTACACGCTACCAAAAAAAATGTATTTTCCTAATCAGTTCAGAAATGGTTTAGTTCTGAAGTAGGTAACAATGGATTTGCGTAAAAGAATCGAAAAAAGCTAAGCTAGGCAATATATGGGAGAAGTATTCTCCGGTACAAATAGGCCAGCTTGACCGGAGTGATACCACAGCCTCACAGAAAACCGGTGTTACTGGAGAACAAACTCTCTCTTATTTTGATTCTGGGGTAGGGGCTCCAAGCCTGGCAAAACACATATGGCTCTTGTGTTTCAGCTGACCATGGACGGCAGCAGTCACTATTAGGTGATGCCCGTCTGCTTGTTTGCCTCCTTATACCATAAAAAAAACCAAAGTCTGGAAAAGAAGATCGATATGGCGTATCTTCATGTCTTATGATAGGCCATGACATTGGCTACTTGTCAAGACTTCTTTACGAGCACATTAAAGTACCAACAAACAATAAAGCCGATATAACTTAATACCAGCCACACAAGTGAAATATAAGTGTATTTATTACAAGACACTATTGATATAAGTTTTTCGCACACTCGTTACTATGTGCGTGCGCGCTGTGTACAATGTGGGGCAGGAAAAATACACCTCGGATTGGTTAAAAACAATTATTATTGTATTATAGTGGAATGTTGTTTCCTTGTACTATTATTGTTCCTAGAACCATATTGTGTATTGCAGAACCCCCTATTAACGGTTGAAATGGCAAGACAATTGGTATAGCGCAATCGCTAGTCGAATGAAGGAAAACTTATCGCCATTTACTAAACAAGTTGTTAAACAATCTCAATTTTAATAGTTTTAGATATTGAGGCAATGTAATTTGTTGTATATTTATATATTTAATACCTGCATGCGGCTTTGTCTTCATTGAAATGTCTTTTTTTTTCGAAATAAATTCGAAGGTTTGGAATTAAAACTTCCTATAATTTCCAAAAAAACCAAACCTTTAAACCGAAAAAAGTTCTCGTACGTACCGATGAGACGTCAATGCGCTTTTTTCAAAACAAATTGTACTGAGCTGTTTTTTTCATCCCGTGAAGACAAGGTTAGGAAAAATAATTACTGAAATTAACACATACTCATAAACAGCGAAGATTTCGCTTAAAAAATACATAGAAATAATCTAACTGGGAACTTGAATGTGGTTTCTGAAGTCAGTAATAAAAAAGCTCTCAGTGCTTGACGCTAGTCAAGAGAAATCCGTTTTTACACGCTTTATATTAGCTCCACTTGCATGTTTGTTTGTATGTTTGTAACCGACTCCTTTGGGCGTGACTTTGACTGACTTTAAACGGTCAGAATTCGTTCAAACTTTGTAGATATATCGAGGACCGATGACAATACACTAATAAAAAAAAATAGTTTTAAAAAACAAAAAACACGCTTTCTATAGAAAACCAAACTAAAAAATAGAAACTAAATTTGAAAAAAAGCGTGAGGTGCTTTTTACTATTGACAACAGGCACCCTAGTTTGGTTTTGTATAGAAAGCGTGTTTTTTTGTTTTTTTAAACTATAAATTTATATGTCTAAACCTAAACCTTTACGTGTGTGTGTTAACTGTCTGCCTCGTCCTTTAGAATATTTTGATAAGTTTTGTTGAAAACTAGTACCACAATCTGTGCGTCTTGACGAGGCACAAAGCATCCAAAATTAATGACTCTAAGTTCAAATGTTAGTGATAATACCAAAACATGGTACATTCTGACGTATACTAACCTTTGTCATTCATCATTAAGTTTTGATACTTGACATGTTTACAGTTTCAAAGTTTAAGGTAAGGTAGATTTTTTGTGTTTTTTATTCAGAAAGGGTACCCTCTAAAGCTCTATAAATAGATTGACTTTAGACACGAGTGGTCTCTGCCTCACAGAAATCCGGAGTTTTTCTGGAACCAGAGGTTACCGGGGACCCCAACTCCTCTTCTAACTTTTGAGTTGCACGTGGTCATGGGCGGCGGTAGTCACTTACTATGAGTTGACTGCTTGATTGTTTGACCCCTATACCATAAAAAAACTTTAATGAGAATATATCCTGTGTCTTATTTTAGAGGTTGTACAGTCGGCATAAAGTTAGATACGCATCGAAATGAAGATGCGTAAAAAAATCGTGTAAAAAGTTTAAAAAGTGACAACTTATACAATATTGAATACTATATTATTGGTATATTCCTTAAAAATATATTTCCGTGTTGTCAATTTCAAGCGCCCGCCCAAAATACATAGGTAATAGAATCCATATACGAATCTTGTTGGGGTTATATGATTGACGGCCTTATCACCCTGTGGTAATCATTTATATTCGCTTATAAGAATTCAATTTATAGTGATTTTTCACGCCAATTTTTACCGGTAATGCATTCCTTAAATGAAGTTAAAATCATTTTTAAAATGAAACATAATAATAATTATATAATTTTGTGACATGGTTCAAGTCTTACACTTTTTTTATTGATACCTCCTCGGGCCGTCACCGAACCGGGGTTTGCAGCGAGGTGGTGTTTCGGAATCGGACCAACTAAAACCACACGGTGTGCCACTCTGCGCCTGTAATAGGACGGATCCGGGAACTGCTGTTATTAAGACATAACACTAGGTCTACCACGAGAACAATGTACACGGATGAATAAGCTTAGAGACTATTTAAATAGATAATATCCAAGGGTCGCTTTTGACTCTTCTAGCAATCTCTGACAGAGGTTCGGATTTGGGATTATTTAATTATTTTGGACGCTTTCCGCCGCCCATAGACACCTACACCTTGTAGTCACTCCCGCTCGAGTCAGTGGGAGGGAGATTTGGGCTCCGGTAACCTCACTCACTCAGTGAAAGGCAACGAAAGAATTGCTTAACACCGGTTTTCTGTGAAGCCGTGGTATCACTCCGGTCGAGCCGGCCCATTCGTGCCGAAGAATGGCTCTCCCACGGTAATTTTATATAATACTAGCTGACCCGGCAAACGTTGTTTTGCCATTTACATTATTTCTAGGAAATGCTAAAAAAAATAATTAAGGGTTGGGTGTCGTTTAGGGGTATGAAAAATAGATGGACGATTCTCAGACCTACCCGATGTGCACACAAAATTTCACAAAAATTGGTGCAGCCGTTTCGGAGGAGTATGGTAACTAACATTGTGACACGAGAATTTTATATATAATACATAAATAAATTTTATAATTCAAGAAAACGATATAAACACCTAGATCGATGTGAATAACCGGGTATATTGAAATGTATGTATATCCTTATTAAAGTAACAATAAATAGAACAATGCGAAGGCTTGTTGTCCATCTGACATTAACATCAAAAACATTTAAATGAAAATTCTTCATCAACAAATCATCAGTTTTTGTCAATGTCATCATTAAACTAATGACTGTACATACGATGCTGGAATGATTCTTAAACAGGCACAAAATACGTCATTATACTTTTTCGGATAATTTGTTGACACATTTTTTGTCATTGAACTTATTATTTTGAAATTACGGGCTGTCAAAGTGCGTACTGTATTTTTTTACAGCCTTTCGTAATAAACCTGAACTTGTCCAAACAAACACACAAAGTAATCAGCTTTATTTGATATTAGTCTAGTGGTTAATGGTAATGGTCACTGCTGAGGCAGGAGTTGTGTTCGATTCTTATCCAGGACCGATAATTATATCATAATTTATAATATTGTACCACATTCACACAACGCCATCTAGTTCCAAACTAAGCAGAGCTTGTACTATGGGTATTAGCCAACTGATATAAATACTTTTTTTTTGTATATACATACATATTATACATAGAAACCCCCAGGCCAAATCAAAAATTAAATGTTTATGCACAAAAACGTTTGACTTAAGCGGGAAACAAACCATTCGGTCATCTAACAATTGTTTGATAAGCATGATTTTTTTTCTGTGTTTGTGTGTAATTTATATATCTATATTATTATTTATGTATTTAAAATATATCAAGCAATACTCGTATTTATCAGAAGTTTGGTTACCATGGGAATAGATGTGTAAAGTTTTTTTGACATACTATATGTTTATAAATCATTATATGAAAAAAAAAACGCAGGTCGCATGCCCTTCATCCGTAATTAATTATTATTTAAGTCTCAAAAATAACTCCCGATTACGTTTACGTAACGGATTACAAAATGTTTCGTTGAAGAGTCAAGTAAATACGTAGGCACAACTCTGACAGTAAATTATTACGTATTACTTGTTTAAGAGCACGTTGATAACAAACAAACATTATGTCGTGTTTGTACACGTGAAGAGACAAAAACTTAAACCAACAGTTCGAAAACTGAAGATGTTTAGGACAATAGTTTGCCAACAATTTTTTTTTTTGCAACAAGAAGTTTGGCACTGCCATCCACATATATTTTACAAAGGATATATTTAGGTTTTAGGAGAAAGCTTTTCGATATTGAAACGTCTAATGCACGATAAATTTGCTGTTAGACACCTATTTCTTAGCGTTACATGAATTCGCCGGTCCATCGAGCAACACATGTGACTCGACAGCGCCTGGGAATTTCTTTATTTACACAAACGCCTATTTACACAAATGTTGTAAAAATATGCTCGTTTTCTCACGCTAAAGTACTACGCAAAAAGAGTATTTGTTCGAATGAATAACTTCGAATTAACAATACACGATACGATCACGATATGGAAGTTGGATATTAGTCTAGAATCTATTATTATCTGTAGCTTACATTACTCGTATTATTAAAAAAGTTTTTACACCACATTTTGGGTAGTAAAGTAGGTATTTAATTTGTAGTTTATGGTCGTCTTAGTATATTAAACTTTGTGATAAAATGTGATGGAATGCAATAACCAGATGAATGTTAATTGCATACAATCTATGGATTGAAATAGTAAATAAATTTCTTTATAATGTATCATAATTCCCTCAAATCATCATGAGATAATCTACATGCATTACAACACAGTTGCATAAAAAATATAATTAAAATATTACTTTTTACTAATATTTTTTTTAACATGCGGAGCGCGGAACATTTATTTTATGTTATGGCAGTTAAAGGGCGGGAACGTAACATTGATGGAACTGTTTATGGAATTATTATGGAACTGAAAAACCACAAGTGCGTTATCGGTGCACCAGAATTTAATTTTTGCCTGGTTTGGTTAAGTTATCCTATTAGGGTTTTCTCAATCTTTGTATTTTAATTATCCAATCTTCGGCAATCACTTTATTGTTAAGATTATGGTAATAAGAATCAAAAATCTTGAAGAAATCAGCTACTTAACTAAAAAAATAAAATGTATAGAAAACACGAAGCAGTCTTGGAACGAACCTCCTTTCCAAGGAGAGGCCTATGTCCAGCAGTGGACTATTAAAGGCTGTTGATGATGATGATGATGAGTCTTGGTATACAGCTCGGCTAATCTAATCACTCGAGTCAAAAAATCACAGCTACTGTGATTTTAAAACAATTAGTATTAAGTAAGCGTTTAATTGTTTTGTATTGTTTCTAAATGTTTTATTCTAAATTAAACCTTATTATGCCAAGATAATAAGCAAACAATTATCTTCAGTACACAGCCTTTTAAAATTATGTCAATCAAAGCTTAATCCCGAATACTTGGGGCTGTAAAGCAGTCAGGATTAAGGATCATAAATCATGACAGATGTTAAAAGTTATAATTGGCGCGAGACATTTCATTCAAGTTCATGTTCAAGGAATAATTAAATGAGAAGTAATTGTTTTTAATAGATTATATAATATTTTCTGTATTGTTTTACAGAAATGTTTTATTTTAGACCTTGCGTTGCTTTGTACGGGAAAATGAAAGATTATAGAAAGAATAAGATAGGTTTTACTCCACAAACACGAGTATTAGGACAACCGTTACTTTTCAGACCGGTATCTAACCTACCTTTTTACAATAAGGAAGGCTGTAAGCTGTGACCAAATCATCTAAACTGTAAACTGTGGTTTCTTGTTGTATAACGGATAAACGTGCAGCGGGTTACCTGATAGGAAGTAGCTACCGCCGTTTATCATCAACAGCCTTTAGCAGTCCACTGCGCCAACCAGGCTTCTCTTTGGAAAGGAGGTTTAGGCCTACTACCCCACGCTAGCCAGACGGGTTGGTATAAGATTTGTTTCAAGTGTTTCTTCTAAGTAGAACTTAAGTATCACAAATGCGTAGTTGGCCTTAGAGTGTTCCCAGAATTAGACGAGTGAGTTCGACAACGAGAGTATTAACTAACACCAGTTTTCTGTGATATCTTTTGTTGTGATAACACTTCCATCGAGCCGGCTCATGCATACCAAACCCTGACTCTCCCACTGTTATATCAATCGAAAATTGTTAAGAGGGTTTGCATTTTAAAGTGAGAATTATCTAAGAATATGAAGTTTACCTGTTTCAATGCCTCTATTTTTATTTTTATTTTTAAAAAACTGCCGCATTAGGAATATATATCCTGTGTCGCAGGGGATTTCACAAAAAACACCCAGACTCAGATCAGCAATTTTGTCGAAGTCGAACCCGCAACACTCAGCGCAGTGCCGTGTGCGCAGTCGAATACAATCTAAAAGGTCTATTAAGAACTCGACATCAAAGTTCACACAGCATCACAGATCGTATCTGCATCTCCACAGAATATTAGCCAGATGAACAGATAAACACATCACTTGCTAGGCCAGGTGAATATAAACAGTGAATCATCACTTTCAGTACATATCTTGTCATTTTTAAGTCTTGTTCTCCGGTTTTATTTGTTTTACATTAAACAGTATTATCTAGCCTCTATAGAGTCATTGATAACGACAACATTGTGACTTACTGACCTGATTTTTCGCTATAAAAATAAACATACGGCTTAAGCAAGGTCACCATTAGATGCTAAATTAATATTTGCACATGATACGAGTATAATAACTTCCTTAATATGCGAATTGCTGTTTATGGGATTATAATGTCATTCATATATACGTATTTGTACTTGTACTGTAGAGTATTCCACTGTAAACAAACATGAAACCAAACCTAGAATCATTGAAGTTATTCAGTCAGTATTGGAGATTTAAAAAAAAAGAGCTTACTAGGATTGACCTCCAAACTAATTGCTTTTGCCGTCTCGGGAATATAACGCGACCTCGGAGAATCTTACTCTTACCACGTTACTGTTACTTTTGTTATGTTGATCGTAGATGAATGATTAAACACATCATCCATCACATCAACAGCCTATAATAGTCCACTGCTGGACATAAGCCTCTCCTTAGGAAGGAGGTTTTGGCCTACCACGCTGGCCAGACGGGTTGGTATAGAGTTTTCAAGTTTTCCTTCTCTTTGCAGTTCTTTTGTCCTGCGTAGTTTGCTCCTTTAGTCGCCTCTTAAGACACCCACGGGATGTATAGGGGTGGTAACATTCCGTATTCTTAATCCGTCACCACACGGTTAAACGAATTAAACTTGCATTTTTGTAATTAGATAACTAAGACGGCTCATGGCTAACCAGTAAACTGGTCCCAAGATGGTAATTGGGTAAATATGGGTAATAATACGTAAAATAATCGACCGTGTGGTGAAAGATTGAGAATACAGAGTGTCAGCACCACTATTCATCTTGTGGGTGTCGTAATAGCAATTGCAAAGAGAAGGAAAATTGACACAAGGCCCATATCAACCCGTCTGGCCAGGCCAAAACCTCCTTTTTAAGGAGGCCTTAAAACGACACCCGTCCCGCCCTTTGAGTTCCAGAATTAGAGTAGGACTCCGGTAATCTCCCTACCTTGCACTTGGCGAAGCATGATTCTGCCACGGTCAAAATAACTCTTGTTTTTTGTTTTAGAAGACTTTAATCACTGCAACATAGGAGCAAAAACCTTTAATTACTGGAACCAACTTCATAATAAACAAAATAATCGAATAGCCATCACACTTACCGATTAGTATTATTTATTGGTCGTATACACAAAGTTCTATAAACATTTGCAATCGTTAAACGAAACGTCATCACTGTTTATGTACAGTGAGAATATCTGGCGCCACGCCAGGTTCAAGCTGCCCTTTTTTGCGTTGAAGTCCGTTTTTAATACTTATGAATGAAGTATCATAATACTCATGATTGGATATGGTGATAGAAAAATGAAAGCGAACAAGATGCGAGCACGAGCTCACGCTAACGTTTTACATAGCAATCATTCGATGACCATACATTTAAGACTATAGACTATCCCATACACGGCCACCTGGCAGAGCCTGTACTATAACCATCACATCAACAGCCTTTAATAGTCCACTGTTGGACATAGGCCTCTTCATAGAAAGGAGGTTTTGGCCTACTATACCACGCTGGCCAGACGGATTGGTATAGGGTTTGTGTCAAGTTTTCCTTCTTTTTGCAGTGCTGGTGTCCTGCGTTGTTTTGCGCACTTAGTCGGCTCTTACGGCACCCACGGGGTGAATTGGGGTAGTGACATTCCGTATTCTTAATCCGTCACTACACGGACATACCAGACTTATCATACACGGACTGTGACCAGATTACTGGTAAAAATTTCTGTAGGTAAATGTCTAGAACAGAAAAAAAAATTATTCTCATCCCATGTATTATTTGTCATCGATGGGAATCTAACCCACAATCTTTGGCTTAGTAGACCAATAAGCCAGTTACTGGTATAATGATCAGTAATGGATATGAGACGTCCATTGTTGCACTCCACCACCATCATCGCACACAACAATACATCAGTGATGTCATAAATATGAAATTGTGCGTAAAGAATTTTGAAGTAAATGATTCGAAACGGATGTAATTATAAATAATATTATGATGGTTTCAGATAAGATTATAAAATAATTACGGTTAATGCTACAGTTTCAATTAGGGTTTACAATTTTAAAGGGTGTACTTAAACCTATTGTGAATCTATACAAATAAATAAAATTGACGTGCTTGCTTTTAATGTCAAAACAATAAGTTTTTTTTCATGATCACAGTTATTTGCACGATACCTATGCCTAAAAACCAGATTAAATATATTTTATCTATCTGTTTGTTCCGGATAATCTTCAAAACGGCTGAACCGATTTTCATATTATTTTGCTAACAGATAGCTCTCTATATAAGGACTAACCTATGAAAATTTTTGCATTGGAATTGAACCCGAGGCCTCATGGACTACAGTCGCCTACCTTACTACACCACTAAGGCAGCGCTTTTTAAATTACACTCGAACGAAGTCGCAGGTACCAGCTAGTCTTATATATACTTGCACAGACCTTAACTTACTTATGAACTTAGCTACTATTTTCAAGCATAAAAAGGTCAGCAGTGGCTGTCCAGGGCCTCAATTCTGCTATTTTATGTTCACGCCAAGCCACTGTCATACCACTGACACGCTATTGATTCCTTATAATTTGAAAATATATTACGTTTCTTTTTAAGGAAATGATTTATTTATTTTTCCAAATATGACAATATTTTTGATATCACCACTGATGAGCCACTGCCATTACATTGCCACTGTAAAGACACTGAGTTAGTGTAGACTACCGATATTTATACCGATGCCAATGGCTACTCGATGGCATCTCAATAGCGTGTCAGTGGTATGACAGTAGCTTGGCGTGAACATAAAATAGCAGAATTGAGGCACAGGTATCACATATCACTGACATCCTTAGACGTCGTACTATGTGACTAAACGATCCGATCAACTTGACCGATACGACAACGACGCAAAGAGACAGAGCTGTTTTATCAAATAAGCTTTCATGTACACTTGAAGGCCATTTACACATTATTCTATATATATCCACTAAATGTAGCGTACGTACATATGTACACATTTAATGTCTGCGCATTTATGAGCCTCATATAACCATTTAACAGTACAATCTAAAATTTAATGGGGAGTGTTGAACTTAGAGGTCACATTGATAATCCTCCCTCACACTGGTTCAATGCTCGGTCCACAGTACAGTACGTGCTACTGGAATGATAGCTATTATATCAATCATTAACAACTTATAGTACAGGAGATATTATCATATACTTCACTATTAAACCGAATATTGTTTTCGATAACGTTAACTAGAAGTTGAAATGGATTGTTTTTTTTTACACTGCATTGCAGACGTTCATGATGTCACTTTCCATCAGGTTTCCATCAGGTCCTCTAACATAAAAAAAAACAATTTTAACTCTCAGCCGTCTGATCACTAACCTGGCAGAGACTGTACTACGGTAACTACACTACTGATAAACATACTATATATTTCTAAATACAAACATATGATAGATAAATCACACCCAGATACAGAACAAATGATCGTGCTCATCACAAAATTATTTGCCCTGGGTGGGAATCGAACCCGCAACCTCTGGCTTAGCAGTCTGGATCATTAACCACTGGGCCAACAGGCTAGATTTATTAAACGACTTTCTGAATTTTGACATTATTTTGTGTATACAAAAAAACGAGACATACAGTAGTCACTTCGTATATTGTGTGTAACATCTGATATTTCTACTACCATCTGACGATTACTCTAGCACCGCGCGCGCTTATTGGTCAAATCTAATACGGCGCTCTCCGTCCGCTTCCGGTAACACATTTCCGTCCCGTTTCACGAAATCTTTGCTCAAAAGAGAAAGGAACAAAACATCTAAATGACAGGTTAAATTTATACATGTCTCTCGCCAAAGATTTTTTAATAAGAAAACACTTGCACTAAGAATATACCCTGTGTTGCGGGGGACTGTATAAACATTCATGAAAGGGACACAATTAACACCCAGACTCAGAACAACATTTGTGCATTACACAAAGTGTTGTCCCATGAAGGGACCGAACCACTACTGCCGCCCGACCGCCGCTTAAACCACTACGCCATCCGTACATAAAGGAATGAAAATATGTATATACACAAATATGTATAAAAAACAGAAATTATCACAGTCATGTAATATTCACGACGATATGTAATGCGTGATGATTTTTTAATATGAAAATATGTAAACATTTGAGATAAAAGATGTGTTAAACACACATGTTGTACTTGTGACATAAGTTTATGCCTAAATATGGATTTAATCTTCTCGAATTTTTTAAATTTTAATTGGGAGTAGAATGTTGGAATTAAAAAAATGTATGGTATTTATTATTTATTTATTTATTTATTTTAAAAAGACAACGCCCGCATTAGGAATACATATTCCTGTGTCGCGGGGGACTTTACAAACATACATTAAACGGACACAAAGAACACCCAGACTCAGAACAACAATTTGTGGATCACACAAAGTGTTGTCCCATGTGGGGTTTGAACCCACAACACTCGGCGTAGTAGGAAGCGGCGTGGCGACCACTTAAACCACTACGCCATCCGTGCAGTTTTGCATTTCCATTTTATAAAGGACTAGCTAGACCGCGGCTTCGCTCGCATTACTGTTTTCTCTTTCGTGTTTCTATCTTTGATAATGATAAACTCCCTGCATCCCTTATTTTACCTCTTACGTGTGAAATTACCAAAAGTTATTTCTCAGACAACTAAAAAACCATCAGATGCCAAAATTTGTAGTTTAAAGTCCCAGCGGTTAAGTCTCTGCGGTGATAAATCAGTCAATCAGTCAGGGCATAGAATTTCAAATGTGTACTTGTTTCTTAAGTTGCAAGTGTCCATGGACGGCGGTAACCACTTACCATCAGGTGACCCAACCTTTTGCCTCCTACACCATATAAGTCTAAAGCAAAAAAATATATAACAAACAATGTTATTGCTGTTTCATCCTTATCTGCGTTAGCGTAATCATATAAATTAAAATTTTCCTCCATTAAGTTATTATCCAATGCAATAGGAATCTTTAAAGTAAATTTACAAACTGTGAACTCCGTAGACTACAACGTAACAAATACAAATAAGCTCATGGAAGGAAACTCAAATACTTAATGGTATACACTTGTTTTATATATTTTATAAGGATTCATTAAACAATAGGTTATATGAGAAAATAATTTGATAGTAAAAACTCAAGGTCAAGATAAAACTACTGCAATAAACTACGGAATATCATAATATATTACACAACATTACTTTTACATATTAATTAATTACAATAATTAAGACACAACAAATTTAGCTACAATGCGTTTGTCGTTTCTACTAATCTTTTCTTTATTTTTTGTCCTGGTAACTCTTTTATTCCAATTTCTACCAAATCCCAACAATATGCTAATTCAGAAAGTAGGACAATACTTTTGGATATACTAGAAGGAAATTCAAGAAATTCCTCAAAGAACATCATTTTTCTAAGCGTCTTATAATAACACTATAAATTTAAATAAAAGTGACATGTCTTGCAAATACATAATGTCTCCGAATGGTTGATGAACACGGAAGCACCTGAATGTAAACTTCACGAAATTATCATCAGTCGTAGAGTTATCTTCATTTTTTACCGAAAATAATAACTTTTATTTATGTCTATCATTGTTTGTGATGTTCACACAGCAGATGGTACAACATTTTTAGCATAAAACCCACGTTTTAGTCAACATTTAAATATATGGTATCTACCTTATGTAGATGAAAAAACATACCATTAAAATGGCCATTGTTCTATGGCTAAATGTGGGATCTTAAAAACTGTTGTAGTTATGTAATTTTGTGTGCCTCGCTACTGTATTAATATCTTAATTATATAGATGCAATCAATGTAAAAAGTTTAATTTGTCATTTAAGATATCTTTGTATGTTTTATAAAGAAACTGTAATAAATTATAGAAGAAATTCTGTTTTCGAGGGTTGGTAACATTACTTTTACGCAAATAAAGCCGCTGGAAAAAGCTGAACGTAAATGAGTGTTTTTTTTTATTTAAAGTTGAAATACGTACGTGGTTACAATTATAGCATAATCTGACACCAACCTCACTTTTTAAGACGAGATCAAAGATAAATGTTTTTCCGTGGGAGAGCCATGCTTGCATTGCAGCTATACTGGAGTGGTACCACGGCCTCACAGAAAACCGGTGTTAAGCAATTCTTTCGTTGCCTTTCACTGAGTGAGTGAGGAGCCCAAAAGCCCAGTCCCGCTCGAGTCTGCGGGAGGGACTCCAAGGGCAGCATCGCACTTGAGACTTTTGAGTTGCAGGTGTCCATGGGCGGCGGTAGTTGCTTACCATCAGGTCACCTGCCCGTCACCGTCTGCTCGTTTGTCCCCTTATACCATAAAAAAGTAAATTGTATAAGAAAGAACGGAGAGGTTATGGAATATCCCAAGTCACGAATATAGAAATAGGACTATAACTGTAGTAGCTCGAAGCTGTTCTCCTACCCGTAAGTCTATGGCGAGAGGCTCTGCCACGGATCTCTACTCGATAATGTTATAAATGTACGTATTTTCACTATCATCATCATCATCATCAACAGCCTTTACTAGTCCACTGCTGGACATAGGAGGCCTATGTGGACATAGGCCTCCTATGTCCACTGCCACCACTGCTGGAGCAGTGGACTAGTAAAACTCCTTAGAAAGGAGGTTTTGGCCTACTACACCACGCTGGCCAGACGGGTTGGTATAGGATTTGTGTCAAGTTTTCCTTCTTTCTGCAGTGCTGTTTGCTCCCTTGGTCGCCTTTTACGACACCCACAGGATGAATAGGGGAGGTGACACTCTGTATTCTTAATCCGTCACCACAATTTTAATCCTTTAAAATTTAAGCAAATCTGTTAATCTAATATTGCGTCGCAGATCCTAGGTAGCTTATTATCAGTCAAGATTAATGACAAGATGACGAGACTTAACTATAATCTGTAGGCAAATATTTTTAGCCCTCAAACGCTGATTATGCATATAACGTAAATTATTTTTTAAGAAGGCTATTACTTTTTTTTTACACTTGGTAGTTTTTTTTTGTTTTATTGGGAAAAAAAATTGATGAGGTAACACATTTGAACAGAGTAATTAACACATGATATGTGTTAATTTTTTTTTTTACATGAATTGATAAATAATTCATGGAAATATTGTGAACAGCACGTGTTAATTACACGTGTATGTGACATTCACTAATTATATAATATACTAGCTGACCCTGAAAACGTTGTTTTGCTATTTACATTATTTAATTATTATTATTATTTATTTTTTTAATTCTTAAAATCCGTTCTTAGCCGACCTCTACTCGGTGAAAATAATATTCCTACCAAATTTCAAGTCTTTAGCTCTAATGGTTCCAGAGATATCGTGATGAGTGACTATATACGTGGAAATCTCTTATATATCTATAGATAGATTACTTACATTTATAGCTATTGTTACTACTGTGTACAAAGGTACATAAACAGGTACGGCAACTAAAATTTCCACAGATTCGTAGAATAATTTCATTGCTTAATATTCCGACTGCACGGATGGCGTAGTGGTGACATGGGACGCCACTTTGTGTGATCCACAAATTGTTGTTCTGAGTCTGGGAGTTCTTTGTGTCCGTTTCATATATGTTTGTAAAGTCCCCCGCGACACAGGATATATTCCGAAAGCGGGAGTTGCCTTTTTTAAAACAAAATAAAGGAAATGTTTTTACCGAAGATTTGATTAAACTAATAGCTTTTGCCTGCGGCTCAGCCCGCGTGTATGTTGCTTATCGCGACAAAAAGTATGTCCTGTCCTTCCCCACAACTCTAATTATCTCCATATCAAATTTAATCTACCTAAATCGGTTATTGATGCCCTATACAAACTTTCACTCTAATTTTCACCCCCTTAAAGAATGATTCCTGGGTTAAAAACTACGCTATATCCTTCCTCGGGACTCAAACTATCTCCATAGCTAATTTAATCTAAATCGGTTGTTATAGTTATTTATAAAACTGATTGAACTTAATTAAAGTCTTAGGGGATTATTCTTGTCCACTCGATAGTTTTATCACATTCGTTGTAATACCTATTTCACATATCTCGTACGGTAGTCTGATCCCTAACTAGGAATGCCCTGTACCATGGTAACCAGTTTGCCGATAAACATTCTAAATACAAACATATGATAAATCTCACCCAGATACAGAACAAATGATCGTGCTCATCACGCAATTGTTTGCCCTGGGTGGGTATCGAACCCACAACCTCTATAGGTTCTGGTTCGGCAGTCAGGGTCACTAACCACTAGACCAATTGGCCAGACAAGGTCCCAGTGTCTTTAAGGAATGTTAATGTAGCGATTAGAAATATAGGCTGTTACTGATTCGGTCTACTGAGTTCGGTCACTTGAGTACCGAATTTTTCTTTTTTTCCCACAGGCCTTAATTAGATATTATTTTCATAAATGGACAGAATTTTGTCTATAAAAAGCCGAGACAATAACTTCGAGATTATTGTCTTTTTAAATCCATTAAATGTTAGGCGAAAGTTTTAGGGTTCTTTGTTAGGACTATGAAATCTTAAAAAATACATTAATCGAATGAAAACGAAAAAATAATAATAATTTAATAATATTCTACCACATTCACACAACGCCATCTAGTCCCAAATTAAGCAGAGCTTGTATTATGGCTTGTATACAACTGATATAAATACATATATACATATTATACATAGAAGCACCCAGACCAAATCAAACATTAAATTTTAATGTTCATGCACACAAATGTTTGACTTGACAGTCTGTTACACAAACCACTACGCCATCCGGTCGTCAATATAAATTGTCATAGTGTAAGTTCTAGTAGAAATAAGGGATATTTTCATTTTATTTCCAAGCTACGAAAAAGTCTGAGACTTAACTTGATACATAAATGAATTTAATGTATGTCAACAACACACGAACTGAGATATTTGATATCATACACACATACACTCGCGCCTATATGCCCAAAGAACTTTTGATCATGATGAGATATCACTGTTGATAATGGTGTCCCTATAAAGCGCATTATCTTAATTCGACATGCCATCGATGTACATATTAATATACTTCCTCACAACAAGGAAGGACAAGTGCATAAGGAAATATTATGAATACAATATAAAGTGATTAAACATAAGTGATGCCCTTTTCATATTAAAAACTTGAGTAATTTCTTTAATTCATGGTGAACAAGTGTTCAGTGAAAGGAGAGCCTCTTGGCACAGGACTGGCTGCATTCCGACACGAAAGAAGCATCCAGTGAAAGCCTTGTTTAAATTAATCACGTTTTTGTATAATGAGGCCTTTTTTTTAAATTCTGGTATGACAAGAAAACAATACATCGGAGAAGGTTTTTTTATGTAATGGTGCCAAGGAGCTATCGTTATTGTTTTACGAGTAAAGAAATGATTTAGCTATTTAATAATAGTTCCATTAATGACGCGTTGGCGTATTAATGGCGTAGAAATGTTTTATGAATATATTTTCTATTGCAGGGGTTTTTTTCATTGAGTTACAGAGATACATCTCATCCGTTTCCAAACTTTGAATCGTTCTTGAAGAGGGGTAAAGCATTAGTGAGAGCAAAACTGACACTAACCTGTCCTATACAAATAAATAAAATTGAAGTGTTTGTTTGTAAAGTCAAATTAAAGGTTTTTTTATGCATAAAAATCAGGTTATATATTGTCTGTCTGTCTGTTTGTTTTGGGTAATCTTCAAAACGGGTGCAACGGGTCATAATATTTTACTAGCAGGTAGCTGTCTATATCAGGAGTGACTGAGGCTATTTTTCTCTAAGGAAAACCCTATAAAAGTCTGCCCGGTCCGGGAATCGAACTACTAAGGCAGCGCGAACAAACAGACACACAGACAAAAAATATTTCAACTGGTTTTTAGGCATAGGTATCGTGCGAATAATCGTATGATCATAAAAAAACCCTATTATTTTGACATTACAAACACATCAATTTTATTTATTTGTATGGATGTAGGGTTTCTCACGCATGTATAAGTATTTTGGGGAGCGGTCAGGTAGTCGTCGTGTCCGAACCTAGGTAGTTGGGCAACCACGAATTATACACGTGATTGAAAACGTGAATCTTTTATAAATACCTCTATATCTATATACATATATATAAGAGATTTCCACGTATATAGTCACTCATCACGATATCTCTGGAACCATTAGAGCTAAAGACTTGAAATTTGGTAGGAATATTCTTTTCACCGAGTAGAGGTCAGCTAAGAACGGATTTTAAGAAATTCAATTTTTTTTTTTTTTAAATAATGTAAATAGCAAAACAACGTTTGCAGGGTCAGCTAGTTTTATATAAATACCAAGGGTACTGAAGGTAGACATATTCTGAGCTTGATTTGGGGGGATTGAACCCACAATCTCTGTCTTTGCAGTCATTAGCTCTACTGATACTATCTACCTAAATATATTTATAAAAACTTTTTAATCACAAAAATATTATTCAAAGCTCGATACCTAAACATAGAATTTGCATAAATTAAAATAAAGAACTAATTAGGCATAAAGTCTTTTTTGCTGTCCAAACTAAATTTGTGCAAAAACATTGAATAATGACAACAAAATTGTAGTTTACAATATAATATTAGTAATTATTGGACTCTTAAAACTCAATTAAGGTTTTTTTTCTATGCATACCCATGATTTCGTATAATTTAATCGGAATTTAATATTATTCTTAAAATTGTACGCAGGCTGTTGTTGTGTTGTTCCACCTCAAAAAAATTATAAGTGAATGTAATCAATCGTTGTAATAAGGCAATCAAATAATATTTATTTTGGTGTTACCAGAAGAAAAAATGCTACCAAATGGTTTGATATGCACATTTCATTTGACTGCACGGATGGCGTTGCTGAGTGTTGGGGGTTCGATCCCCACATGGGACGACACTTTGTATGATATACAAATTGTTGTTATAAGTCTGGGGGTGTTCTTTTTGTTCGTTTCATGCATGTTTGTAAAGTCCCCCGCGACACAGGACATATTCCTAATGCGGGAGTTCTTTTTAAAAAAGAAAAAAGAAAGACATAATAATATTGGCGGTTTATATCAGCGATTCGAGTTGGCTGTTGCCTGTCTCGGTATCTTCGCATAACAAGAAATTAATTACCATATCCGAATTGTAAAAATATCTGAAAAAGATTTAATTGCAGAAATAAATATCATTTATCATTTACTAAATCAAATTTATTATGCAATCTAATACGGGGATATAAATATAGCATACCTGTGTAATGAAAATTAAACCACATTTAAGAAAGCAATATTTTTAATATGTAATTTGCAAGTTTGGATAAAAATTAGAGTTGTAAAAATTTAAGTTTTAACAAAAGCATCATTGACTTACAAAACCATGTTACACATCACATCACATCACATTAATAGCCTTTAACAGTCCACTGCTGGACATAGCCTCTTCTTAGAAAAGAGGTTTTGGCCTACTATACCACGCTTGCTAGACGGGTTGGTATAGGGTTTGTTCTCTCTGCAGTGCTGTTGTTCTGCGTAGTTAGCTCCCTTAGTCGGCTCTTACGACACCCACTGGATGAATAGGGGTGGTGACACTCCGTATTCTTAATCCCTCACCACATGGACCAACCATGTTACACAAAATCATAAACATTTATTTTTGTATCTATGCCACATAGAATCGATATTCGTAATGATGGTGCTTAAATTCAAACTGCTAGCGTTTACTACGCTTCTGCCTGTCCGAATACAAGTAAAGTAGAAGCTTGAGTGTTTATAAACGTAATCATTTTATGTAGTCGTGCTCACATGTCTTTTTTAGAGTTGGCCGCGACTCCGCCCGTTATTGTGGTTAAAAGTAGCCTATGTTTCTCGCTGGTAATGTATTCTGCCTTCTATTGGTGAAAGAATTTTTTAAATCGTAACAAACAAACTCACTTTTACAATTTGGAAGTATACATGTTATTAGTCATTGTTTTTCACTGTTAGAGGTGGAATATTTCCTCAAATTTAATTAGAAAGAACTCATTCAATTATAGAAAAAAAAGATCCATTCGAAATTAGTTTGAGTACCATTAAGAACCTCTTGTTTGAAGTAGGTTAAATATAAAATCGTAATAATTTTACCGAATTTCATAAAAAGTTGTAGAAGGTTTAAGATATACTACAGAAATACGCGACAATTATCTGTCAACCACAGCGAGTGAGTCGGCCACGCCCTATATACTCAGTATACACCCGTAGATACAACAAAATGTGTTTGACAAACCAACGAACAACGAACAACGAACGAACGAACAACAAACGTCATGTCATACGCCTGATGTATACGTTCAAAGGTTAAATCTCCAACATGTCATAGGCGTTCTGGCGTCCCGTTTCTACATATTTGTATGACACGACTAATAATTTATCACTGTCACAACTGGTTGGTAATAGAATATTTTGATGACCTGTGTAACGACACCACGTCACCGACAGTTCAAAGATTCGATTCTCGCCCAGTGTATGTACTTTTAAGTACTATGAATTATATGTAAATGAGAATGTTTATGTGTTCTATCCTATCTGCCAGCCTTGGACAGGAATAGACCGTGAGTGTGTGTTTACGTTTGTTCTGGTACCTTCAGTACCGGATATGATAAGTTTTATTTAATTATTTATATTCAAATTTTCTTTACAATGCCTCATAAGTTACCCCAACGATGCATCCGACTGGAATAATTGATGGTTATTTACTCTGGCAACTAAAGTTCATGAGTTTATAATCCATTTTACGTACCTCAATATAATGAGTAGACAAAAGAGCATGGGAGCTGCGGCTCATGCAGTTACGCTTGGCGGGCTCTCAGCAATGCCTTTATGTGCTGGCGGCTAATCACTGTCTCTCACCTCACTCCCCTCTCTTCTTCGCTAATGGTTTATTAATGCAGTTTTTATCTATAGAGTGCCACGACAGTAGCTAGGATGTTCTCGTCCAACAAGGTCATTAACACCTTCCAAAATGCTTTTATAATATTGAATGAGATGACACATTATTAAAGTACCTACTTCTTTAAGTTAGATAAACTATAATCTGGTTGAATTTAATGTGCTTGGAGGAACGGTACCAGGCTATTTAATAGTACCCGGCGGACTTCGGATCCCAGCGGTTTGTATACGGAAGTTTCATGATTAAAAACCCGCTTGAGAACTTAATTGCGAGATACAGGATAATTGCTATGTAGTTAACCTCGTGGCCCCTAGATGTCGCTGTAGCACGTCTTATGCATATTTTAACGATACTAAAAAAAATAGCTCAAATAAATACTAACGGGCATGTAGCCCGTTAGTATTTATTCGAGCTATTTTTTTAAACAACACCCACACTGAATAAATGCTGTGTCACGGGGGACTTAAGAGAAAGACACGAAACGGACGCAAAGAACACCCAGACTCAGAAAAACAATTTGTGTATCACACAAAGTGTTATCCCATGTGAAGATCGAACCCACAACACTCAGTAGGCAGTATGAAGCAACGAGGTAACCTTTAAACCACTACGCCATCCGTGCAGTTAATTATGCAGACTATAGTAATATGCGATAATGGGACGTCAACAAGAAAATTTGAGAATATTTGAAGCATATATCATTTTAACAATTTATTTTTCATTACCTTCCTATTTTTCTAGACAAAATATGCAAAAACTGTTTGTTTACGATGTGGGATGGACTGGTGTCTATTGCAGGTGTATTTACGATGGCATTGAACTGTCTGTATCCATATCTATCTGCAGAAGTTTGGCAGTCTTTTAATAAGTACTAACTATACATCGCCAGGCGGCGGCGGTCAAATTTCGTCCATTTTGAATGTCATATACAATTGACCAGTATACCTTGAACTATCATTGTATGGATTGTTGTTCTATGGCAGATCACAATATAAAATGAATAGTAATATTTTATGTAGCCCTGTTAAATTTCTTTTAACTTTATAGCAAGCTAGTTTTTGACTGCGGCTCCGCTCGTGTGTACGTCGGTTATCACAGTAAATAGAAGTAATTTAAATCGTAACAAAAAACTCATTTTTATAATTATTACAAATCTATACAAATAAATAAAATTGGAGTGTCTGTTTGTAATATTAAAATAACCGCTTTTTACTAAATGCATATGTATGTTTACACGGTACATATGCCAAAATAACATTTTTTACAATTTTTGTCTGTCTGTCTGTCTGTCTGTTTGTTCCGGGTAATCTCTGGAACGGCTGCACCGGTTTCGACGGGACTTTCACTGGCAGATAGCTGATGACATAAGGAGTAATTCAGGCTACTTTTTTTAGACCAGCTTCGCCCCCCGGGGTTGCCCGCGGTTGTAACAACAAACGCGGGTAACACCGCGGGTCTTAGCTAGTTTATAATAATATTATAAACTCCATACTTCTTACATACTCATAATATGAGTATGGAAGTATGGATTTTATTCCCTTATTCTTCACCGTTAGAGGTGGAATATTTCGTCAAATATAATTAGAAAGAACTCATTCAATTATAGAAAAAATATTCATATTGATCCATTTACAATAATTTTCAGTACGATATAATAATTTGAAGTCGGTTAAACATAAAATCGTAATAAGTTTTACGAATTTAATAATGGTTTAAGTGTGAAAGCAAAATTTTTAATCCTCTTTACCTGGATAGTTGGCGCTCCACTACTGTCCGCTTTTCGAGACGCTTTTTGCCCCGCACAACCAATCTGTGGAACGGGTTATCGTCAGCGGTATTTACGGACCGATACGACCTTCAAACCTTCAAGAAAAGAGAGTACCCCTTCCTAAAAGGCCGGCAACGCGTTTGTGACTCCTGAGTTGCAGACGTTCATGGGCGGCGATGGTCGCTTTCCATCAGCTCGTCTACCCCTCCAACTTAAATAATATAAGTATGGATGTAAGTCCTAAGTGTAATATTTATTAATCCAACCTGTTTCTTGCAATACGAGACAGTAATTTGTTAACATTTTCCTTTATTAAATTTACCAGTAAATATCGTTTTTGGCTGATTGCCTAAATAGTGATTTATTATCATTGAAAACTTTTTATCTCTAAGAGTATGAAGTCATAAACATGGCTATCTTGGGTTTAGCAAAGAGAAATTGACGTCAAACATATTCAAATATTTTGTAGAGACTGCAATAGTTGGCAAAGCGCCATGTTAGATTTTTTTTTGGAATGCTCTGCACTTGAATTCTAAGTTTGGCTTGGAAACTAGCAAAAAAATTATATTATTCTCAAAAAGTCTTAACCGAAAACGCTTATTTTAATTATGATTGGTGAAGATATCGTGGTTAGATCTTAGAATTATCATTATCATGAAATACGATCATTTCATTATGATGGATTTGAATATAATTCTACAATTTTTAACATTTTCATTGCCTTGTATGTAATTGGTTTCTTAACATAAAATAAAATCATTTTAATGCAGACTTCTATAATAATTTGTGTATAATATACACAAATTATTATATAATAATAACTGACTGCTTCGGTGAGTAGTAGTAGGTAGCGTATGCGACAGCTGTGCTGAGGTCTCGAGTTCGCTTCCCGGGTCGGGACAAATATTTGTATGATGTGCAAATATTTGCTTCGGAGTTTGGGTGTTTTCTATGTATTATATGTATGTATTAACAAAAAAAGGTATATAAGTATTCTATCAGTCAATATCGCTTTCACAGTACAAGCTCTGCTTATTTTGAAACTAGATGGCGTTGTGTGCTAAATGTCCGTAATAATTTTTTTAAATATTTATTATACTTCACACATCTCACACACGGCCGTCTAATCCTAAACTTGGCAGAGCCTGTACTATGGTGACCAGACTGCTGATAAACATACTTATATATTTCTAAATACATACATGTCATAGATAAATTACACCCAGACACAGAACAAATGACCGTGCTCATCACACAATATTTGTCCTGGCTGGGAATCGAACCCACTACCTTCAGACTAGACCAACAGACCCGTCACAATATATGTATATACCTGTCATTAACTAAAACCCATTCGTTATTTAAATAAATTAGTATTATTAAGATTTATAATAAAATTGATTTTAAAAAACTATTAATTCGCTTTAACAAAAGCTTAAAAATCAGCAACCATCATATCTTATATGAAAATCAACTAACACTAGGACTGTATTTTATGGCGCTGGTGGGAGAGTCATCCTTGTTCAGTCACATGGGTCGGCTCGACCAGAGTACCACGGCATCAAAGAAAACCGGTGTTAATCAATTCTTTAGTATTTTTTCACCCAGCTACTTCGCCCCTCTCTTTTTCCATTCTTTAAAGTAGCGTTGTAATTATTATTATAATATGTCAAATGCATACATTTTTGTTATTTTTGAATGTGTTTCCTCCCAACCGAGATCGGTTATTGTGACCATTTAATACATAATAATAATAATAATATTGTACCACATTCACACAACGCCATCTAGTCCCAAACTAAACAGAGCTTGTACTATGGGTATTAGACAACTGATATAAATACATATATACTTTTTTTTTTGTAAATACATACTTATTATACATAGAAACACCCAGACCAAATCAAACATTAAATGTGCATGCACACAAATGTTTGACTTGAGCGGGAATCGAACCCGCGACCTTTGGAATAGCAGTCCGTTACACACACCACTACGCCATTCGGTCGTATATACATAACTCACTTGTTTTGGTCAGTACGGTCACATTTGGGACAGGTTAAAACAAATGCGAGTCACTCACTGGGTCGGTTACAGTGGAAACCTCATCAGAGAGAACACTTTCGAAGATAACTGATGCTAAAAGTAATATGTTTACAAAACACCTTAGACCCTTACGAGCATGAAGTTATAGGTAGCTACCTCATAATCTTATATAAATACTAGCTGACCCGCGCAATTTCGTCTGCGTCTCTCAATAGTAATAAATTTTCTCCGTTTTGGAAACATTCTTCATTGGTGCTCCGCTCCTATTGGTCTTAGCGTGATGATATATAGCCTATAGCCTTCCTCGATAAATGGGCTATCTAACACTGAAAGAATTTTTCAAATCGGACCAGTAGTTCCTGAGATTAGCGCGTTCAAACAAACAAACAAACAAACTCTTCAGCTTTATAATATTAGTATAGATTTTATCGAATCCGTATAGTGATTCCAAAGAAAAGTGCGTTCAAACAAATAATGAAACAAAAACTGTCTTAAATTTGTATAGGCCCTTGTATTTTCGTTGCATTTCTAATTAAATGTTCGTAGAACCTGTTAGTGGTCAAAAATAGAACTAACCTGTGCACGTATTACTTGTAAACAGGTCCACAAACTTAATTATAAAACCGGTTTTAAAAGTTCCGACTTTGAAATAAATAATCAGCTTTAAACTACAATTTTACTTTAGTAGACTAATCTGTTCAATATATAAAGGAACATTCTGGATGTTTGGAGAAATAACACGATGATGTAATGAGAAAATGATGAAATTATTATGTAATGTGCTGGCAGTGTTGTGTCCGTGTAGTGACGGATTAAGAATACGGAATGTCACTACCCCAATTTATCCCGTGGGTGTCGTAAGAGCCGACTAAGGGCGCAAAACAAAGCAGGACACCAGCACTGCAAAAAGAAGAAAAACTTGACACAAACCCTAAACCAACCCGTCTGGCCAGCGTGGTATAGTAGGCCAAAACCTCCTTTCTAAGGAGAGGTCTATGTCCAGCAGTGGACTATTAAAGGCTGTTAATGTGATGATCACTTTTCCGAGGCTCACGGTCACGGTGAAGAGATGCGTCGGAATCGAACCGACTAAAACCACACGGTGTTCTATCACATGTGAGTCTATTGCAAGGGACTAAAGTAAAAACAAGAAGTCTCTAAAAACCCCGGCAGACATTAGGATAAAGATTCGTAGATAACACAGATACATTATAAAAATGTTTTTAATGTCTGATCTCACAAGTAAATACTCTCACACACACATATCAAACACATAAAATCCATACTTATATTACACTAGCTGACCCGCGCAACTTCGTCTGCGTCTCTCAATAGTAATAAATTTTCTCCGTTTTTGAAACATTCTTCATTGGCGCTCCGCTCCTATTGGTCTTAGCGTGATGATATATAGCCTATAGCCTTCCTCGATAAATGGGCTATCTAACACTGAAAGAATTTTTCAAATCGGACCAGTAGTTCCTGAGATTAGCGCGTTCAAACAAACAAACAAACTCTTCAGCTTTATAATATTAGTATAGATACTATATTACACACTAGCTGACCCTGCAAACGTTGTTTTGCTATTTACATTATTTATTTATTTTTTGAATATCTTAAAATCCGTTCTTAGCTGACCTCTACTCGGTGAAAAGAATATTCCTACCAAATTTCAAGTCTTTAGCTCTAATGGTTCCAGAGATATCGTGATAAGTGACCATATACTTGGAAATCTCTTATATACTCGTATATATAGAATATAGATAAATGTAAAAGTGAGTTTGTTTGTTTGTTTTCACGCCTAAGCCACTGAACCGATTTCGATTTCGAAAAAATCTTTTACCAACGGAAATCTGAATTGTCAGCGAACATGCGCTACTTTTAACGCCGGTATTCGACATTCACGCGTGTAATGAAATTACAAAAAATAGAAATAAACTCTATTAGTACCCATATCACACTAATATAATAAAAAAAATAATCGTCGCGACACCACACTGTTCAATGCGAAATAGAAATGAAAATATCTGGCTTGCTTTCTATAAGAGAGAGAGAGACAGACAGAGAAACATGCGACGCCGCACAGCTTACTATAGCAAAAAGTGTCGTGACCATTTTTCGTAAGATTTTTTTCCGTCTAGCCCCCTTTCACAACGCGCGATAAGGAACTTCGTTCCAAAAGTGCCATAGTACGTTTGTTCGTGTACTAGAACCCATAATACAAGCAACACTAAGTTTCGGTGTAGATGTGTCGTGTTATATGTCGAACAATATTATTACCTATATGATTATTACAATCTAAGTACTTTACGATATTCTGATAGTACATCGCCTGAATGTAGGTCACAATGATGTGTGATCACTTTATTTCCTTGTTTGCTGTCCTACTTCTAACAATTCTGTCTACGTTGAATATTACAAAAGCAAAAGTTTGTGAGTATCTGTGTGTTTTTATGTTTGTTGCTTCTTCACGCTCAAACGGATGGACCAATTTAGATGAAATTTGGTATAGAGGCAGCTGACACTCTGGATTAACTTTGGGCTACTGTTTTTTCTCGAAAAAATGTAGTGTTACCGTGGGATGAGCATTTGTAAACCGCGGGTAATACCGCTGCTAGTAAAATTTAAAATTAAACCAATATTTTATGGTTCACATTCCTGTCTGTGCAGTGTGCACGAATGCTAAAAATATGTTCAGAAAGAATTCATTCGCATACTAATCCAAATCTTTATATATATAATTCTTCTGTGAGTGTGTATGTCACTGAACTTCTCTCAAACGACTGGACCGATTTTGATGAAATTTTTTGTGTGTGTTCAAGGGGATCTGGGAATGGTTTAGATTCACAATTTTGTCCGCTGGACAATGTTTTTTTAATTAATTTTTAATTTATTAGTAGTTGTTGATTTTGGAATGTTTTACATTGGATCAGACAGACGGCGCTACCATCGCAGTGTCAAATTTGACAGGACAACGTCTGTCGGGTCCGCTAGTACTATATACATTTGTAGCACGTAAAATTGACAGAACTAGGTATTTAACACATCACAGTTTCATTGTCTAAAACTAAATTATTCATAAGTGTTTATTTAGTAGCTAGATAATATAATAGTCTTTGATTTAAACACATCAACAAGAGAATCGAATCCATTAATCCTATACAAACTGACTAAAGACTGACGGGCTTGTTGGTATTGTGGTTAGCTGATCGTGACAACTAAGCCAGGTTTGATTCCCACTCGAGATAAAAAATGTGTGATGAGCACGATCATTTGTTCTGTCTGGGTGTGATTTATCTAAAAAAATTATGTATTTAGAAGCATATAAGTATGTTTATCAGCAGTTACTTTGATCAGACGGATCGACTGCTGTCTCGGGTTTGATTCCCGGGTCGGACGAAAAGTTTGTATGATCTGCAAATATTAGTTTTGGAATTTGGGTGTTTTCTATGTATAATATGTATTTATTTACAAAAAAAATGTATTTAAGTATTCTATCAGTCAATCTAGCTTTTATAGTACGAGCTCTGCTTAGTCTAAAACGAGATGGCGTTGTGTGTTTAGATGTCCAAAAAAAATTATTACATAAATATTATTATTATCTGTCTGAGATTATTATTATTATTATTATAAAACTCAATTAGCAAGGTAACTTAACATCATCCACACAGTCTTTATAGGTATTAAAAAAAAAACTATTAAACTTTTATCCCTAAGATAAAAAGCATGAAGAGGCAATATCCTGTTAGAAGGTTTTTAATTGCAATCGGCCTACATTCTTCCTCTCACGGCTAGAGTAGCCACCCACTGGTACTCGCTGCAGCCCTGCTATGCGATGCTCAATTTATTACCAATCCCGCTAGACTGCTGTTTATCTATATTTATAAGCTTTAGGTTTGTAAGCCGATATCTTCAACACTTTGAATTATACAGAAAGAGACTAAAGACTTAGGTCGATTCCCGGGTCGGGCCAAATGTTTCTATGAAATATTTGTTTCGATGTTTGAGTGTTTTCTATGTCACACTTGAACATACCCACACTCAAGCCTTTATCCACGAAAGGTTAAACAGAGGCGTTATAAAATTGTATAAAGTTCCTAATAATCAATAAATAACACTTGTTAAATACAACGTGTGTTTGATGAGTTTAATAAAGTGCTACAGTACGTTTGTCCGTGTTCTAGAACCCATAATACAAGCAACACTAAGTTTCAGTGTAGATGTGTCGTGTTATATGTCGAACAATATTATTACCTATATGATTATTACAATCTAAGTACTTTACGATATTCTGATAGTACATCGCTTAAATGTAGGTCACAGTGATGTGTGATCTCTTTATTTCCTTGTTTGCTGTCCTACTTCTAACAATTCTGTCTACGTTGAATTATTATCATGAATATTGCCTTTTTTTGCAAATTCTATTGTTTAAATTACAATACAACAAACAAAGTGACACATTTTTAAAGACAATTATACTAGTTTAGTGTACCTACTTGTGTGGTTCCGTGTTTACTTCAATATTTACCAAATTAAGCTATTATCTCTGGATTTCTACTTACCATGTCAGTATTGCCAATTCCAAAGGTCGCGGGTTCGATTCCCGCTCAAGTCAAACATTTGTGTGCATGTATATTTAATGTTTGATTTGGTCTTGGTGTTTCTATGTATAATATGTATGTATTTACAAAAAAGAGGTTTTTATATATTTATATAGTATCCATAGTACAAGCTCTGCTTGGTTTGGGACTAGATGGCGTTGTGTGAATTTAGTAAAATATATTATATTATATTGCAGTATGACAGGCCTATGCGTCTATAGGTTAGTGATCGTGACAGCTAAGCAAGAGGAAGTGAGTTCGATTTTCAATCAGAAAAAATAATTGTGATAATCGCGATCATTTATTTTGTGTTCGGATGTTAATCAACCATGGCACAGGCTCTGGTTAGTTTTTGGTCGTGTGTGAGATACGTGAAATTATAACAATTTCACGTATTAATCCATACTTTCGTTAAAAACGTGAAAGTGAGTTAGTTCGTCTATTTATTACACTTTCACGCCTTAACCACAAATCCGATTTCAAAGATTCTTTTACCAATGGAAAGCTAAATTATCACCGAGTAACATAGGCTACTTTAATAACCGACATACACACATAGTATTCTTATATACCAATGTCCTAAGTTTTATTAGACTGTAAGCATTTGATTCAATGAATAATGTTGAGTTTTAACAGGTCCTACTATTACTTTTGCATTAAACCATCGGAATTGGAACTAATCTTTCTCCTTGAAACGAATTCTTCAGCAATACTTTTTATTCGTCTATACATAGATTGTATACATAGAATTATCTTGTAAAACACATAACTGAATTTTTATTTTGCCACCCTCTTTGGACTCATATTAAGAGACATCAAATATTAATAATATTAATGATAATAAACTGCACGGCTGGCGTTGCGGTTTAAGATGTCACCTCGCCGCTTCCTTCTGCGCTGAGTGCTGTGGGTTCGGTCCCCACACGGGTCAACACTTTATGTGATCCACAAATAACAATTTGTGGATCACATAAAGTGTTGCTGTTGTTTTGAGTCTGGGTGTTCTTTGTGTCCGTCTTATGTTTGTTTGCTAAGTCCCTCGCGACTTAGGATATATTCCTAGTGCTATAGTAGTCTTTAAAAAAAAATATATCCGACAGTCAAATTGAAATCTATCCAAATTTGAGTATTATGAATTGAATTTAAAACGCAGCATATACATAAAACAATCGAATTGAGAACTCTAATGATTTTGGGTACTAACTTCAAGTAGATTATCAATCAAAATCCCGAATAAAATCTTAGCTTCGAGCTTAGATTTTATTTAAAAATAAATATATTATTCAATAAAATAACTTTTAGTATCCAAGTTAATACTTTCATTTTGCTTCTCATAAAATTATAATAGTTTTATCACAACTTCCACACTTGTTCGTAACAGTTCCTTTACCTCGTTCTATTAGATTAGATTACCTCGTTATTAACTTAAGTGAATCGATTGGATATTTAATATTCCACTATATATTAATCTAAAGTTCAGACTACAAAAAGTCGTTCGTCGTCAAATATTAAACACCACATTCTGCGTGTTTAATTCGATACATAAATAAAACTAGTTATTCCTCATTATTGAACTACGTCATGCTTGCGCACAAAATAACAAAGACGATTTCTCTTATCTCAAAAATAAATATCATCTAAATAAATACGTAGTACCTAAAAAGATTGAATTGGTAATTATGTATGCCAGAGATAATACGCATGGTATAGAGGAGAATGAGATTGGGAGACAGGAGATTGATACTCTTTCCTTTCTCCTAGAATCCAGACGTCTTTTACTACCTCTATACCATAAAAAAAAACGCTATTACTCTATCTGCCGGTACACAGTTCTATGAGACAGAAACAACTTTCAGACTGCATTATTTCTACCTATTTCGCTTTGAGGTCGAGGTATTATCCTTTCCGTTCAAAACTTACTCTATCTGAGATAAAATAGAGTCATTGGTTTTCTATTCTTTTGTGTTTAAAATAGATAAAGATCGGTCAAGGACTACTAGAAGCAAAGTTTCTGAGTACATGAAGTATTGTTCCTTTATTTTTATGTTCTAAGTTTTGTATTTTTGGCTTTGTTGCTGCACTTTCTTAGTATATTACCAAACATTTTTCCTTAGTGACACGACACCTTTATATCTACTGGCCAGAGCCACGGCCCTTGTGTACTCAGTTCCCTTAATTATTTGGATAATTGTTTGTGTTAGTTCGGTCTGCGTTCGATACTTAATCTGTGTGTGGTTATTGTATGTTTACATTGTTATAGATTGTATAATTAATTTAGGACGTATCGAGATGCATATTATATATTGTAAACTGCCTTTATGATGCTTTTATATGCAGACAGTTCGATCTTAAATCAAACATGGACACCTAACAGAATAAAACATGTACAAATTTATTAGTTTGCTAGTCATGCACTCGGCGCGACGCTGTTGGTATGGCGTAGGCTAATTCAATAACTAAATATGCATCGCTCGCTGTGAATTTATGCTGAAACTGCGCTATGCGAGTTTTAAATTAAATCAGATACATTGCCAGATGTTGTCGTTAAAGATGTTGTGTTGTCGTGTCTGCTTCAGCATAAACGCGCCGGCTCTACCGAAGTGACACTACGGAACCTTAGCTTTTCCTCCCCCTGGATCTAGGGGGCGGAGACTTAAAGACCCGCAACCCATTCTGTGACTCTTTGCAGGTGTTTATGGTAGTCACTTTCTATCAGTTGTCCCGTCTACTTGTTTGCCTCCTATACTATAAATAAAAAAGCAAAACAGCTCAGCTAAGGAGATCAGCTAAGGCATTTGTCACGTCTGATATTCAGGCCATCAGGGCCATTGTACGGATGGCGTATGGTTTAGGCTAACTACGAGTGTTGTGTGTTCGATCCCCACATAGGACGACATTTTGTGTGATCCACAAATTGTTGTTCTGAGTCTGGGTATTCTTTGTATCCATTTCGTGTGTGTTTGTAAAGTCCTCCGCGACATAGGATATATTCTTAATGCGGGAGATGTCTTTTGACAAAAAAAAACAAAACTGTAGCAAAGCATTGTCAGTCGCATCATTTTAGGAGAATAAACACACACACATACTGTTAGTTGTTTTGTCCCAAGTGAAGTATGTTACTCTACACTCCCAGGAGTTTTAACGCGTAAAAAAGCCTTTTTTTTATTTTGAATAAATAATATCGTAATGGCACAACAGAATTACCATTTTTATTTAAAAAAAATCGAATAAACATTGTCATAACTTATGTCGCTGTTTGCTAAATATTGATTAATAAACTACATAAAAAGTGTCAAAATATCAACAATATAAAAAAGAAAAATTGACAAAATAGTGCTCAAAACATGAGTACCTACCTGTTTCTAGTCGCTTGTTCTATATTTATACCGCTGGCAACCTTGGGCAGGTCAAATAGACTTTTGTACGGTTACACAAATCTGGAGTGTGTCCAAAACAAGTATACATCTGGCGTTTCCACGGAGCAACCAAATATACTACGAGTACGATTTTTGTCTATGACGTCGTTTCACTTTTTGTCTCATAAAAGTAAAAGTTTGTAAGTCTATTGGCAGATTAAGTTATACATAAGCTATATCATAAGTTGTGTATTTCTTTTTAAGTACGTCTTTCTTTACTTTAATAATACTGTTAAGTAAACTTTACGTATTAAGTAAACTGCACGGATGGCGTAGTGGTTTAAGCGGTCGCCACGCCGCTTCCTATTACGCCGAGTGTTGTGGGTTCAAACCCCACATGGGACAACAGTTTGTGTGATCCACAAATTGTTGTTCTGAGTCTGGGTGTACTTTGTGTCCGTTTCATGTATGTTTGTAAAGTCCCGCGCGACACAGGATTTATTCCTAGTGCGGGCGTTGTCTTTTAAAAAATAAAAAGAAAAAAAAAGAAAAGCCAAAATTTTGAAGCATAAAATCAATCTAAGTGGCGTCCAATGGGAGAGGCCCAGCAGTGATACAGCAGACTGCGATAGGCTGATGATGATGATGATAATGAAACTTTAAAATTACTTAATAAGTAACTACATGCAGGTAGATGTTTATTAAACAAAAATCTAATGTAATTTTTTTTGCAGACATTGACACTAACGCTGACTTTACATTGACACTTTTTAATTTTTTGTTTTCTTGTTTCAGGTATGTATTGGAGTATCCCACTTTCTGCCTTCCTACCATACTTATTGTAAGTTTTAAATTAATACTATAAATAAGTAATTTCTACAAATGTCTAACCTTTTTAAAATTCAATTTAGTCTGTTTGAATGTTTTGTACCGTTCTCGATTGATTCTGCCAAACTCCATACCAAAAATACCATGTGATATACAGACGGAAATGGTTTGCATCACTAGTTCACAATAACTTAAGTAATTCTTACCCATAATTTCCTCATCTATAATTATATTTCTTAATAAGGGCGACCGGATGGCGTAGTGGTTTGTGTAACAGACTGATACGCCAAAGGTCTTGGGTTCGATTCCCGCTCTATTCAAACATTTGTGTGCATAAACATTTAATGTTTGATTTGGTCTGGGTGTTTCCATGTATTTACAAAAAAGTACGATATTTATTTATATCAGTTGTCTAGTACTCATAGTACAAGCTCTGCTTAGTTTGGGACTAGATGGAGTTGTGTAAATGTGGAAACATTGATTTGTTTTATATACATAGGTCCTACAGTGACTTTGATAGATTTTTTAAAATTCAAGTAAATACAATATATAAATTGACGTTAATAGGTTTCAAAGAACTGGCCTCCGACCAGTTTGAACCTGTTTATGGTAATTAGTGTCTGATTCTTATACCATAAAGGGGCATCCAACAGTAATATATTCTTTTATGGAATCGTTAAACACCATATAAACATATTATTATAAGAATTCTTTTGTTTATGTAAATTTTATGGTATTAATAAAATATTTTCTATACTCGTTTTTATTACCTAAAGAACGATAGTGTACTTAAAAACAAACCATCTTCAAACTCAAACTCAAAACATCTTTATTTCATAAAATGTTTAAAATCGTCTTTTAATCAACACACACAATAGCAACAATCTCTGTTTTGTCAAATACTTAGCAAAATCTATGTCTAATCCATGATATGCTTGTGCCGATCTACAACCGCCCGATTTATTAGAAAAATTAGAGCAGAAGGATAACGCCAGGTAGGCGGTCGGCAATTGGTCGGAAAGCCATGCTTTGCAGATAAGCCGGTCTGACTAAACCACATTAATACTACGGCCTCACAGGAAACCAGTATTTAGCTTATTCAGAAGACACTTGTGAGTTGCAGTAGTCAATGAACGGCGATAGTCGCTTACCATCAAGTGACCAGCCTGCTCGTTTACCTCTTCCACTTTCTACCAAAAAAATAAAGAAACTTACCAACACATTTTGCAATATCACACATTACGTAAAGTACAGTAAAATGATGATTTTAAAATACATTTTTTTTTTAGTTTAGCCGATATTTCAATTTGCTCTGATCGTTATGTTTAAGTTAAATAATTAAAGTAGCATTGTTTAAGTTAATATGTTAGGTGAGTGATGGCCGAACAGTTACATCAGGCGAGGACTTCACAGGCGGGGCTGATACTATGATATTTTACGCTTACATAATAATTTGTATGCGCAATATACTACAAACAACAACTTTTTAATAAAAGGTGGAGGATCTCAATTACATTTTTTTTTTTGTGATGGTTACCTCAGCACTAAATCAAGTCATGAACCGATTTGGCAAGTTATATTTTTTTATTTAGAGAGTGTACTTGTGTGCTTGGGGAGTGCGAGACTCAGATTTGAAAAACAAATACCATCCTTATGGGTGGGAAATTAAGAAAAAAAACAAATTGGTGTGTGGTGACGGATTAAGAATACTTAGTGTCACCACCCCTATTCATCCCATGCGTGTCGTAAGAGCCGACTAAGGGAACAAAATACGGAGGACAACAGCACTGCAAAGAGAACGAAAACTTAAAACAAACCGTATACCAACCCGTCTGGTCAGCGTGGTATAGTAGGCCAACTTATCCTTTCTAAGGAGAGGCCTATGTCTTACAGTGGACCATTAGAGACTGTTGATGATGATGAAATTCATAAAACCTTTTTATAAGTTTCATTTTCAATATATTCACAAAAAGGTTCAAACAAAAAAAAGTTCACTTCACATATGTATTTTAAGGTATTTGTTGCGCCCCGTCATCATTCTTTTCACAATATACTTGCACAATTAAGTTACATAATCTGATGAGACTCTCGGAACTGATATTGTGGTCATCGTGCAAAAAATACTCAGTATGTTGTCGCTTACACCTTGTATGGTATACTTTTTATACTTAATACGTTTTAAAGTAGTATTATGTCAGCGTGATTTTTTTGTACTAGGTGCAAAAAATACTAGTGAAATATATAAACGAAAAAAGGTACATATTTGCTTTAAACAAACAAAGTCAAACGAAGTTCAAATTTTTTGTTATGTCTTTTGTTGTGGTTGATTGGTTTTATTCACGTCGAATTATTTGACGTGATGTCTTGTGGTTTGGAAGTACTTGAATATTTTTGCTCCAGCTAACAATGGGAACAGATTGTTAAGTACTAAGGTGGTTTTTGTTGTACTCATCTACGTATCTATGTTACATGATGTTGTAGTTTTAGTATTATAAATAATAATTATTATATATATATATACATATATATATTCTTCGACTTCACTATGATTATTCCTCGTCTTTCACCGGACAATGATGTATTTAAAAGAAGAAAACAGCTCCTAACTCGATACTTTTACCTTCTTTTTAACCAAGTGAAACCTCCCACTAGGAAGTAACTTGTAAGTCTAATTATGTAGATTTGAGATGACGGGTCTGATGGTCTAGTGGTTATTGGCCCTGACTGCTAAGCCGGAGGTCGTGGGTTCGATTCCCACCCAGGACAAATATTGTGTGATGAGCACGGTCATTTGTTCTGTGTCTGGGTGTCATTTATCTATAATATGTATGTATTTAAACATATATAAGTATGTTTATCAGCGGTCTGGTTACCATAGTACAGGCTCTGTCTAGTTTCCAAAAAGAGGCCTCTGTCGAGTGGACTTTTAAAGGCTGTTGATGATTGATGGCCACTGAGTAAATACATGTCTTGATGCAATCTCCTACGGCACTACGACATCAGCAACTTGGTAAATAAAATCTCGGAATTAACTGTCCGCTTATAAAATTCATAAACTTAGTTTTCGTTGACGCCATAACTTGTAGCCAACAACACGCCTGCCACGTTCTCTTTCAATCAATACTAATGGTCTCATTCCTTGCCGTCTGTGGTCCGCGGCTGCCGGAAGAGGCGGCGCCGCACCACACGTGACTTCCGCAGCCTTTCCACACAAAGTAATTGTACTACTGTCTAGTGTGTCACGTTCCTAATCTATATGTATATCAAATAATTATATTATTCATTTATAAATATTTATGCGTACATTGTTATACTGTTGTGTTACCTGGAAATAAAGAATTTATGGGGGTTTGATCTTTTGTTAACACTCTCTCTAGAAAGTAAGAAAGCAACAAAGCCATATAAAAAAATTATTAAGATTTTGAAATTTTGATTAAGTACCTATGTTAATATGCTTTGAAGAAACAAAGCCAAAAATGTAAGGCGTTTAAAAAAACCAGATCAAATATAGTTTTGTTAAAACAGCAAAATAAAATATTTTGCATGTCAAATCACAAATTTCGTACGAAATGTCAGTCCGGAAATGTATGGTAACCAGCTAGCGTTTGCCATAACAGGCCGTATTGTTCAAATCCATTCGTGTCATAATCGTTTGAGGTAAGAGGCTGGACATACGTTGTATAAATGTATTACATCACACCAGTACATGATGGTTTCCTGACTACGTAACGAGGTAAGCTTTACTTAAATATAAGCGGGTATTCCTTAAGTTCTTTCCGATAATTGACCTCAGGGAACTGTGTGGGCTTATACAACTAAGGTGTATAACACTCTAATATATTAACATTAGTATGTAAAATATAGCAATACTGTGTTATTTTAAGTATTAAAATATTTTTTAATGACGGAGATTCATGAATTTATTTTTAAACAATAACTTTAGGTTTGAAACACAAACAATTTATCATATTATATTCATCATAGTCTTTAATGGATTTGAGATTTTTTCATATTTACATAAAATATAATTAAAATCTTGAGTCACGTCTTTTTTAACTTTTAATATTCCTTATAGTAGAGACGTACCTATAGTTTGTACATATACTGTTAATGATAAACTCTAAACAAACTAATTTATATCTATTTTAAATATGGATAAAGGGCGTTGTTCCAACTACCTAAACCGCGTTATAGTTTCGCTCGCACCAGTATTATAAGTATGTGAGACTATTTAATTTTTATTTGTTTAGTTAATTAAATTCTTTATGCACGAATTACAACTCATTTGTACAATGGCGGACTTAATGCTACAGGCATTTTCTCCTAGTCAACCTTTACGTGGTGGGGAAATGTTCAAGTAGGTGCACTAGAAATTAAGTTGTGTTTTAAAAAGTTAATAATTATAATTAATTGAGTTGATGTACATAAACAGTGGGACAGATATATATCAATACATATTAAAATACACATACACATATAATTGCTGAGTTACATACATACATATAATATACACAAACAATATATAAAACTTCATAGGTGTGATTAATCTGCTGGGGTGTACAGAATGCGAGCTCCGACTTTTGACTTAAATGAGAGGCGGCTGGGTGATACCCTGATTTCGAAAGGTAGAGCGTTCCATTTCATTTTTAATAAGAAGAGTATTTAATGTAATAAAAAGAGAGTGAAGAAACTGATAAACTGCAGTTTCAATCGCTCGTCTTAGTCATCCCTTTTTTTCCTGTGCAACTCCTCTCGGATACCGCCCACCAGTGGGGTAATTATGTCGGACTCGAACCGACCAAAATCCGCACTCCGTCTCCAGTTATCAGTAGCCGGAGAACCAGGTATATATGTATATAAACCCTAGAAAGGAAAGCCCTGGTACTCGACTTAGTAAGTAATGTTGTACCTTATTAAATATCAGGAGGCAACTCTTGATATTTACAAAAACTGTATACCTATATTAAAGTGTATTTACCTAGATCACGAATTTATCTTACTTACACAAGAATATGGCTTATGTCCAGCAGTGGACTATTAAAGGCTGTTGATGATGAGGATGATGATGACACAAGAATAACATGATTTATTTAATTATATTAAATTATCAATATGATTGTTCAAGAAAAATACAAATACTGCAATAAAAATAAAATCGTAACTCAGAACATAAATAAACGCTCGGAAAAATTTCAAACAATTGAAATAATATTTTCTTTGAATGTTTTTTTTTAACATACACTTTAAATCCCTTACGCGAATGACCACAGCTGCAGTTGAAAACTAGCTACAAGTAGTCTTATTACCTTGTAGCCGCTTTTCTTCTCAGGCGGACTACTCACCGGCTGACCCAGTGGAGAGATCTATGAGATTACCTCAGGGCGCCGTCTAAGAGAAAAGAAGTGTGTGCGTGTGGGAAACCTACGGGACTCTTTAGAGGAAAACAACTTACACCTCAGTCATACATACATGTATATTTCAAAACAAAATTAAATTTACAATAAAAAAAAATCAGAGGGTATAAAAAAAAAAAACCGCAGCGGAGCGCGTCAGAGCCGAGCTGATGGTGCTCGGTGCCACCTCGTCGTCCCTCCAGGAGGTTACTTCCTCTTCCGCCCGAGTCGGCTATTTATATTGGATATGGATAAAAGTTTAATAAATTACAATTATAAGTTTAAGTACGTAACTCTTGGGTACGGCTGTCCGCTTGCGTCGTGAGCCGCGCAATCACCAGCTTTGCCAGAGGGTACCAAGAAACTTGAGTCTGTACCAGAAGGCCACAAAAGAGCAAGCACGCCGTCTGAGACTGACCGTCTTGAGCCCGAAATCTGGGACCCTACGAATGGATTAGCACTCATATAATTAAACAGGTACCAGAAACAAATAGGTTTAAGTAGAATTAAGAACATACTCACCACTTTAGTGTGGGTACTTTTGAACAGATAATATATTAAGAAAATCAAATCACACAGCAATCAAAACACTATATAAGATCGGAAGGCACGAGATAGCAGTGTCTCCCGTGGCAGAAAGCCGGACTTATATATCTTCGGTTAACGAAGCTTCCAGAAAATAACCCCTCTTCAACATTTTACTTTGACATTTAACATCAGTGAACACAGAAGATCAAAACTGTAGTTATAAACTACCTTAGATAAATTAAAAACAATGCAACGCGGCTAATAGATGTAGCTTTTAACAAGACCAACAAATGTACAAAAAATAACTGTTACACCACCCCCTCCCTCAAAGTATTCCCTGCGTAGCATGCGCAGGGAATATCCTCAACAGGGCCAAAATCCATATAAGTGGTTTTACGAACCCCGTGGTTTAGGAAAACATTCTATACTATGACTCGCGACTACAAAGCCTGTGGTTATCCATATAGGACACCACATGACATAACCTGAAGCCATCCATATGGGACCCAAACACGACAGTAGGCCGGAAGCAATCCTCATAGGACACAAATAAGAAAAATTTTGACGTAGTCCGAGACCACAATTGAAAGAACATTTCCCATGTAGGAAATGTAGTGAATGGACCCCTCAGGTCACAAAGGGGTGTCCTGAGAAGGTCTAGTCAGTTATAACTACACCGGCTAACCTATCTAGAAGGTATCTAGCCCTAACTCTAATAAGACAATTTATCGTACGAAACGGAGTCACCTGAAGAAAAAACCTGTTCCAGTTCAAAGACCTTAAGCCCGCTGACAGACCATGTCAGAGGCGGCAAAGGCAGGAACAGCGGCGATGGCCTTAAAGCGGCCACGCCGGATAAGCCGCAAAGCAGTACGCATCTCACTTCGCAATCCGACAACCGTATCCTCAGGATTCGCTGAAATCCCCATGGAAGACAGTTCATTAATAAGTTCATCAATTTTTAGGTAGTTAATGCACTTACGAACATGTGCCATGGTGGTTTACAATTTAAATTCGATTATACAAAAAATAATCTTAACAAGTTAACAAACCAGTAATGCAGACTTAATGTCTTTTACAGTTAAAAAAAAGTAAAAAATAATGATATTGAGTAGACTCCTTCACTATCAACAGAGTGTGAGAAGTTTAAAGTAAAATAATATTTAAAAAATATTATAACAAAATATTAAAACATCAAGTAATATCTCGAAAGTAAAAAAATATTGCTACTGAGTATATTTCTTCACCATTAAGTGTGAGAAAGCTAAAGCAAACTAATATTTTTAACAAATATTATAATAAAATATTAAAATATCAAGTAATATTTCAAAGTAGAAACTGAGTATACTTCTTCCCTATTAAGTGTGAGAAAGCTAAAGCACACTAATATTTTTAACAAATATTGTAATAAAATATTAAAATATCAAGTAATATTTCAAAGTAGAAACTGAGTATACTTCTTCACTATTCAGTGTGAGAAAGCCAAAGCACACTAATATTTTTAACAAATATCACAATAAAATATTAAAATATCAAGTAATATTTCAAAGTAGAAACTGAGTATACTTCTTCACTATTAAGTGTGAGAAGGTTAAAAGCACACTAATATTTTTAACAAATATTATAATAGAATATTAAAACATTAAGTAATTCTCAAAACTTGAGAAGCAAATTCAACTAAAGACAAAGATATTCTTGTTTCACAATTCAAGACACAAGTTATACTATCTCTAGAACATTAACACAGTAATCCAATGAAATGACAAAGTTTTTTTTTATTATAAAAGTTAATTCGACAAAAAAATTTAAGACAAGTTATATTATCTTTAGAATATTGACATAGTAATCCAATGAATTGATTAAATTTATTATTATAAAAGTTATTTCAACATAAATTCTAAGTAGGGTATGTATACAACAAAACTATTTTATTTTCATTTTTAAACCAGTAGGTTATATAAAAATTGGAGGGTACATAAAACTTTATAAGTTAAGTTAAGTTTCAAGTAAATTACACCAGTAGTACTGGGATAAAAAAACACACTGAATATACAAGTATGCACAACTTCACGCTACGGACCTCAAAGGTACGAACAGAAGTAGCTAACTCAAAAAAAAAAGAAAAAAAAAATTTAGGCCAGAAAATGTTTCAAAACTTACCCGAAATATGTGCAGTAGGAATTTTGAGTTAAATTTGGAATTTAGGTGTCTCACTGATTTTCCTTGCCTCAGGGATGATGGTACGATAGGCTGAAAATACAATGAGGGTAAAATTATTACATGCGTACTGCACCCGCACAACCAATTAACGTCCTGGGGAGTATCGGACGGAGGGAAGTGTCTCCTCCAAAGTGAATACCCTCAGGCACCCTCACACAGCACACACACAGAGGTTTGGATCACTGGCCAAACGTTGGTCGCCAATTTGTAGCCGCTTTTCTTCTCAGGCGGACTACTCACCGGCTGACCCAGTGGAGAGATCTATGAGATTACCTCAGGGCGCCGTCTAAGAGAAAAGAAGTGTGTGCGTGTGGGAAACCTACGGGACTCTTTAGAGGAAAACAACTTACACCTCAGTCATACATACATGTATATTTCAAAACAAAATTAAATTTACAATAAAAAAAAATCAGAGGGTATAAAAAAAAAAAAACCGCAGCGGAGCGCATCAGAGCCGAGCTGATGGTGCTCGGTGCCACCTCGTCGTCCCTCCAGGAGGTTACTTCCTCTTCCGCCCGAGTCGGCTATTTATATTGGATATGGATAAAAGTTTAATAAATTACAATTATAAGTTTAAGTACGTAACTCTTGGGTACGGCTGTCCGCTTGCGTCGTGAGCCGCGCAATCACCAGCTTTGCCAGAGGGTACCAAGAAACTTGAGTCTGTACCAGAAGGCCACAAAAGAGCAAGCACGCCGTCTGAGACTGACCGTCTTGAGCCCGAAATCTGGGACCCTACGAATGGATTAGCACTCATATAATTAAACAGGTACCAGAAACAAATAGGTTTAAGTAGAATTAAGAACATACTCACCACTTTAGTGTGGGTACTTTTGAACAGATAATATATTAAGAAAATCAAATCACACAGCAATCAAAACACTATATAAGATCGGAAGGCACGAGATAGCAGTGTCTCCCGTGGCAGAAAGCCGGACTTATATATCTTCGGTTAACGAAGCTTCCAGAAAATAACCCCTCTTCAACATTTTACTTTGACATTTAACATCAGTGAACACAGAAGATCAAAACTGTAGTTATAAACTACCTTAGATAAATTAAAAACAATGCAACGCGGCTAATAGATGTAGCTTTTAACAAGACCAACAAATGTACAAAAAATAACTGTTACAACCTTTGTTATATAAAAAAACATAATCTATAACAAATAAACATTCGCCCTAAAGAATTGTGACCGACTTAGTGAGTGACCATGACGACAAAAAGGCCAACCAATGGCTACCATATAATCACATAGATAATATATCGTATTCCGAGAACGGTTACAATCCAATCGATACGAGGTTCCTTAGGATAATATTACCTTATTTGCTTTTCTTCTTTAAAGAGGGACGAATTTGACTTTAATGACGAAATGGAATTCACTAAAAGTATATAAAGTACAAATTAAATATTTGAGTTACTGTTTATTGTATAAATGTATAAACTAATGTTTATTGTGTAAACCTCCTTTCTAAGGAGAGGTCTATGTTCAGCAGTGGACTAGTATAGGCTGTTGATGATTGATGATGATGAAATGTATGTTGTTAGTTACTCTATTAAGTATAGAACGAGCAACGCAATTACAAACACTCAAAAAATTATACATGTACACTCGAGAGCAATGACCGGAGAGGGTTTCGTTGTTTCACACATCATAGAAGCTGGTCCCAGTCATATTCACATTATTAAAACCTCTTGAAGGTGGTCATATACATAGGTGTTGTCCGTGTGGTGACGGATTAAGAATACAGAGTGTCACCTTCCCTATTCATCCCGTGGGTGTCGTAAGAGCCGACTAAGGGAAAAAAACTACGCAGAACAACAGCACTGCAGAGAGAAGGAAAACTTGACACAAACCCTATACCAACCCGTCTGGCCAGCGTGGTATAGTAGGCCAAAACCTCCTTCCTAAGGAGAGGCTTATGTCCAGCAATGGACTATTAAAGGCTGTTGATGATGATGATGATGGTGATGAAGGTGGTCATATACAATCCGACTCGTATTCATTGCTCTCGGGTGTATTAAACTAATAAATCCATCAATTGCCATCTTGTGCAAATCGTCCTCCCCATGCAAACGTTATAATGTAAAAAATTCTATGTTCATATGACAGGCTCTCCTTGAATTAGAAATCTTGTAATAATCCTGTAATATCACTTTACTAATAATACAATAACAGAACACTAAATTTCAAGTAGTACCCATTTAAAAGGTTCTGAACCTACGTTAGTTAGTCGTTCGTTACTTGACCTCTTGCTTAACAGGTTGCAACGTAACGCTTAGTTACGTAAAATAAATGATTCGTGCAAACATGGTTGCGTTTACTCACCGATGATAATCAATTGTTTTGTTATTATTACGTCAGTGAATTTGTATTAAAAAAGTATTTATGACACGTTCCAGTTGCTGTACAGGTACATTGTTCGTAGATATAAACAGCTTTAGGCAATGTTAATAAAATACTCGTACTCGTAATATCAATATGTTGCGTGTTTGTACAAGTGCGACCGTTGTGGACTAAGATTTTTGTAAAGAGTTGTAACTCAGTGATACCACTGTTTAACAGAAAACCGGTGTTAATATTTTTTTCTTTGCTCTTCACAGTGTGAGCGAAGTTATCGAAGAAGGTAACCGTCTCCTTCTCTTACTCTATGTAGGTACTCAAAAGTTGGCAACACAAGTGTGTCTTTTAAGGCGCAGGGGTTTACCGGCTGGCCTGTCATCATCATCAACAACAGTCTTTCATAGTCCATTGTTGGACATAGGCTTAGAAAGGAGATTTTGGTCTACTATACTACGCTGGCCAGACGGGTTTGTATTGGGTTTCTTTCAACTTTTTGCAGTGCTGTTGTCCTGCGTAGTTTGCTCCCTCAGTCGGCTCTTATGACACTCACGGGATGAATAGGGGCGGTGATACTCTGTGGCAGAGGCGTACAGCATAACGTCATAAAATAAAATAATTTTTTTTTACGTTCCACGAAAAAAATACTTTTAAACATTTGGAGTGTGAGGCAATCAACTTACATTCAAACTACTCAAAGAATGTGTCTAATTCTGGCAGTTTTATCAATAAAAAAGGGCGAGATAACACTCATGTGTACATCGCAATACTCGAGGCCGATATAAACTCGTCAGTGGTAGAAAGTGGCGTTCGTATTGAGGCCACGTGACTGTGCACGCCCCTCAGACAGCGGCAACGTTTACTTTACAACTGCGATATTGTGTTGTGATGACTCTGCATATGCTTCAGTGTAAGAAGTTGTAAGCTTGTTTACTATTAATAATGTTAACTTAAGAAGATTTTCTCTTTAATGAAATGTCGGTCAGGCTGCAAACAGTTTGTGTAAGTTATTTACGAAGGTATCTGCTCAACCTATTGTTAAATAAATGTACCAAAATGATTAGCAGATATCAAGGATTAAATTATAGTCATATAAAAGTTATCCTATTAAATACAATTATTAAGTGTGTGTTGTATATACAAATAAAGACTAATTAAAATAGTTATCAGTACTCTAACTAAACCTTTAAGTTACCTAAATTCCAAAGTATACCATTCTTGTGTTTCCTACAAAACGGTTTTAAACTCTTATTTAATTGGACATGAATTTTCACTAGCGTACCGAAAACATATGTCGGTACTTCATAAACCATAAACATTGCGAGACAGAAACAACTGATTAGAATTTGAATACTCAAAACTTAATCAATATTTTTACAATTTGCAGAACTTTGATTCACATAAAATTAACCCACAGACAAAGAAAGCCATATGTTTCTTGCTAAGGGGTCTCGTTTTGGTCCCAAGAAGGTCACGTGAGAATCACCCTTCATGTCTCACCTCATTAGAGGACGTCAAAAAAATTTACATAACAGTTTATCACCTATTCTCCGTTATCACGTTTTAACCTAGTTGTCGAAACCTTAATTTTTTCAGTAAAATAAATCAATAACAATAATATTTGGTACTGCTATTTAGTTTTTATACGTTAATCTATACGCAAATGGGATTAAAACCTGTCTACTTAATGTATTAATATATACGTGTTAAGAATGTGTCGCGTTTAGAATGCTTCGCAAAATGCGTGTTTTTTTTTTACATTTTTTTACACAAGGATTAGAAGTATTAAAACCTATTTGTTATACATACCTACTGAATTAATTTTGTTTTTCTCCTATAGTTTGAACCTCGTGTTATTATACGAGTATTGTGTATAATAATGTTTTCTTTTTAATATGTTATTAGTATGCAAGTATCGTAATGTTTAAAGGTTTGAAGCAAGTCCAAAACATGTACAATCAATAGTTTATTTGACAAAAAATCTATTTTTGTGACATAAGAAGCAAACAATTCACCTGATGAAAATTAACTATCGCCCTTGTACACTTGCAACTTAAAAGTAACAAGTACGTTGTCACACTACGAGTGCCACCCCAACTTAATTAATTAGTGTTGTACGACCCTTGTTATTCTTTATTATTACATCATCAAAATGTTATGTACATAATTTATTTGAAATTTAAAGGGGATTTCGGAAACTAAAGTGTTTGTCTACAATATACTGCCTCCAACTAATGTTCTGCAGAATAGGTGTTGCTCTACGTAAGCATTTGGATAACTCTATCATCACGATCGTCTGATCATCAGAAGCGCAGAGAAGCGAAAGGTAACGCCTTCAGGGCGAAGATGTAAAGACTAATGTATAACCATCATCATTAAATGATGGATTGATCAGTGAACCTCTGTAGAAACAACAAAAAAAAATCTCTCGAATATCCCCCTTCCCCCAATATTACTATTGTATTAGCACTTGCCATATTAAGACTTGAATCTTTGGGCAATAATTGTTCGGAGGTTGGATGTCGAGGTTTACCCACTAGATACAGTTTACGAGTAGAAGTGAGTAGCTTCGCATCAACGACCAAGAAAATAGGCAAAGTTTTCCTTCAAACGGATGGCACTAGAAATAGTGATAGAGACAAGGTACCTAGCAAGTAGCTCATAAATATTACTGCTATTTGGTCTCAAACTGTATACACAACCAATATCTATGGTTTTATCATCAGACTTCCTTTCGCCATGAACCATAAACCGGTTGGCAATAAAAATATCTTGCAAGACGTGTCTTTTATGTCATTAGAGGATATAAAATTATTTTAAAAGATTTAACATTTTACAAAATAGTCACAACTGCGTAGTACAAAGCATAAACAATTGTCTACCTATTTATTAAAATAATGTATTTATTTCCACATGTGCGCAGTTCCACTGAGTGTATTCCTGTATATAACGTAACGCTGACACACCCCAGTTAGATTTCGAGTTATAGTAGTAATAAAATAGCAAATAATTAACTTCAATAAACTGTATCTCAATATTCATTCCTTTATTTTACACTCTACGAGGAGGTAATTTATCTTAAAATTTGAATGAAACGGGAAATAAGAAACCAATTTTGCAAATTGGTTCTTAAATAATGGAGTTAAGAACTGAATTCGAACTTTTCAAGTTGTACCGTTTTTTGGAGTAGACGAAAAATGCTGCAAAAATTGTCCTGTTTATAACTACGTCTATACCAGGGGAATCCCGTAAACTAGGCACGCTGAGACATGCAACGCTCGTTCTTTTGCAATAGTGGAAATCCAACTTGAATAATTTTGAATATATTGTCGAGACAAAATACATGCATACACTCTTAAGTAAGCAGAGGCGTATTACATGTTCACATTTTGTCAGCAGTTTAATGTTCCAAGCCTCTTATCGTTTACCGGGCACTCTATAAATTAGAATAGAAAATTGGGAGGATGAGCCCATGGATGATGAGAAGATTTATTTATTTATTAAAAACAATTACAGTGTATAAAATATGGCCATAGTAAAACAAAAAAGGACTGGAGCTGGTCAGCTATACTTACTTTACTTTTAAATAGGTCTCCAAACAAAATTAACTTTTTTTAACTTCTACAATATTTCGATAAGGTGATTCGGTATATTTTAATGAAAGTTCTGATTGGGTAATGTCCGTTTGGTGATGGATTAAGAATACGGAGTGTAACCATTCCTATTCCTGCCATGGGTGTCGTAAGAGCCGACGTAGTTTACCCAGGACAACAGCACTGCAAAGAGAAGGAAAACTTGAAATAAACCCTGCACCAACCTGTCTAGCCAGCGTGGTATAGTAGGTCATAACCTCCTTTCTAAGGAGAGGTCTATGTCCAGCAGTGGACTATTAAAGGCTGCTAATGAACGTTGGGTCAGAACTTCTATTTTTTATAGTTTCAGATGTATATATCACACCATATATACTTGGATATCAACTTAATCTTGACAGACGGATAACAAAGTATCATGTAAACAAGTATCCTTTTCTATTCATGTAGAGAACAGAACCCTAAGAAGAATTAACTCCTGCGGACTTACTGTATTATCTAATTAAAACGAACAGAAACTAAATTTTGTAACGAATTCATTCAGACGACTGTGAATGTTAATATGCACATCACACTTTGAACTAATCATTCATGGACATAGCTGGCCGCGTCTCCGTCACGACCATTTATGATGAATAGTAATAAGCCCGTGTGTCGAGGCACGGACGAGGGCGTGATGGTATACAGGCTGATGAATTGTTGTTGTGATCGTATGTAGAGCCTCATGTCTATAAATAACCGTGTATTGAGGCATTAACACAAAATATTATTTAGTTTTCTTTTGTCCGTGTGCTGATGGATTAAGAATACGGAGTGTCACTACCCCTAAATATATCCTGTGGGTGTCTTAAGAGCCGACTAATGGAGCAAACTCAGCACAACAGCACTGCAAAAGGGAAGGAAAATTTGATATAAGGCCTATACCAACCCGTCTGGCTAGCGTGGTATATTAAGCTAAAACCTTCTTTCTAAGTAGAGGCTTAAGTCCTGGAGTAGACCAATAAAGGCTGTTGATGATGATGATTTGAAGTAGCTTTGCGAGCCATATGATTGAAATGTTTAGTAAAATTAAAAGACCACGATTGAATGGCGAGCCATATTAAACAGAAAATCAGTTCCATTACCTATCCACATCTTGGCTACACCACCGGGCCGTATCGCTACCAAGCCCCAAACGATTTATTATACTTTTTTCGATTTACAACTTTCATTCGTGTGCTGCTCGGACGACGAGTGCCGCGTCACTGCCACACGAATGAAAGTTGTATATTTACAAGCCCACGCACACATAGGGCCGCGCGCACAACTGAGTTGAACTATCTATAGTTCCCTGTAACCTTGCACTTAATCCCGTTCATCCTCTGTTGACCTCTTAATTCGCTTTAAACACGCCAATTATAACTCGTAATCAGTAGGTTGAGTCATCACATTCGACATTATAACCGACCACTTTTGATGTAATAAGTATTCGTCGAGGGATACCGATTATTTTGCCACCGTAGAGTGGTAATGGTGTAGGGGGCACACGAGCAGGCAGGTCACCTGATGGTAAGTGACTACCTCCGTCTATGGACACCTCAGGAGTCACAAGTGTATTGCCATCATTTGCGTCTCCCTCCTAGAAATAGGAAGAGGGGTTTTAGGCTTCGTTAACCTTACTCACTCAGGGAACAGCAACGAAACAACTGCATAACACTGGTTTTCTAGATCTACTTTTCTTTTTTTTATTTACGGTGTGATGGCACGGTCATTCGTACAGAACGAATGACCGTGCTCATCACACAGTCTGGGTGTACTTTATCTATAACTAGCTGACCCGCGCAACTTCGTCTGCGTCTCTCAATAGTAATAAATTTTCTCCGTTTTTGAAACATTCTTCATTGGTGCTCCGCTCCTATTGGTCTTAGCGTGATGATATATAGCCTATAGCCTTCCTCGATAAATGGGCTATCTAACACTGAAAGAATTTTTCAAATCGGACCAGTAGTTCCTGAGATTAGCGCGTTCAAACAAACAAACAAACAAACAAACAAACAAACTCTTCAGCTTTATAATATTAGTATAGATATGTTTGTACGTATTTAAAAATATATAAGTATGTTTATTAGCAGTTTGGTTACCATAGTTGTACAGGCTCTGCCTAGTTTGCAATCAGATGAAAATATTGTGTTATTGTTATTTAGGAGGAGGTAGGGTACAATAGATAACACTGAAATTGGTATCACCCTGTATGGTTTAATACCATGTAGGTGATATGATGACTAGAAGGGTGTTCTTTTTAGGGCTCTTACACGTTAGTATTTAAGTTTCACATACCCATATTATTGAATGTTTACTAACAATTGTACATTAAATAAATACAAATTAAGGGTTTTTAGATTTTTTTAGTAACAAAAAAATCGTGCTACGAGATGCTTGCTTCTCTCCAAATGTCATGATTTTGGATCACTAAAAAACAGTTAATTGAAACTTGCGATTTTTTTTTTAATTTATCTATACATTTAAATAAAATTGAAGTATCTGTTTGTAATGTCAAAATTATTGCTTTTTTTCATGCTCACACGGATATATTTACGATACCTATGCCTAAAAACCAGTTTTTTTGTCTGTCTCTCTGTCTGCCTGTCTGTTTGTTCCGGGTATTCTTCTAAACGCCTGGACCGATTTCGAGAATATTTTACTGCCAGGTAGCTGTCTACATAAGGACGCTTTAATATTTTGCCCGGTCGAGGCATCGAACCCACTAAAGCAGCGCTTCTTAAATTCCACGCGAACGTAGTCGCGGGTACTAGCTAGTTGTCAATATAAATGGTTATATATTTAGATAACGGTGATTTAGAAATAAGTTTTATACATCTTCAAGGGACAGCAGCGACAACATTAAATTATTAATGTCATTTCCTTAGAAAACCGGTCTTGAAAGTCAAGGTCTTAAGCGAACTTTTTTTCTTTTCAGAAACGGAACTCTAAAAAAGTCTCACCGTAAGATAATTAAAATAAATAATTATATCTTCTTATGATACTAATGACGGAATGCTTACATGTGTATCGTAAAAAGGATAGAAATATTCAATGATACGGACAGTAATTAGTAAGCGTTTTAACCTCGTTATTGTAAGCTGTTTTCATATCTGTCAACAAACTAAACATACATACAAACGCTTAGATTATTTTTTTATTTATTTATTTATATCACACACTACAAAAATTTTTACAGGTTTTGTACCTAATACAATAGTGTAGCCGTTTCTTGTTAAAAACATATATAGTATAACATAAATAACACTTATTTTATAAACAATTTTAGCAACCTCATTCATCACTACAGCCAGACACACAGTCACACTCATATACTTCCAATCACACCAATCACACCCATCACAGACAAACCACTCCCAGACACGGCACATACTGACCCGCCTATCACACAACCACTCGTCCCGGGCGGGCCCACTAGGCCGACAGGCCTCACGTATTACAGGTCCATGTTATAGCAAATAACATTCAACGCTACTCTTGTGAATTCACTCAGAGCACAACAGAATATGTCTATCTCGCTGGCTATTAGGTTTAATGTGCGAAGTGCGCGCGTCAGTGGCGTAATCGTTCCCAACTGTAAGTTCAATGATACTAGTGAAATAATTGTTCACTTAAATAATGAACAGGTATTAAAATTCAACAAAATTATCAGTTTCCGAGAACACGGTTGCACATGGTATTAATGCATTTCCCACTTCAAATAGAGGTTTATCAGTTGTATTGAGTCGGTGAGCTGCGCAAGCGACTGTGAGGCAACACAGTTAATTGTAACCGCTTACCTTGCTGTGTCGCGTACAGTAACATCGAATTAGGATTTTGGTAGTAATCATTTATAAAATTATAATATATGAGTTGAAACGATAAACGAAAACTTTGTTGGAAATGAAGAATTAATTGCACAAAATAAAAATAAATAGTTAAAAACTTATTTCCCGTTCATATTTTAATTGAGTAGGTAAACAATACATCGATAAATTGATTATATGCTTTATATTTATATAAACTTTGTATAATAAATTTAGTACCATAATATTAATGTATTTACTTAACTATATATAATTTATTTACTTAACTTTATGCACTTTTGTACATCGGCGCACTTAATGCTCAGGGCATTCTCTTCCAGTCAACCTTTGGGTGACGTAGAAATCTTGTAAGGCCTTTTCTCCTATCATTTTATTTTTGAAGCTGTTTTTAAACATTTTTTTTTGAGCTCATTAAAATTTGATAGATAGTTCATCTAAATATTCTTTATGAAGAACCTCTCACAGAGCCTAATTTGTCTAAACGAATAATTGTTGAACGTAATTGTTGTGACGTGTGCGCATTGGTTTAATTGATTCATTTATATATGGCTTTTGATTAACTATTATGTTTTGATACAGATATTGCCTTAATCTTAATTGATTGTGCTCCGACAGCTAATACCTCATTGATATCGGCTCAACGAGGCGGCTCTGAAAACAATAGAAAAATAAGCCTACTTAGTGACAGTGGATTATATCATAGTATGTAATATATATATATATATATATATATATATATATATATATATATATATATATATATATATATATATATATATATATATATATATATATATATATATATATATATATATATATATATATATATATATATATAATAGAAATTGCCGTTTTGTATGCAATAAGTGAAAGTACTTATTTTTTCAAACTGTTTTATTTTTGTTATTCGAAGTAATCACCCATGCAATCGACGCATCTTTGCCAACGCATTGGCAGTTTATTGATGCCCTTCTTGTAAAAATCAGCTGGACGGGAGGCAACAAACTCTTCAAAGGCATTTTGTACTGCCTCTCGGGAATTGAATTTTTTACCCACTAAAAAGTTGTCTAAATTTTGGAAAAAGTAATAGTCGGTAGGTGCAAGGTCTGGATAAGAGAATGTTTATTACGCTTTCAAGTACTCAAGGATAATAGTAACTTGAAACACTTCACACATGTCTGATCCCAAACCAGCTTTAGCCTTATCATCATCATCATCATCAGCCTACCGCGGTCCACTGCTGGATATAGGCCTCTCCCATTGCACGGCACTTAGATCGATTTTGGGCTTCTCGCATCCAGCTCCTGCCAGTCATCTTGCGCAAATCGTCACTCCACGGGGCCTGTGGGCGTCTTACACTATGTTTGCCGAGAAAGGTCTCCACTCAAGAACTCGTTTTCGCCAACGGTTGTCGGTTCTGCGGCTAACATGGCCAGCCCACTGCCATTTCAGCTTGCCGATCCGGTAGACTATGTGGGTGACCTTAGTTCTCTGCCGGATCACCTCTTTTCTGTAAGATCTCATAAAGAAACGCCGAGCATAGCCCTTTCCATAGCACGTTGAGCGACTTTGAACTTGTGGACCAGCCGTACCGTAAGCTTTGGCCTGTACCGTAGTAATTTATTTAAGTGTTAATGAAAATACTAAGGTATTAAATATTATAGATAAATTACACCTAGACACAAAGGCCATTAACGTGCTCATCACAAAATTATTGGTCCTGTGCGGGTATCTAACCCGTTGTCTCAGCAGTAACCATTACATCAGCAGGCTCGTCGTTGTTGTAGTACCCTTAAATTGACTGACAAAATCTAAGGCTCAAAAGTAAGTATTATAAATAACACTAATGATAATTTTATTAGAGGACTTACATAAATGGATGTCAATGAACGTTGTGATTATATTGATACAATAGAATTCAATGGGACACTTGTGTGTTGGACATGCATTCATAATGATGAAGTACTGTCTCAATGAACACCTGCTCTGATAAAACTAATCATTGTACATTTGCAGTCGATCTGTCTGGGCCTGGGCTCGTTAATATGATAACATTATGATTCAATTAAGCGGTGACTAGGGGCGTATGCTTGATGTCATGTTTTTGTTTGTTATTTATTATTTGGTTTTATATTTCTACTTGTTTTTATATCTCTAGAAACAATAAGAAAAACATATATATTTATGTAAACATTATTTTTACAATAACATGCCCCTAGTCGTTGTTTTTTTTTGGATCTGATCTGATCCCGAACTAGACTGCCTGTACTATGGTAATTAGACTGCTGTTAAACATACTTATATGTATATTCCTAAATAGTTACATATTCCAGATTAAGCCTGTACTCATTGTATTACGTATAAAATTATATTCTTCCTAAACTTGGGTTGATCGTTTTTTTATATTGCATTTTAACACACGTATGTGATCATTTGCATTAATCTTAAGCATAATCAGAGTCAGTAGGATTAGAAGTTATGATGACATTGATTAAGATCATTTTACATGAAGGTAATAAAAAAATTTGCGCGCTTGAATTAAAAAAAAATTACAATACTCAAACACACGACAGCGGTGAAAGCTCGCCTAAATATACTTATAAAATGTTCTCATTTCAATTTATATTATTAAAAGTTAAGACATTTCATGAAATACCTGATTTTTCACCCTACATGCGCGTACGCATTGAACGAGTACGAATCGTTATCGAGTGTAACGCCTTGTACCGTTTACATTAGAAATTACATCGACCACTAAGGCGGGACGCGCTTAAGTAACAGGATATGGATAATTAAATTTTATTGTTTTACAAAACACACTAGTGTACTGAATTTTTGTAACGCGTCTTTGTTTTAAATTGTTTAACCGACTTCAAAAAAAGAGGAATAGGTACTCAATTCGTTTGTTTTTGTTTGTTCGTTACCTTAAAACTCTGTCATTTAAAAACCGATTTGGAAAATTCTTAGTTTTATTTGGGTTGCAGTTTGATCCTAATAAAGTTTAAAGAAAAAACTCCTCGATTAAGGGTGGAAAATGAAGGCATAAAATAGTAGAAGACAATTAATTTCTTAAAAGAGTATGGTTGTAACGGATCCTCTTTTAAATATATTTTTTTGTAGCAAGAAAAATTATCAAGAATATATTAATCAAAACTTCTCCTCAAACCGTAAAAAGCTAAGTCACACTTATTTTAAAGTACATAATTATATAGAGATCAAACACTTACAAAAAAAGTTATTCTTGAAGTTTGTTTAAATCTGACAAAACTGACAACCTTTTAAGAACATAGCCAGCTTATAACAAAGCATAGATTAACAATAAAACTAGGATAAAACGTTTTCATTGCCTTTATAACTTTCATTAGTTTCTATTTTTAAATAATAATGTAGTATTTCATTATTTATTTACACCATAAAGAACAATGGTAAATTCGTAGCTAAGTATAATTTGAGCGTCTTAAAATGTCATTCATAATAAACAAATTCTAGTAAATATCTACGCTTTTTTAAACTATCATCTAAGTCAGTAAAACGTCAGGAAAAGAAAGAAAAATATTATACGTTTATTTGCTTATTTTATCAATTTAGTGTAACCGTTTTACAGACATTTTTTTTCAAGTAGTGGAAATATTGTCCAATAAAGTGTCGTAATATATGGTAATCACTTAATAGTAATATGGTAATAAACTACGAGTGAAATAATACAAAAATCAAATAAAACTTAATACTTCTTAAATCTAGAATACATGTAAGGTTAATTCATTGACAATATTGTGTGTGTGGTGACGGATTAAGAATACGGAATGTCACCACCCGTATTAATTCCGTGGGTGTCGCAAAACTACGCAGGACAAGGGCACTGTAGAGAGACGGAAAACTCGACACAAACCCTATACCAACCCGTCTGGCCAGCGTGGTATAGTAGGCCAAAACCTCCTTTCTAAAGAGAGGCCTATGTCCAGCAGTGGACTAGTACAGGCTCTTGATGATATGAATAAAACAATTTAAAAAAAACAAGGACAAACAATACTGATAAAATAACATGGAATAACATAAAATAAAATCACACGTTAAAATTAGTTTGGACTTTCCACCATTGCCCTTCTAAATTTATTGAGAGAGACATGGATGTCTATGTCTCTTAGTGAGCAGACGCCATTGTATTCTCTTCTTATTCTTGTCAGAGGTTCGTTTAGACCTAGATTAGATTTGCGGGTTGGAATGTGAAATTTTTTGGTGATGGCATATCTTGGCGGTTTTAATAGGGCAGAAAAAAGGATGCGTTCCGTTAGATCACTAGATTTGATTAAGCCATTAACTATTTTATGAAGGAAGACGAGATCATTGACGCGGCGACGCGACCGTGACGAAGAGAATTCATATTAAAATGTTGTAAACGGTGCTCATAGAGACAGCGATTAAGTAAGATGTGTGGAAAATACTCTTTGTATACTTTCAACTTTTTGTAAATGGACAGCATAAAAAGGATTCAATGCAACACTTCCATATTTAAGTTTGCTGCGTACCGGGGCGTTATATATATATAATATATATATATAAATTTTTACCACATCCACACAACGCCACCTAGTCTCAGCAAAGCTTGTACTATGGGTACTAGACAACTGATATAAATACACATATACTTTTTTTTGTAAATACATACATATAATACATAGAACTACCCAGACCAAATCAAACATTAAATGTTCATGCACACAAATGTTTGACTTGAGCGGGAATCGAATAATACGTATAATACGTATTTGAAAATCCTGCAGTGGAATATAAAGAAGTAAAAAAATAAAGGGTCAACTGCAAGCTGAAAAAAGCAAAGGATTTTTTGACATCTCTTGACAGACGTTTGCGCTCTGTGTTTAAATATTAGTTATTTCTGACGCGACAGGCGGCGGATGGCCGCCGCCGATTATATTAGTTTGGGTTTAGAATTTACAATTCATAACATGATTAAATAGGTAATGAATGAAGGAATATACTTATTGGATATCATATATGCATATCTACATAAGTATAAGATGATTATTTCATACATCAGACACATTAAAAGTGTAACCTACGAAACTTCTACAGTATCTTCAACTTCAGTTCTACAACTATATTAATTATTTTTTTATTTTATTTAAATGGCTCACATGCAGTTATAATTTTTAAATAATTATGTAAAATAATACAAAAAAACAATTTGAAAAGTCAATCAACAATTTTATCTGTATCTTTTTTAAAAAGAGTTCTTTTAAAAAGAGTCCTTTTTAAAAGAACTCTTTTAAAAAAATGCAGTGCGTAGCGAAAAAAATAAATTGTCATATATTTTTTCCTAGCCTTTCCCAAACAATAATTGTTTTGCACATAGATTCTTAAAAAAGCCGAATTTTTATATATTTTATTCACTACAAGACGATGTAATTTGATTCCAAATATTTTTTGAATGGAGACTTTGTTCTTGGTCCATTGTTCTTTAGTTATTCGGTAAATATTATAAGCATATATGTCGTTAAATCTGATTTATCACGAACTATTAAACATGACGTCATGCTGATGCTATAATGAGTACTCTTAGATCATCTCATAGGTGTCTCGACACTTTCCAGTACAATTTTACAAGTACCCACATTGTTAGTGCCCAATACTTTTCACAAAAGTATTCTCTCTGAATGTGAAGAGTACGACTGTATGTTAAGAATACCTGAGTACGTAGGTGTACTGTGAATAAGGACTAGTAGAAATTCCGAACACTATTGTTAGTTAGTAGGGTAGTAAGGTAAATTTATTCCTAGAAAAATTCTTTTCTTCTCATGCACCTACTGATGTGATATCAAAAAGTCAATTTCATCATTCCGCCTTCGAGGTATTTTTTTGTGGTAACAAAACACAGTCCTGATTCCTGCATCGTCATGATAGCGTCGCAATGAGCCGGAGATCCGAAGGGATGTGTCACCCCGTCAACAAAAAAGGGGCCTTTCTAGTTTCCCAGTTAATACTTAAATTAAGTTACCCTTAATCAGTTTTCTTGATAAATGTTTTTTCTTTTGTTCTCAGGTAAAAACGAGTTTATAATTAGTTGGAACGTGGTTAAGTAAAATTGGTAAGGTTATACTTGGACGATCTTTCGAAGGACGGTCAATGAACTTATCTTAGTCTACAGTCTACATTATTGAGATATTGACAGCGAAGAAATAACATAAAAGTTACGAGGTTGTTTATGCTTTGTGTCATCAATACCGTTTTATGTGGTATTGTTTACGCACTGAAAATTGAGGCGAATTTATGCATTTAAAAAATAACGCTGACTTTACTGTCTAAATAATGTTTCAAATGGGCCGGAAAAATAAATTTATTAGTAAATCGAGGATTTCACGTATTATTTACAGAAAATGAAAACATTGTACTGTAGATTCTACTCTTTTTAAAGTCGCTTAAAAAGTACAATTAGAGAATAATATTAAATATTACATAGAAAAGATAAAATTGATTTTTTTTGTGTTTAAATCCAATATTTCGTGTCAATCCACGTACGTTATGCCGTCTTAGCTACTACATGTCTAAACTGATTAAGATATATGGGATATCTTTAGATTCTCTACATCATACAGATTGACAGAGACTATTATTTAAGGTCCGTGTGGTGACGGATTAAGAATACAGAGTGTCACCACCCCTATTCATCCCGTGGGTGTGTAGAGCCGACTAAGGGAAAAAACTACGCAGAACAACAGCACTGCAGAGAGAAGGAAAACTTGACAGAAACCCTATACCAACCCGTCTGGCCGGCGTGTTGGCCAAAACCTCCTTTCTAAGGATAGGCCTATGTCCAGCAGTGGACTATTAAGAGCTGTTGATGATGATGATGATGATGATATACTAAATTACTAGCCCAGAACCTTTCACGAACAATTTCGTTATTAAATGTAAAAAGATTTGCCCAAATCAGACCAGTTGCAGCAGATATTTGAGATCCTCAATCAAAAAAATTACATTTTTTTATACACGATCTGATTACCAAATAATTCGATAAAATAGGACAAGTGCATGGCAATATTAAAACGAAGGCAAACTAACCGACCAGATTGGTATGCATGAATGGGTGTTATACTACACAAAGTTATAAACAGAAAATAAATATAATATCTACCTTAACTACCGTAGAATAACGTCCGAATTGTATTGTGAACATTAAAATTCTACATTGTTAGATGGTAAACTTGAAGGGTCTTCAAAAATATATTTTATTGTAAAGTGATTAGGTTGTTGTTTGTTTAGATACTATGTTTTTGTTATTACGTCGTTGTACCCGTATAAGGCACGCGATCTGCAAGCTTGTGCGCCTTATTCAGCATGTAGAACGAGGTTTGCACAAGTGTATTGCTATTATTGAATAAATAAATTAGGCTGCTGACACAGTTCTTCCTGCATAAAGGTCATTGTAACAAGGGATTTTTGATTAACAATAATTTAATGTCTTAAGATGTTGGTTTTTCATTTTGTAGTGTTATTTTTTCTACTGAATTTGTTTTTCTTTGATATTCTGTTTTATATTATTACACAGCGTTAACTACACCTTTTTTTTTTTAAATCCTAATCACCTATCGGTGGCATATCGGACTCGAACCGACTAAAACCGCACGCCGTCTCGGGTACTAATAGCCGGGGAACCAGGTATACCCTAGAAAGGAAGTTCCTGGTGCAGCGTTAACTACACCTAAAGTAAGCCAGTGGGGGAGACATGCACACACACATGCATTCGTGTATGTGTCTCCCACTGGCTGCGTGTGTGCACATGCATGCGGCACATAATGTTTATGCCGCTTCTTCCGAAGTGATACACGCGTCCTTACAGAGAACTAGAGTTAGGCAGTTCTTTCGGTTGTATTTCACCGAGGCAGTAAGGCTCCGAGACTTTCAGGGAACACTCAACAACGCAATTGTGACAATTGAGTTGTGGGTGTCTATGGGTGGCGGTTGTCACTTAACATGAGGTGATCCTTTGCCTTCTTTACCATAAAATACAAGGTTTTATTATTTAAGACTTTTAAGCGAGCGAAACGAAAGCTCGAAAATGAATAAAATTGTTTACGAGTTAATGCCATATTATCCAATATACCAACTCAAATAGATATGATATTACCTATTATTGTGTTATGATTGCCTTCACTTCGCCTTACCTACAATCCAGCAAGGAAAATCCGCCATCGTAATGGAATGCAATCCAATACACCGTTTCCTAATATATTATACAATACATAATGTCATTGACATTACTCGGTACTCGCGATACGGTGTAAGGGGCGTGGGAGAATAGTTTTGTAACGCGATATAACGCACCACGCTTATCTTGGATTAGCCGGTTCCTTGGCCTAACATAACTCATACGTCTTATGAAATAATATATATTTATTTTCGGTAACAGAGAAAGTGCTTATTAATCAAGGAATTAGATAGGAAGAAGTTTTTTTTTTATGGCAATATCAAAGTAAACCTGGTAACATTTTAAAGAAGGTGGCGTCATTTTCTTCACCACTTCACTTCATCCAGTTTTACCAGCTATTTTGCGCTGGTTTCCTTTCCCCAGAATATCTATCCCAATGAGCTATTTCCACCTTGCTTCTGTTTGGTTTGAGTATTATAAATTAATGCCATTACTATACTTGAAGATTAACTCTGCCTGGTTATTTGTCACATATGTGTGTAATTTATATCTTTCTTTTTACAATCAATTTGTTTAACTGATAACATTGATTTGCGTATAAGTAAAACACAATCGATCATTTCGAAGATCAACAATAAGACACGGATCTGATAATTAGAAACTGAAATTAAAATACATCTAATACCGAGAATCAATCTGTTTTATCTTTAATTGTTTTCTCTTTGAATTAAATACATACTTAGATTATATTTAGATTACTAAGATGACAAACAAGATTAAGACTTACCTCACTGTTTAAATTTTTGTTCACTGTAAATATAATTGCCACTGTCCGCGGCTTCACTCGCGTGATTTTTTCTTCTTTCGTGTTTCTAATTTGGAAAATTATGAACTTCCATACAACCGTTTATCCCTTAATTTAGTCCTTTAGGGGTGAAATTGACAAAAATTAATTTACTCTTATTCTTAGCAAAAAACTTTCATTTAATTTGTCATATAAACTGACAGAAGACAGAGTTGGATAACATCAATATCAAATTTCAGAATCAACGCACACAGTTGTCAATCCACGGGTGAAATCAATATTCTATGTAGCCATATTGATGCCCTCGACTTTTAATTTTTCCAAGGAAATCCTTTTTTCCAAGGAAATCTTTAATGCTAGATTGAAACAGTAAATATTGCAATTTTTAGGACAAACAGCAAAATTTGGGCACAGGGCCGCCAGAGGACGACGATGACGTAATTACTAAAAGCCTAGGTATTTTTTGATATGGTTCGTGTATCTGAAGGCCAATTCTCGTAATAAAAGTTCGGTCTCAATTCAGTTCCGATCAACTTTCGATCTCACAACTGTCATAAAAGGTATTTTCTTAGTAAAGTATTAAACATCTAAGGTTGACTGTAATGTGATTATATCGTATTGTAACCGAAAATTTTTCCATGTGGTGACGGATTAAGAATACATAGTGTCACCACCCCTATTCATCCCGTGGGTGTCGTAAGATCCGACTAAGGGAGCAAACTACGTAGGACAACAGCACTGCAAAGAGATGGAAAACTTGAAATAAACCCTATACCAAGCCGTCTGGCCAGGGTGGTATGGTAGGCCAAAACCTCTTTCCTAAAGAGAGGCCCATGTCCAGCAGTGGACTATTAAAGGCTGTTGATTGATGATGTGACCGAAAATTGAATCGGCAATCTGCTAGTCTTAGTAATACTTTACTATTTTACTACGAAAGTAACTTTTATGACAGTTGTGAGATCAAAAGTTGAGCGGAACTGAATTGAGACCGAACTTTTATTACGAGAATTGACCTTCTGTTTGCTTGTATGTGTGTGACCTTTGTGTGTGTTATAATATTGGTAATAGCCAATCATGTAGAGTATTTAAACTCAGTATCATTTTATAATCATTTGGAATTTTCCGTTCTGACATCTTGTAGGTAAGATTTACGAAATATTATTAGCTTATGTAAGATTTTAGAGATTAAGTCTGACAGTATCTGCTATTAAAATATTTGATGGTTTTAAATTATATCCTTTTGATTGAATAGTCGAGTAAATTTAGGCGATATCAGGTTTTACCTGTTTGTGCCAAACATGAATTATAAACGCCTCACGTTTTTCTACGCATGACTCTGGTTTAGATACTAAAATAAGTCGCACATACCACGTAATTTTTACTTGTATTATTACTATCTAAGTATTTCTAACGAAGCCAGCCTTTTAGCATTCACACAACTCGAACAGTGTAATTAATGGCGGCTTTTAAAACAATAATAGTCTTCAATACTCTATGCTATTCACTTACTTCGTTACGATATTAATAATAATCTTTATTAGTTCTTTACACTAATTTAGCAGGATCTCCTTTTATGTATTAAATACTTGTGACAGAGGAATCCATCTTCTACAATGACAAGAATACAAAAGATAATATAAAATACAGACACTTATTACAATTACAACAACAACTTTTTAACATCATTATAATCTAAGGTGATAAGCCATTCCATCAATGTCTCTTAGATATTTTTTAATTTCATTTTGTTTACTTTTAAAATTTATATTAAATGTACATTTTCACATTAAAAAGTTCAGTTTAAACCACTCGAATGTCGAATGTAAGACTGTACAATCCTGATCAATAGCCTATCGCAGTCCACTGCTGGACATAGGCCTCTCCCATTGCACGCCACTTATATCGATTTTGGGCTTCTCGCATCCAGCTCCTGCCAGCCATTTTGCGCAAATCGTCACTCTACCTGGCCTGTGGGCGTCCTACACTACGTTTGCCGACTGTACAATATTGATGTTTAATTCTGTTTACCCTCTCCGACGTATCTTGTTTGTAAATGGTATTAATAACTTCACACATCTCACACACGCAGTCTGATCCAAGGCACAGCCTGTGCTATGGTGACCAGACTGCTGATAAACATGCTTATATATTTTTAAATATTTACACTTACATTTTACAAATAAATTACACCCAGACACAAAACAAATGATCGTTCTCATCACACAATAATATTTGTCCTGGGTTGGAATGGAACTCACGACGCTCAGATTAGCATTCAGGGTCATTACCCACTAGGTCAGCAGGCCCTTCAAATGCTACCATTATTTAGACCGGCTTTATTTATAAGATGAGGAACCTTTATTTATTGACTAGCAAGTTAAATCCGAGGGTAAATTGTTATGTAGGGCTCGAAAAGACTATTACACAGGTCCCGATATATCCTGAGAACCCCTGCAGATTTAGGCCATCTGGTCAACGGCTCGATTCCCCGATTAATTTACATTATTTTCCATATGTATGTATTTGGAAAGTCTTGTTACCGCAGTACAGGTTCTGCTTAGTTTGGGATCAGACGGCCCTGTGTGATTATTATTTTCTACACTGCGCTTATTGTTAGACTTGAAAGAATATTTAGCCTTATTTTTACGAGTAGTTAAGTAAGTTTAATATCACATTATCATCATCACATCAACAGCTTTTAATAGTCCACTGCTAGACATAATCCTCTACTCAGAAAGGAGGTTTTAGCCTACTATACCACGCTGGCCAGACGGATTGGTATAGGGCTTGTGTCAAGATTTCCTTCTTTTTGCATTGCTGGTGTTCCCTTAGTCGGCAGGGATGAATTGGGGTAGTGACATTCCGTATTCTGAATCCGTCACTACACAGACAGTTTAATATAAAGTTAAATAAATAAAAGTTGAGTATTTAACCGTATTTATTATCTCGAGAACTTCTTAATGAAACGTGTCTCAAACTAAAGTATTAATAAAAACAAAACGCTCAGAAGCAAGTACGCTATAAACATTGTTGTCATAAATGCATATCCATATAAGTAGAAGCCACCTGTGGACGAGGCGTATCGGTTTAACTAGATAGGGTCGATAAGTAGGTTAGTATGTCAGGCCAGTGCTGACATGACAGAGGAACAATGACGTCCCATGTAGGGGTACTAATGGCGTATAAAAAAAACTATATGAAGAACGCAATGTTTGTGTGTTTGGAGACCTCCTAGGATCGTCAGCGCCACTGGAATTTTGGGTTAGGACTGTATGCCTTACTGCGCTTAGCTGGAGCCCCCAGCCGGGTACGACTAACGAGCGAATGTGGATCGTCCGATTTTTTTCTATGATAAAAGTGGAAAACCAGTAGAAGAACAGACGAGATTCAAAAGACGAACGTGTTTTGACGACTTTTGAGTGCTCCTTCCCTCATAATGTGGGAGTGGTTGGCTGGAATCTGGGTTACTCCAGTCTAGGTGGCCCTAAGTGGTCTAAGTGCCGATGCATGGCTCTCGCACGATCATATTAATCGACTGTCGACCAAACTTATCCGGCTGCAAATATTAACAAATGAAATTCTATTTTAAACAAGATGACCGTGAAACTTTTTTTATCCCAATCATATCCCAAAATACGCTACAGAAACAACTTCCTTCTATTATTGGAGAAATGCGTGTGTTAAAGCAAATCTTTGACAGGACAAAGGAAGAACCGAAATAAATATTGTATTAACATTCTGCCTTGAAAAAGACCAGACATATATGATATCACCCTTTTTTATTAGAATAACTACGTTACGGAACTTTGGTAGGAGAAATTTTGGAAAGAAATGGGCACTTTAGGTTTAGATGTCTGTGATATATTAAAGATAAGTTCATTTGATGTGCATTGTTTGATATCTCACGACCATCTCTGACACCTCGAGCTCTCATTGGTCAAATCAAATAGCCCGCGTTTTCCGCGGCTTCCTGTAACACTTTTTTAACACAGAGGGGGCCGACGAGCAGAAGGTTCACATTACAGGAATGCTAGAGGAAATATTCTACACATCATTGTATTAAAAAACATAATTGTCATTAATAAATTTACCGACTTTAACCATGTTACAATAAAACATTTTTTAAAGCTTTAAAAAAATGCTTTCATAAGTAGACCTAAAATAGTAACGAAATCAAAAACTAATTATTTTTGACACCGTTCAATAATGTTCAAGTGAAAACTCTACGAAAAAACTCATCTGATATCTAATTAGGCAACAGGTGGTCTCTTATCAGTTGTCGTCATTGGATCAAGGGTCTCTGATGAAGATGTCAGTTATTCTTGATACAACACGAGAATTGACTATATTTTTTTTATTTATTTGCCCTTTTTATTCTGAATTGTTTATGTTTCTCTATAATAAATGTTATAATATGTCCCTCAATTCAGTGTGCCTCTTGGCAAAGGCCTCCTCTAGCTCCTTCCACTGGTTTCTGTCAGGAGCCACTCTCCTCCAATTGGGGCCCGCCGTTTGTTTGAGCTCATCTTCCCATCTTCTCTTCTGTTTCCCCATTCTACGTTTACCTTCCCTTGGATACCAGTCAGTCACTATATATATAAGAATGTATATCTCTTTGTAATGACTTCATTTTGTATTAAAAAATGTAACTTATACTCGTATTTTAATACCGTAATAAGAAGGATCGCAGCAAAGTAATTTAATAAACTCATACTGTTAGTATTTCAATTATTATTCTTTTCTTTTAATTTCAAGTATGACCTCGCTTTAAAAAAGACCTAATATCGGTGTTGTACAGCTAAGGGTAACTATTTTCCATTGTTTTTGGTACACCACAAAGGTAGACTTTGTCGAATACGTACGGGTGTTACGTCCCTCCAACACAATGGGAGGGTCCTGCGACCGAGTGATCATGTTTGGCGGACCGCGATCCAACGGTTCATGTTGGGAAGTTGTTTAATAGATATACATGTTAATCGTCTCTCGGACTTTGACAAGACAAACTCAGTGCTTACATATAACTATTTATCGAGAATGGAAATGAGTTCAATTTTGTGATCACGAAAATATTGCCCAGACTTCTAAAGTGAAAAACCTCTATACAATATGAATCGGTCAATATGTACTGGGCAAAAGATGAAAAAATACGCCCTTCTAATGCTCTTTAAGCTGGTTCTTATTTCCACTCGGTTGCCGGTAGAATTCAATATTATTGTAATATTGTTGGATGTGCTTGGCACGCGTTCAAAACTGTATCATAACACTGATCGTATCACAGTATATTTTAAATTTGGAAGTTTTAAAGTCAAGTACCAAGAAATGGTTAGGTCGATGCGCCTATTCTCAAGTATAAATTTATTATTCAGAATTCTTAAAACTAATATTATTTTTATAATTTATTGAAAAAAAAAAAACAATTTTCGAAATATTTTATTTCAATGTTTTTTTAACCCTCATATAGACAATTTAAAACATATAAATTTTACGAAGTTTTACTCGTTTTCGCAATTAGATGTTTTCCCAAAGTTCACCGCACTTACTCTAATCCGTGTACATTTTTTTGATAAATTAAAACTTTTCTATAAAAATATTTTCTTTCATCGACATTTTATTTTATTGGTATAATAAAGTTACAGCTAAACGAAAACTCCAACAATGACGTGGTTAATTAAAAGAAGGGACTAGATCTCAGAAATATTTGTAACTGTAACTAGTTTCGTCTCCCAGTAGTTTTGATTGCTTTTGTGGCCGATCTGACTACGTGTCGAAGGTTTTAATTGTTTTCTTCAATAAAAAAATCTTAAAAATTCTGTCCCAAAGGATGATCCCAAATTTTAGCAGAAGCCGTGCTACGGTAACCAGACTGCTGATAAACATACTCATATTGTCGTATTTCTAAATACATATATTTTATTGTAGGTAAATTACACTCAGACACCACAAATGACACAATTACTTGTCCTGGAACCTCCTAGGAGAGGCCTATGTCCAGCAGTGGACTAGTGAAGGCTGTTGATGACTTGTCCTGGGTGAGAATTAAATCCTCGTTAGTCTAATTCAAGATTTGGGATCACTAACCATCCGGCCAATAGGCAAGTTTTATTAGATGTACAAGTACCTACCTATATAAGTATATCAAATAATATACTAAAGAACTTGTTACTAATTCTGTTTGTTTGCCATCTGTGTTTTTATTTTCAGTTTCTTAAAAGCACTGCTAAAGAATTTATTTGCCTTACATAAATCCATTATCGGATAATAAGCCGCTTCTGTTAAAATATTGGCTATTTCATCGCACTGTTTACTGCACAAATTGTTTGTTTACCCGCCATTGAGCACACATTAATAACTCCGCATAATGTAAGTTTACAAAATATATATTTAATTTTAGATAAATTGCAACCTTCCTTACTTTGTTTTTTGTTGAATGGGTGGAAAATCCCTTCGGATCGCCTGTTCCTCGGGACTCAAGAGCCAGGAGTATGTGGTGATTTCACTAAAAACCACCCCGACGGCCGGCCTAAGACCTCGACCATGTTATTTCAGACCCTCACCGAATTAACACCATGCCTAATCAGGCCCTATAGGCGACGACTTGCGTCCTAATGCAGTCAGGCCGCCATCGTATTCCCTACCGCAGCATTCAATCTGTCCAATCTGTTCAATCCGTCGGCGGCTGGTATCGTAGCCGTCGTCCTCTACGCTCAGGATCGGCCCTCTCCCGATCCCGTTCAGCGGTCTCTTTCTGGAGCATTAAAGCTTCACAGAAAGAGAAACCTTCGTTACCTAATGTTTAAAGAACTTACTTTCCGGCATAAAATGGAGAATATCCATATTCATGTTCACCAAGTACAAGAAGTACAAATCGATACGGGGTATTTATGTCCAAAAATAATATTAGCATTTTATGTAACCACTCCAAATCAAACAACGCTGTGTGGAAGCCAAATAATTGTTTAACAATCTTGGCATTGTAAAGAAAACTTATCTCATCAACAGCCTCTAATGGTCCACCGTTGGACACAGGCCTCTCCTTAGAAAGGAGGTTTTGGGCTACTACACCACGCTGGCCAGACGGGTTGGTATAGGGTTTGTGTCAAATTTTCCTGCTCTTTGCAATGGTGTTGTCCTGCGCAGGGATGACTATTGGTGGTGACACTCCGTATTCTTAATCCGTCACCACACGTTTTAATAAACATATCAGATTCAACAGAAAAATACATACAATAAACGGTTAAGATCACAGCCGATGATATTAATTATTCTGTCGGTCACAGGTTAGATAGACTAGGTACGCATACCATATATTAGAATTCTTTAACGATGGCGTCATGTCATATGAATAGTTCAAATTACAAATATACCATGGCATCTCAAGAGAACGGACAAATGAAAACACGCGGGTTCTTCGAGCTCCTGCATACCATGCATGCGGGTATTCATTATTTATACACGGGTGTATACGGAATACCGTAAATCCATTTACCTTATTCCCAATTTATCTTTTATGTTTGTACGGTTAATGTTAATAATAAATAATGTGATTGTATAGCCTACGGTACCTTTTTGGAATTGTTTATCCTTGTTTATTATATATTTACATCAATAATATTTAAAATAAGAGGCATCTCATTACGAATTGAATGGATGACGTTTCAACTGAGATTATCCCATCCCTTAGTGATTTGTCCTAGTTCTCTATAGTGAACGTTCATACTCATTTTATGACGCCAATAAAATGACATCATGCGTAGACTAATTCAGTTAAAACTGTGGAACAAACGAATGAGTTTACGATCGATAAAAAATTATTGTAAACACATTGGTTGGTGAATTATAAATTGTAAGCAGATTCCAATAATATTCAATTTCTTTCATTAAAACATGTCATACACAACTTCAAACTTTGTACGAGTAGTTCTTTCTTTGCTGTTGTTTCTCAAACGGGGTCGGCGAACCGTGGCGATACCACGACATCACAGAAAAAAGGTGATGAGAAATTGTTTAGTTCCTCCCCCCCCCCGCCGCCCGACCCCTTCACCCCCATTTAAAGTATAGCAACACACTTGTCTATATTGAGTTACAGATGAGCAGCGGTAGTTGCTTACCATGAGGTGACTCTTCTACTTCTTTGCTATACAATGAAAAAGCATTAAAAACACCATTTTCCTTTTCCATTTATGTTGTAACTATTCTCGTATCCCGTATTTACTTTTTTAGATCTACGATCGTCGTGTTTGGGGAGCGTAAACATACAAGGGCTGGATTTATTTCGATCTATATTTCTTCATGAATATTTGTTTGGGAATATGATTCCTGTTTTAAACATATATGCTGTTTGTGTTCAATATTGTCTATTGTTGGTATCTGTTGTTTGTTATAATGTGGTTGTAGACGAGTAATCAGTTAGCGTGTTAAAAATGAATAACGTGTTGTCACTCATTTTCAACACGCTTTTATTCTTGTATGTATGTAACGGTAATCTTTGAACATGAGTTTTACCCACTTTAAAACGTCGGATTGAATTCAAACTTCGCACACTTATTAAAGACTCATTACAATATAATAATTTGATCAAATATCCTGATCAGGATCTTCAGGATTCTGTATAGTTAAAATGTTGAAAATACAAAATTTCTCTGGATATTTTTTCCAGTTTAAGCTCTAACGGGCATGCATTTAACGCAACATGCAGACCGTATCTAAGCCTCTTCCCCTAACCCTTCATAGCAGCTATCTATATTGATGTATTTCTTTTGATAGTGTGATTAACGTAAGTGACAATTATATTTAATATGTATTACGTATATAAGTATTTTTATTACACCTTAATGCTTTAATACATTTAACCAATCGTCATGAAAGTTAATGATCAGAATACTATTTTATCCAGAAAACAGTAATGTATTTATTTACAAAATCTACAGCGACCGACCGAAGCTGGTTATATGTATATGAGACGTTGTCCTTTTATTTTTAAGTATATTATTATCATAGCCAAAAACATCGTTTTACAATTACCATGAGAGAACAGTAACGAATTAACCTGAAGAATTTAATGTTTGTATTTTCCTGTGTCCTTATTAAAACTTGGGGCTGGATCGTTAAAAGGTAGATGACATTATCTCCGAGATCGTTCTTGAACCCAGCTTATTCTACCTGCTGCTTACTACTTGCTACCTGAGCTTATTCCATGCTGTTGTATTTGGATATTTTTGGTGTTTTTTTGCTTGGTTTGTGTCTTTGTAAAATATGTTTAAGAAAAAAATAGGAGGGTTTACCAGTTTCGTAGAATAAATTGTACAAGTTTTACATATATATATAGTTATATACTACAAAGTTCAATATACCAATATTTTTTCGATCTTTATTTGGTTTTTGGACGAATTAGATTTACGGTTTGCATAAAGGATTATACAGAAATTCGTGATCTTTGAGGACAGTTTGTTAATTTCTTTTCTTCGGCAAACACTTCTCTTGTGTCAATTTAAATCAATCAATTTTAATGTCATTTTCAATGTCTTAGCATTTATATTTTTTGCCTGAACTTATCATGAAAATTTATGATAAATCTATCTGTGGCCTCTGCGATACAAGCCTTGAGCGTAGTGCTATGGCCGCTGTAAAACTATTATAACACCTACATTTTTGTAATAAATTTATTCTTATTCGTATCTAGACAATTAATTACAGAATACTTTGGACCAAATCATCTATATCCAAGTTCATTCATATCAACCCAATCTCTTACGAATCTCTTCCCTATCTTAGCTTAATTCGTTTCAGTTAATGTAATTTATCAGTTTCAAAGATTTCCGTAATAGAATCACAACTTTTCCTTAATTTATTGACGCTTTTCATAATTTGCGGGGTCTGCCCTACCTACCCTAAAATATGACCACAATTTTTTGCCACAGTCTGTATATTTGTTCTTAAACTTTTTATTGGTTTTGAACTTATTACATGTATAAATTGGAATACTGTACACTTCGTATCCACTATCTTTATCCAACGCGACGTTTCAATTGAATGGCACCTAATGACATCACGAATGAGTTCATTCGTAAGTTATTAGTAAAAGGGATTAAATAATAAATAAAAATAAAAGAGCCTTTATTCAGACAAAATACTTAAGTTTTACATGCACAATTATTATTTCATTTGATTAATTATTTAGTATGTATAAAACAATAGCATTAATACTATTTTTATTACACTATTATATATTATTACATTTACAATAGTTTACTTCATAACTTAATTAGATTATTAAAATTTTAATCGTTTTTGTCTGTTTGTTTATTATCGGCATAGGCCTCCTCCAACTGCCTCCATAGACTCCTGTTTTCAGCTGTTTTGGTCCATGTGCTGCCCGCAACTGCTTTAATGTCGTCCACCCATCTCCTAAATGGTCTACCTCGGTTTCTTTTTCTGTCTGTCGAGTACCAGTACATTATAGTTTTACACCATTTCTCTCATCCCCTTAAAGTGTGCCCCGTCCACTTCCATTTAAGTTTTCTTATTGTAACTGAGACATCCTTTGTTTGTGTTTGTTTTTTGATTGCTGATGTTCTTATTTTGTCTGATAATCTTTTCCCCATCATACCCCTCTCTATAGAGTTTTGGCAGACTTCTAATTTTCGAGCCTTAGCCTTTGTAAAGGCCTGTGTTTGACATCCGTATGTGAGGACAGGGAGGATGCAGGTGTTGAAAAGTTTACTTTTGATGGTCATGCTTGTTTTATTGTTAAATGTTAAGTGAAGTCCGATGGAGAGATTATTTGGCCCAGATAAACGTATTCGTCAACATATTCAAAGGTGTGCTGTAAAGTCATAGCTTGAGTCTTCGGAGTGTTCATAATCAGTCCCACCTTCCGACTTTCCTCGTCTAGTTCTCCAAGCATTGCTTGAAGTTCGTTTTTTGTTAGTGAAAGGATTATCAAGTCATCTGCAAATCTTAAATGTGTTATATTGTCTCCGTCAATTGGCAGTCCCCTTTCTTCCCAATTTAATTGACGGAAAACGTTCTCCAGAACCGCACTTAACAGCTTCGGTGACAACGGATCCCCTTGACGGACACCTCTTTGAATTTTTTATTTCTTGGCCTTTCTTGGCTTTTATTTTAGCTGTGCTACTGTTGTATACATTGCTTATGATTCTGATATATTTATTTCAATTCCCTGGATCTTAAGAGCCTGCCAAATCATTCTATGTTCGAGTGAATCAAAAGCCTTGCGAAAATCCACGAAACAGCAGTAAAAGCTCACATTAAATTCCTTGCGTTTCTCGAAAAGTTGCTTGACTACGTGTATGTGGTCCAATGTCGAATACTCCCTCCGAAATCCCGCTTGTTCTCTAGGCTGGTTCTCATCGAGCTTCTAGGGTAAAATGGATTATCACCGTACAAATACAACTGTTATTGAGCCTTATTTTAGCTATAGGTTACAGATAGCTCTCTGTACAGTACTGTAAAGGAAACAACGACCCATGAAGAGTGACCTGGTGTGCCCAGGTATTAAATCAGCATGATTATATATACCTGGGCACACCAGGTCACTCTTCAAAAATAACTAGTAATCTTAGAGTAGTAAGGATGGCCTGAATCGCTTAAAGTCCCACTTGACTCGGAATTGCGAAAAATAGTCTGTGTAAACCATACACGACACCAAGCGAAAACAGTCACTTTCAATTGCTATGTAAGAAGTGATTATACTCGTAGTACTATAAGAAATAATTGTAAAGCATCCAGACTGTTTTGTAGGAAGTTAGAACATTTCCAAGCCGGTAGTAAACAGCTCAGTTAAACGAGTACTTACAAAAGTCAAATAGAACCAAACTTTTTATATGTCTAGATACTTCCGTACACAGATACAATGGACGCTACAGTACGGGCGACGTAAAAGGCCTAAGATTAATACGCTGTAAAAGCATCAAATTCATTACGAGCACACGCCACTTTCTAGAGAGTGCTCTATAAAATACAGCGTACAGTAATTGTCGTGTCCGTTACGCAACATACCTACTGGTTGTGCAACGTTGCAGTATCCGACGTTTCCTGCGATTGAGACGTTGTGTAACTATGGTTAATTTAATTTGTATTCTTTTGTGTTGAGACATAACCTGTTGCTAGGCAACGTTGACGTTTATTGACGTTGATAAGTTGCTCATGGGGACAACCAATAACTGCTCGAAGCTGTACTTAATTGCTCGAAGTACTAAAGTAGCGAAGGTATCAAAGCCATAACTTTCGATAAATTTGTGTAAATAAATAGGTTTTTTTTATGTTAGAGGGGGCATGCGAGCATACGGTCACCTGATGGAAAGTGACCATCGCTGCCCATGAACGTCTGCAACTCAGGAGTTACAGGAACTTAAAAGTCATCTGACTTATAATATTCATCACATCACCAAATAGATTTAGATATCGAAAAATATCGAAATCTATTTGGTGATGAGAATTTTTTTTATACAAGCCGTAGATAAAATGCATAGATAAGCCTGTTGATTATTTTTTAATAAACTTTATTTACATTTAAGTAACATGTGTCTTACTGTGAGTACGCTCTTTTCTTGAAGGTTTGAAGGCCGTATCGGTTATACTGTTAGTTATACTAATACGGAAGTTATACTGTAAATACCTATTAAGTCTTTTATTACTTTTTATTGTTTTTGTTTAAAAAAAGACAACTCCCGCATTAGCATCCTGTGTCGCGGGAGACTTTACAAGCATACATGAAACGGACACAAAGAACACCCAGACTCAGAAAAACAATTTGTGTATCACACAAAGTGTTAGACCATGTGGAGATAGAACCCACAACACTCAGCAACAATTTGTGGACCAATCAAAGTGTCGTTCCATGTTAGGTTTGAGCCCACAGCACTCGGCGTAGTAGGAAGCGGCGTGGCGACCGCTTAAACCACTACACCATCCGTGCAGTCTTTTTTAGCAAATAATCAGTTTCGATAATAACCTTTCTTTACACAGAGGGAAGAAACAGTGTCACTTCTTAAGTTTATTTAGACTTTTTAAGCGAAGCCCTATTCATCCCGTGGGTGTCGTAAGAGCCGACTGAGGGGCAAAACTACGCAGAACAACAGCACTGCAGAGAGAAGGAAAACTTGACAAAACCCTATACCAACCCGTCTGGCCAGCGTGGTGTAGTAGGCCAAAACCTCCTTTCTAAGGAGAGGCTTATGTCCAGCAGTGGACTGTTAAAGGCTGTTGATGGAAGCGAAGCCATCCCACAAAACATTTTACCAACAACTTACTCTATAATTTTTATTTCGTAGTACCGCTGGGCTAGATTTAACGTGATTATGTTAATACCTAGTATTACAGGCTGGTACAAAGAAATTTAAATCTGTGGCTAAGTGACTACCATCGCCCATGAACACCTAAAACATAAGTGCCGTGCCGCCGTTTGAGTGGGTTCCCGCCTCCAAAGTTAGGCCTTCTTTTTTTTCTGCTGAGGCCGTGATCTCTACCTGCCGATGCATGGCCCTCACGCCGCCAACATTTTATTACCATATATCATAATATTTACTGGTATTAGACGATTCACAATAAAAATAGTGCTTGAATTTGCACAGATGGCGTAGTGGTTTAAGTGGTCGCCACGCCGCTTCCTACTACGCCGAGTGTTGTGGGTTCAAACCCCACATGGGACGACACTTTGTGTGATCCACAAATTGTTGTTCTGAGTCTGGGTGTCCTTTGTATCCGTTTCATGTATGTTTGTAAAGTCCCCCGCGACACAGGATATATATTCCTAATGCGGGCGTTGTCTTTTTAAAAAAAAAAATTTGCTCTAACAATACCATTCTGTTCATACGAGTACTTTGCAACATAACAATACAACCTGGAGCTTTAAAGTCAATAGTCATACACTAACTGGTCTAAACTAATGTCTTATTGTGTGGAATTAACGTCATAGCTTACAGTAATATAACATGTGACTATAAAACCATTAAAATTTCATTATACATTAATAACCTCACACATCTCACACACAGCAGTCTGATCCCAAACTAGGCAGAGCCTGTACTATGGTAACCAGACTGCTGATAAACATATAAACTTATATATTTCTAAACACATACATATTATAGATAAATTACACCCAGACACAGAACAAACGATCGTGCTCATCACACAAATATTTGTCCTGGGTAGGAATCGAACCCACGACCTCCGGCTTAGCAGTCAGGGTTACTAACCACTAAACCAACAGGCCCGTATCTTCTTCTCTAACGTTAAGTAGTAAACACGTGTAAAATGTCACCAATGTATCGACATAGTGGTATAGCGTTCAATTTTATGTACAATAGCGGTTTTTGTTCTATTGTGATTTCGAAATATATGACATACGGTACTTGTGTTCTATTACTTTTGTAATGATGAGTTTTGTATCGCTAGGGTTGTCAACGAGTGTAGGTGTAAATATTATTTTTATTAGTTACTTATTTGCATGGCAAGTCGGTTAGTGACGGATTAGGAAAACGGATTGTCACTACCCCTATTTGTCCCGTGGGTGCCGTAAGAGCCGACTAAGGCCACAAAACAACGCAGGCCAACAGCATTTCAAAAAGATAGAAAACTTGTAACAATCCCTATATCAACCCGTCTGGCCAGCGTGGTATAGTAGGCCAAAACCTCATTTTTAAGGAGAAACCCATGTCCAGCAGTGGACTATTAAAGGCTGTTGATGATTGATGATGTTTGCATAGCAAGAATGTTCACGAATGAAACCTAAATTTATAAAAATAAATTTTTTATTCTGTAAAAGACATATAATTAGCTAGTGGCTTTCACATTTTTGAGGCTTATAACTCTTGAGTACTCTTGACCTGTTGTACGTGTAATACAAGGCGATGTCATATATCTCTGTCTACATTATCTGTGGTCATATGACGTGGCGCTGACGAGGTGATCACGAGGTAATCATAGCTTATTTATGATAAAAAAGAGAAATACTTATAAATAAAACCAACCAAATCCAGTAAAATTTGATGTAAATATTATATAAACATTATTTTTATATCAATTATTTAAATTCAATCCATTTATTTTAACAATGGATTTACATTAAATACTTTGAATGAAAGTTACGCATTTTTTATCTCGTAACTGATTTACAAGTTACTATAGTCCAAAGCCGCAAAAAAAGACTGTAAAAAATGTTTCTGTTCACGCTCTTAATAACACTATTATAATTTATGTGTAATATATACATTAAGACGTAACATTAACACAAGTAGTTCACTTGAATACTCATCTAATTATATCATATTGTGTTAGTAGGCTATTAACTAACTGTGCAAGCTCATGTATTTCCGGTACTCTGAATGAAGACAATAAAGATTACTTATATGAGGCTTTATAACGGTTAGAACTATCACCATAATTGTTATTTATCATCATCATCAGCCTATCGCAGTCCACTGCTAGACATGCTCCGTCCATGGGCGCCGGTAGTCACGTAACATCGGGTTGACCTGTCTGCTCAGGGCTCATTGCTCGCAGAAATGATGACGGATATCTAGACGGCCAAATAGTCCTCGAATGGCGACCACGTACCGGAAGACGGAGCGTGGATAGGCAAGGTGGTCCAACGACCTGGTGTAGGTCGCGGGAAGCCGTCAGATACGGGCAGCACAGAACCGATTGTTGTGGCGAATAATTGTTATTAAGGAGTGCTAATTATACTCCAATAAAATTCTTACATAATTGGAGATATGGGGTATTGTGATCTTAGTGTAGGAATTTCTTGCGTAGGCAAGATCTTCTAAATGCGACGTTAGGGTGTTCTTATAGTATTAAGATAGACTCTCTCAGAAACGCATAAGGTATAAAAAAAATAAAGGTGTTTACCTAACGGTTAACAGATAATATTTATTCTGCATTTTATAAACTAGTATTGAAACGAAATATAAGTACACTTATTACTGCTACAAAAAATGTAACACTTTTGGCAACCCTAGCGAAGTGTTATATTAGCGACCGTATGACATTTCCTGTGCGATTCTGCTATCGTTCAGTTTTGTTTATTTCAAGTGCTATTATGTTTTAATTTACAGATTCTGCTTACCGTTACAGTACAATATTTAATAATCCACTCTAAGAAAAAATGTTAATCTCCCAGAAAGTCACTGTGTGACCCATATGTGCTCCTTTTTAACCCACTTTAAAAAGAACTGTGTTCTCAATTCGTTAATCGTTTTTCTGGGCTGGCCCACGCTTTGTAAACATCAACAATTACAGTTATGATATAGGTTAACCTTTTGCCACAGACAGGGAAAGTAAATAGGCCCATATCTCCTTTATTAAAGGCTGTTGATGATGATGTGATGGAAATGAGACTGTTTCGCGGCAAATTGTATTTAATTTAGTGAGTTCCTTTAACCAGAAATATTTTAATTCAAGCAATAGAGAACAGACAATATAGATATTAAAATAGTGTTTGTACGCATCGACTATCACTGGCCATTAGGTAGGCCTTCAGCTATCGTTACTAAAAAAATCTATATCGTAGATATCTTTGTTCAATTAGAAGAGTTTAAACCTACGGTTGTAGTCTAAGTACAAATATGATCAGTTCACATAGCACAGATTGTACATCGTGAAAGTCAGAGCCAACGATCATGTATTTAGAGAAAGCGCAAACTTCACCTACTTAAAAAGCCTTAACCCTAAACATATCTCAGTCTTGGTCTTTGATTTTCATAAATATAATTTTTATTTGTTGTTAGCTTTTGCTCCTGGTTTCGCCTGCGTTTATGTAGGTCATGGTAAAAAGTAGTAAGTAGGGATACAATAATATCTTTTATAAATTATCGCTTGAATTATGGAGAGTGCGCCAACCAATTGTTCGGTTTTATCGGTCGCAACTTTCCACCGTTCAACGGAGAACACTTCTTACACGTGGATAAATGATACTCCACCACTACGCGCTTTTCAACAACTTTTTGGCCTCCCGCAATCAATCTGTGACACAAATTATTGGCTGTAGTATTTCTAGATCCGATATGACCTTCAAACTTTGAAAAAAGAGCGTACATACGTACTACCACTCGAGTCTAAATACGAAAATCGGATCCCATAACCAATACCTATACCTAGTGCCAACTTAAAGGCTAAACAGTGGCTCTAAAGTTGCAATTTTGCGAACATCATTACGCTCCGGGTCGTGGACCACTGAATAAAAATCTCCAAAGAATTTTCCATATTATATGCATATATAATATGGAAAACGTCTTTTGTAAATATTGTATTATAAGGCTCATCAACAGCCTATAATAGTCCACTGCTGGACATAAGCCTCTCCTTAAATAGGTTTTGGCCTACTATACCACGCTGGCCAGACGGGTTGGTACGGGGTTTGTTTCAAGTTCTTGTTTACTTTTGTAGTTTGTTACAATTGTTGTTAACAAAATACTGACCTCGTAAAACTCGACTTCCTTTAAAGTTCTAGTGTCATCCTTCAGAAGAACGTGATATGGGCAGATAATAGAAAGGAAAAACTCCTCCAACTCGGCCAAACAAATACACTAATACACTTCCTTTTCGCTAAACGTGCTGTGCATTACTCGTACAGTTTTATAGATGCGACCCGTTTTAGATCGCGAGGAGCTATGAAAACTGAGAAACCGTTTAACTAGGTATGAAATAATTGATAAAAAGACTGCACGGATGGCGTAGTGGTTTAAGCAGGTCCACTACTACTACGCTGAGTGTTGTGGGTCCAATCACCACATGGGACGACACTTTGTGTGATCCACAAATTGTTGCTCTGAGATGTTTTTTGTGTCCGTTTCATGTATGTTTGTAAAGTCCCCAGGATATATTCCTAATGCGGGAGTTGTAAAAAAAAACGAACGAGGAAAATTTGCATGTTAATAAATTGACATTAAGATATTTTGTCTGTCATTTGTTTTACATGTCCACATAAGTGATATTTAGTAGTTGGTATATAGACACCTACTTGTATTATCGTGTATTGTCGTGATATAGTCGTAAACTAACTCGCTCGACCACATTGTTACCAACACCTTATAAAAAAACAATTTTAAGCAATTCCTGCTTTGCTTTTTACTAAGTGAGTAAGGCTATCAGAGCTCAAAGCTCCTTCTTCCTATTTCTAGGGGGGAGATGCAAATGGCGGCAAAATACTTGTAACTCTTAAGTTGTAGGTGTCTATAGGCGGTGGTAGTCACTTACCATCAGGTGACTCGTCTGCTTGTTATCATCAACAGCCTTTACTAGTCCACTGCTGGACATAGGCCTCTCCTTAGAATTTCCACGCTGGCCAGACGGGTTGGTATAGGGTTTGTGTCAAGATTTCCTTCTCTCTGCAGTGCTGTTGTCCTACGTAGTTTGCTCCCGTAGTCGGCTCTTACGACACCCACGGGATGAATAGAGGCGGTGACACTCTGTATTCTTAATCCGTCACCACACGGACGTCTGCTGCTTGTTATAATATAAAAAAAATAAGAAACGAGCAATTATCTTTAAAAACTGTTTATATTATCGTGAACATTTTGGTGATATCTGCTGTTATGTATATGCAGAACTCGTGGATCTTGAACGGTATTCTAGATCTTTCTTCCTAAACAAACAAGTTTACACAATCGTTGTAAATTCGATGTGCACTTCTAGTTATTATTAAGGTGACTGTACAACGACATTTTATACCTAATACACAATTTGAGACACGTGTAATGTAATTATATTCCCATAGTTTTAACCTCAAGGCTGCTTTTGAATACATCCGGACAAAAGACATTATTCGATGTGAATAATAGGTTTGTGTACCATTAATAATGATTAAATGACAAGCAGAATATTGCTGAGTTACTCCACATGGATTTAGAGCTCCAGATGCATTACAAATGAAATGGTACTTCTTTCCTCGCGTGAAAAGTTAATTGCAATTAATTAAATTGTCATTGATAGTTATTTTGTTTTAAGTGTACATTTGCTTTTTCCCTTTCGTACATTCTGTGGGAATTCTTTTAATAGGTAAGGAAGTGTGTTAAAAGAAGGCGAGAAAGGGCGCGCTATTTGACTTGCCATATTTTAAGTGCGGTTTTAGAGTTGGTCGTCGATGCTGAAGCTGATATTGAGAGGTCACATTTATATTTGCGTATACTGTGAGGCTCGCTTGTTTCTTTTTATCACTGCCTATTTATGGTGCCTTTAGTAGTCCACTGCTCGATATAGGTCTCTCCTTAGAAAAGAGGTTTAGGCCTACTATACCACGCTGGCTAGACGGGTTGGTATAAGGTTTGCTTTAATTTTATTGCGTGGGGTTCCCCCAGGACGGACGCAAGGGGCGAGGCCGTAGAGGAGTGGGCGGCCTCGGTGGGCCTCTGTCTTCTAAACAGAGGCTCCACCAACACGTGCGTGCGACAGCAGGGGGGGTCGATAGTGGACCTTTCGTTCGCTACCCCTGCCCTCGCCGCACGAGTAAGGAACTGGCATGTCCTGGAAGAGGTTGAGACGCTCTCGGATCATCTGTATATCCGATTTGAGCTCTCCCGGACCCAGGACTCCAGTAGGGGTCACATGGCGCGGCGTTTATCCCGCTTTCCGCGGTGGGCTGTTGCCAGACTAAACCGGGACCTACTAGAGGAGGCAGCCATAATTCACTCGTGGCTGTCTCCGCAGGCTCCGACCGAGGAGGTTGACGTGGGGGCTGGTCGCTTTCGCGATGCGATTACGCATATCTGCGATGCGGCCATGCCCCGCATTCGAGGTCGTCGGCCTCCAAGGAAGGAGGTCTACTGGTGGTCCCAGGAGCTGGCGGACCTCCGTGCGGCCTGTACACGTGCCCGGAGGTCCTACACACGCAGTCGGCGGCGTCACCGTGGAGACGGTGAGGAGGACCGGCTTCATGAGGGGTACCGACGGGCGCGGAAAACTCTGAAGCTGGCCATTAGCCGTGCCAAAGAGGAAAAGAGACAGGAGATGCTGGAGGGTCTTAATCGTGACCCCTGGGGTCGCCCTTACCGCGCGGTGCGACAAAAGCTCCGCGCGTCGGGCCCCCCCCTTACGGAGACTCTCCAGCCCAGCTTCCTGCGAGAAGTGGTTGAGGGCCTTTTCCCACAACGAGCGGAACACACTCCCCCGTCGATGGCCTCCCTGGCCGGAGACGACGGGGAGCACGGGGAGGACAATGTTCCGCCCGTCCGGGATTCGGAGGTAGGGGCGGCTGTTCTACGGAAGAACACCGCCCCTGGGCCAGACGGGGTACCGGCCCGAGTGCTGGCCCTGGCCCTCAACCACATGGCAGACCGCCTCGGGGAGGTGTTCGACGCTAGCTTGGCGTCGGGACGCTTCCCTGAGTGCTGGAAGAGCGGGAAGCTGGTCCTATTGAGGAAGCCGGGACGGCCTGCCGATTCGGTCGCGGCCTATAGGCCCATCGTGCTGCTGGACGAGGCGGGCAAATTGTTTGAGAGGGTTCTTTCTGCCCGCATCGTCCGGCACCTCTGCGAGGTGGGCCCCGATCTGTCGGACGCCCAATTTGGTTTTCGGGCGGGGCGTTCGACAGTCGACGCCGTGTTGCGCCTGAGGGCCGTGACCGAAGAGGCCGTGAGCTGTGGCGGCGTGCTGTTGGCGGTGTCATTAGACATCGCCAACGCATTCAATAGTCTGCCATTCAGCTGCATCAGGGAAGCACTCCACTATCATGGGGTGCCAAAGTACCTGAGGCGGCTAGTGGCAGACTATTTAGAGGAGCGTACCGTCGTGTACGAGGACCGAGAAGGTAATTTGAGGTGTCGGCCCATGTCGTGCGGTGTTCCACAGGGGTCTGTTCTTGGACCCCTCTTGTGGAACATAGGGTACGACTGGGTCCTTCGCGCCGATTTCCCCCCCGGGCTGGGTGTAATCTGTTACGCAGACGATACACTGGTGACAGCCCGGGGGGCAAACTTCCAAGAGGCGGCGCGCCTGGCCACAGGGGGAGTCTCCCTGGTGGTCGGGCGCATTGAGGTGCTGGGCTTACGGGTGGCCCTAGATAAGACGGAGGCCCTGTTATTTCATGGGCCCCGTCGTGGTCCACCCCCTGGCGCCTCAATCGTGGTCAACTCGGTCCTCGTACCGGTTCGGGCCCAGATGAAATATCTGGGCCTGATCCTCGACGGGAGGTGGCTCTTCGACGAGCACTTCCGACAGCTTGCTCCAAAGCTGGTCGGCGCTGCGTCTGCCCTAGGGCGACTTTTGCCCAATATGGGTGGACCCAGCGTCGCGACAAGACGGCTGTACACGGGGGTTGTCCGGTCAATGGCACTGTACGGTGCACCGGTGTGGGCGGCGGCTCTGACCGCCCAGAATAGGGTACGCCTCTGGCGCCCTCAGAGGGTAATGGCGGTCAGAGCCATACGCGGTTACCGCACCGTGTCGACGGAGGTGGCATGCGCGTTGGCCGGAACTCCCCCGTGGGATTTGGAGGCGGAAGTGCTCGCCGAAGTTTATCGGCGAGTGGCTGACTTCCGGGCGGAGAGCGGATTTCGCCCTCCGCCCGAGGATGTGCGCGAGTGGCGCGAAGCCGCTCGCCGAGCCACGATGGCTCGTTGGTCGTTCCGGCTGGAGACTCCACGCGCTGGCTTCGCCGCCGTGGAGGCTCTCCAGCCGGTCATCGCCGAGTGGGCAGGGCGGCTGACGCAGGTGCTTTCCGGGCACGGTTGCTTCGGAAAGTACCTGCACACGGTCGCTAGGAGGGAATTGAGTCCCGCCTGCCACCACTGCGACTGCAGTGAGGACTCGGCCCAGCACACGCTGGCGGTCTGCCCCGCATGGGCGGCGCAGCGCCGGGCCCTCACTGCAGTCATCGGAGTGGATCTCTCGCTACCGGCCGTAGTACGCTCCATGGCCGGTAGCGACAGTTGTTTTACCGCGGTCGCAACCTTCTGCGAGGTAGTAATCTCGCGGAAGGAGGCGGCGGAGAGGGCCCAGGAGGACGACCTCCACTCGGACCCGATCCGCCCGGAGGCCCGCATATCACAGCCTCATGCCGCCCTGAGTGTGGCCGCGGGTGGACGGGGTGGGTTTCCCCTCCACCCGCATTAGTTTGGCCAGCCGCGAGGGGGCGGCGTCCGCGTGTGCCGGACGTCGCCTAAAGAGAGGAACAAAAACATTGAGACGGAGCCCGCACCAGGAGCGGGCTGGCGCTAGGAGGGGTCCGGATGTCTTAACAACAGCTGTTCCCGGATCCCTCCTGTTACAGGCGCAGAGTGGCACACCGTGTGGTTTTAGTCGGTCCGAGTCCGACACACCACCCCGCCGCAAACCCCGGGGATTTCCACACGTTAAAAAAAAAAAAAAGGTTTGCTTTAATTTTACCTTCTCTTTGCAGTTCTTTTGTTATGCGTAGTTGGCTACTTTAGTTGGCTCCTAAGTGTAAGTACAAACAGTTAGAATAAAAATTTGTTATTAATCCCGGTAACTATAAGAAATTAATAATAGGTCAATTATTATTTTTTAATAGAAAGAACAATTTAATTTTGCACAAGGTCGGCCATTATTTCATTTGTTTTATTAGCATACAATAATATGGCACTTGACCATATTTATTAAATACTCATTAGTGCTTTATCTACAATTAATTACAGACGAACCTACATATTTCTGTAAACATTAATAATGTAAAGTAATAAAATTATTGTTGTTAACAAATGAGTACAATATCTACATGTGTGGCCTGAGCTTTATCAAACTCAGTGTCATGGTCACTTATGGTCTAATGGACAAAAGAATCAGGTCACAACAATTTCCTAATTAGCAAAACACTTGTGTAGTTTAAATACCGGTGTTCTTGTTTAATTCTATTCTCAATTATGTGTAAAAGTAAAAACAGATTTGTATCAAACCTTATCCATAAACTCAAACATAGTAATAATGACTCACAAAATTTACTAAAAGGTAACTAAATATTTTTGTAATGTCATAATAGTATTTTTTTTATTAAATCAATGAAAAAAAACAATTGAATTAATTCACATAATTTATTTTTACAATTTTCACAGTCTGTTTTTTTTACAATTAATCTCCGAAGTTATATACCGGTTTTCAAGGAATTTTCTTAGCGATACAGCTACAGGTATTTGCCAGATAGTTATAAGGAGTAATGTTACTTTAGATACTTTTATTTTTGAGAACCAATCAGGGTTCCACTCAAATTAATAAATATGTGTATCTGTTTGATCAGCAAGCTGAAGTGGCAGTGGGCTGGCCATAGTAGCCCCAGAACCGATAACCGTTGGGGAAAACGACTTCTTGAGTGGAGATCGCGTCTCGGCAAACGTAGTGTAGGACGCCCACAGGCCAGGTGGAGTGACAATTTGCGGAAAATGGCTAGCAGGAGCTGGATGCGAGAAGCCCAAAATCGATCTAAGTGGCGTGCAATGGGAGAGGCCTATGTCCAGCAGTGGACTGCGATAGGCTGATGATGATGATGATGATGTATCTGTTTGAACCCGCAGGAGGTACACGTGCAGCTAGTTATATATTTTTTATATTAAATGTGCTCTTAAAGTGAAGTAAAAAAAAAATATTAACGAAAAATAAATGCAACAACCAAATATACATCTATCAATCACATCGCACCAATCACAGAAACTGGTTGAACAAACTAAACAAAAAAATTGACAGTTTAAATGCATGTTTTCCCCGTGAAATAATTTTGACTCTTAAAACTTCCATCACGTCAAATTAAATAAATGCATGATGTAAACAAAAAAATGTACTGTTAAAAATAACATATACACACGGCTATTCATGACGCAGCGGCGTATTAGAAAGCGGCCTATAATTTTGTATATAATGTAATGAAAGCCTCATGATCCTTGTGATCGTAAAGATAATATTCCGTATCTCAACTAGTTTACTGCTTTCTGACGTAATAAAGGCACAAGGGGTTTTATTAGCGCCATTATTGGGTAGACACAGGAGGGGGCATCTCACAGGGTCATCTACACGCGGTAGATGGTGTTTACCCCCTATTACATAAAAAAAAATTACCATATGGTGACGGATTAAAAATACGGACTGTCAAAACCCCTATTCATCCCGTGGGTGTCGTAAGAACCGACTAAGAGAGCAAACTACGCAGGACAACAGCACTGCTATGAGAAGGAAAACTTGTAACAAATCCTATAGCAACCCGTCTGGCCAGCGTGCTATAGTAGGCAAAAACCTCCTTTCTAAGCAGAGGCAGCTTAGCAGTGGACTATTAAATGCTATTGATGATGATTATTATATCATAAAGAAAATCATTCTCTCTGTTCATCAGACAGAACAGGTCTGTGATGTAATTAATACAGTCATATGTCTGTTGCTATGCTGGGATTATCTTAGTAAAAAAAGAGTAAAATTATCCGGGTTTTTAAACATTATTGGTAATTGGCAGCAATTATGTTCAATAAAAATTTAATATCGATGCTGTGGTAACTCGTTTTTGTATTAATTGAGGATAAGGTCCGGTTCGAAGACCCCATTTGTCGCCATTATTACATAATTATGTTATGTTTAGATCATTGCAGTTATGTAAATGTTTGTTACCAGGATTCTTAATCGGGCTAAATAGTCATGCTGATGGACTGCGCTCAGAGCACCATTTTGATGTTTCTGTTATTTATTATATTAGCCAAGAGTTGTGCAGCGGTATTTCAAATTAACTTTATTGGAAGCTTTTGCTGGTGTTAAAATTCTTAAGTTTTGTTTTCATAAGCTTAAGTACTTTATTTCGATAAAATGTACTGTATGTGTCCGTGTAGTGACGGATTAAGAATACGCAATGTCACTACCCCAATTCATCCCGTGGGTGTCGTAAGAGCCGACTAAGGGAGCAAAACAACGCAGGACACCAGCACTGCAAAAAGAAGGAAAACTTGACACAAACCCTAAACCAACCCGTCTGGCTAGCGTGGTATAGTAGGCCAAAACCTCATTTGTAAGGAGAGGCCTATGTCTAGCAGTGGACTATTAGAGGCTGTTGATGTATGCCTTTTTCAATACTATTCAGGACTTAATTGAAAATTTCCAGATGATCAAGAAAGACGTTAGGATATTACACAGAGACTTACATTTGTGTTTGTATGTATATATATATATATATATATATATATACGGTTGACTGCCCGATGTTTCAATTACGTTGCACTGGCCCTGATCACAGTGTAACTGGTACAGCGATATCTATCTTCCGACATAAAGATTTTAAAGTGGAAGTTTCTTCATTTCAAAGGTTTCCGTTAGAAATCTTCTACCCTATTACAGTAACTATGTTTTGTACATTCGCTTTAATCATCATCATCAACTGCCAGCCCTGATTTCAACTTTGTTTGGGGTCAGCACAATCTGTTACCTTCCAAAGGGAGCTGAATTCTTGAATGGACGGCCGCTACCTGAAACCTTTTGAATATTATGGCTATGACACGGGACAAGGGAAGAAAGTACATAGGGTAATGATAAACGGGTAGTATTATCCTTTTAACTTACCCTAGCTCCCTCAGCTAGGATAAGTAAGTAATACTGGATTGTAAGTTGCCTCAAATATATTAATAAATGTATACATTTCCCCTGTGTCTTGCTGTGATTACCTATGTGTACCGTAAACATAATTCTCATTAATCAAAACAAATTATTTAACCAATAATTATGCTAGTTACAACCAGCAGTTCAACGAACCTCACAGTGCGCATGCGCGGGATGATAGTGAAAGTAACGCCGGCGCGTGACAAGTTCACTTACCTGCGGCCAGCCATCGATCTTGGTGTCCTATACAGTGAATATAATTATATGGACCTCTTGGTAAAGAATTAATTAATTAATTTAAATACTAATTACCATTCTCTCTTACTTTGAGCTTCTGAGAAAAGAAAAAGAGGATTTAGTAAAAACCTGATGGTCTTGTGAATGTTGGTCTACTGCCTCCCTGAACTCTCAAAATATAGTAGTGTTACTACGAGTAGTGCATTGTCAGATCAAGATTCCCCTGTTTTCTCTGATGGAAGAAGAAACAGGAATAGTACTAAGCTCGTAGGGCTGAGATCTCAAAACTTAAAACCAAGGAAATAACTCAAACCCAGCAATGCACGTATGACTCTTAAGTGGCAGGTGACATGGGTGGCGATAATTACTTACCATCAGAGAAAACCCGCTCGTTTAGCCCCATATACCTTAAAAACCCTTAACTTTCATCTTTCTCAAGTTCTACTAATACGTAACTTCCTGCTGTACATTGGTATCTCCCCGGTTCCAATTGAGATATACTCGTACTCATCATTATTTATAAAAAAATGACAACTCCCACATTAGGAATATATCCTGTATCACGCAAATCTTAACAAACGTACATGAAACGGACAGAACAACAATTTGTAGATAAGTCAAAGCGTCGTGCCATGTGGGAATCGGACTCACAACACAGCGTAATAGTAAGCGGCGTGGCAACCGTTTCAACCACTACGTCATCCGTGCAATCAATCCTTCCTGGAAAGAGCTCTTTTCTTATATCTTTTGCTTATTTAAATTGATTGAATGAGGGTTTTCTAAAATGTTTCACGTGAGATGGCGGCACTGCAGCGTCAGGTCCAACCACCTGTCAAAACACATACATGATTTGTATTTTTCGATCATTTTTTTTAGTTTATTCATTGTTAAAAACGTTACAAAAGAAATTATGTTTTCTAAAATGCCACAATGTTGTGCAGTGCCTCTGTGCAATTAAAACTTTTCCGCCTCTCTTTTGCAGCTCAATCTTCAGTTCTTACCTTTCCCTGGTCGTAATCCATAATAAACTCAATAACACTTCCAAATACATAGAATTTCACCAAAAATTATACGTTCAGTAAGAATCTGTGCTATCTGACAGCTGTTTGGACCTGACGCAAACGAAGCGCCGTCTGGTGGCAGAAAAAGTATCGAAAACCCTCATTGGAGAGAAGCAATGAGTATGTTCATAATACTGTAATAAATACATCAAGGGTCTCCTCGCGAATATTTTTCAAATACATATCTGATTCTTTTGCATTTAGTAATGAAATATCACGGCAAAACCAACCAGTTACCTAATAAAATAACTTCGAAATCAACTATAACATTTCTCGAACTGAATATGTAAATATTGTATAATACACTAGCGAAACAGTTCAACGGCCTACAAGGTAAAATGTCTAACTGTTGTAGTGCTGTCCAAAGCGTGGGTAAATTTTATTATATATATTTATTTTTTTAATCCAAGTTTACCTTGTCATCAGTTGCATATATGGAACTTCTTGAATAAAATATCTTGATAAATAGAGGTGCCGAATCTCTCGTAAAAGTGTTATAGTCGTCTGCGTATTATTATCACTTGACGTCAGCCGCCAAGCCGCAACCTCAGTTGTTCCCGCCTTTGATAAGAAAGCGATGTTTACTTTCTCTTCCCTGTCAATTTCAATTACTTCTATTTTATTCTTGGCTTTTATCATCGCTGGGGTTTAGAAACTAAGAAAATACTCATTCGAGTTTTCTTTCTTTATTTAATAATAGCTTGACTTCTTTCGCGTCAAATTTAAAAAGCGCTGCCTTAGAGGTTTCGATTCCCTGACCGGGAAACATTTTATATAGAGTTTTCTGAGAGAAAAATAGCCAAAGTTACTCCTTATATAGGCCTGGTAGTAAAATATTATCAAAATCGGTTCAGCTGTTTTGAATATTACCCGGAACAAACACACAGACAAAAACAGTTAAACTGGTTTTTATTCATAGGTATCGAGCAAATAACCGTGTGAGCATGAAAAATCCTAATATTTTGACATTACAAACAGACACTTCAATTTTATTTATTTGTATAGATTTTCCACCTTGTTTTCCTGTCTGTGAGATGGCTCGAGCTTTTCGACAACGGGCAGTTTGAGTTACAGATGTATGACCTGTCTTGCTCGAGCTATTCTATTCCTATCATTACTTCTGGCTTCTCCTTCAGCGATATAGGTTTAGTTATATTATATTTTATATATACTGTAATATTTCTCAAAACATTTCGCATTTATAGCTTTCTAGGACTAAAGACTCCATGGTTGTTAAGTTAATCAATTATTTACTAAACGATAAACAAATTTAAAAAAGAAATTATTCCCATCTAATAACAGTATTCAGTTTTAAATTACAACCTCGAAAACGCCAAACAACTCTTCACCAAAAGCATATATCACACGTGAGATCAACCTATATCAGCGCGTCGGCCACCGCCCCGGTAGTGACCGGCTGTTATCCAACTATATACAAGCCGTGTGACGCAATCATTTCTTAACACGACAATGACGAGTTTGTACATTTACTTAGAATGTGACACACTCGTGGATACATTTTTTTTTTTTTTTCTACCACATACACACAACGCCATCTAGTCACAAACTAAGCAGAGCTTGTACTATGGGTACTAGACAACTGATATAAATACATATATACTTTTTTTTTGTAAATACATACATATTATACATAGAAACACCCAGACCAAATCAAACATCAAATGTTCATGCACAGAAATGTTTGACTTGAGCGGGAATCGAACCCGCGACCTTTGGAATAGCAGTCAGTTTGTTCTTGTTATGTCACTTATGGGGACGGTACTTAGGCAGGCTTGGTTTTTTTTTTCAATAGGGGTCAAAAGAACACAGGCGATGGTGAATACCGCCTACCGGAAACCCGCAACTAAAATCTTCTAGCGCCTTCTCTCCAGGCTTATTGCTTTTTAACCGACTTCAAGAAAAGAGGTTCTGAATTCAGCAGCACGTTTTTATTTTTTCTCGTAATAAACGAATCATAGTTGGATTGAAACACTGAGATGAATGAAACTGTAATTAATAAATAATATCAATCGACGGATCTAAACAAACCTGTAGTTATATGAAAAATTTTAATTGTATTTCTAAACTATCATTTTTATATTTTAGATCATTTATCATCATCAAAATGGTTTTAGTTGGTTTAGTTTTTTTTTAAATACAGCTCCCGCACTAGGAACAAATCCTGTGTCGCGGGGGACTTTACAAACATACTAGAAATGGACACAAAGAACAACCAGACTCAGAACAACAATTTGTGGATGTGTCGTCCCATGTGGGGATCGGACCCACAACACTCAGCGTAGTAGTAAACGGAGTGGTGACCGCCTTAGCCACTACGCCATCCGTGCAGTCAAAATTATTGAATATATTGAATATTACAAATATTGTCCTCATTTGTTGTGTCACTGCGTAGGCTACGAATAGTTTCTTACTAAACGGTCGCAACGAAACGCAAAGAATTGGCGCAATAACCGCCTTTTACGTCATTTCTGTTCGACGTTCCTTTTTCGAATTCAAATATGCGGCTCGTTCCATAAAGTTTTGTAATCCAATCAGATTTAGATGGAGTGTTGTACCATTTTGCCAATATATAAAATAAAAAATCTGAAAAACTTTGGTAATAACGCGTATTTTATACAAGCAAGAAATGTATACTTACATTGCACTTTATTAACTGGTGTGAAGGTCAATTCTCGTAATAAAAATTGGGATCCGAGGGCCTAGTGCGAGTTTTATTTTACTTCTACTCGATCGTCGCGGTGACCGCGTTCGGCGCTGTGATTGGTGTAAAGTTCAGCGCGGACCAATCGCAACCCCGAACGCGCTCGCTATCGAGAGCGAGTGCATGTGAAATACACTCGCACTTGGCCCACCGATCTCCTCTCGATCTCACACGTGTAAAAGGTATTCTCGTAGTAAAGTAATCAAGTCTTACTAAGACGGACCGATTTGATTTTCGGTCACAACACGATAAAATCACATTTGATGTTTATTACCTCACTACACTCTTCTGTTCTAATCTAGTAGTTGTGACCCTGACAGTAATACGTGGGTTGGATTCCCACCCAGTACAAATAATTGAGCAATGAGTACGAGTATTTGTTGTGTTTATGTTGAAATTTATCTAAAACTAGCTTCTGCCCGCGACTAAGCCCGCATGCATGTCGTTAATCGCTATATATTTAATAGTAGCCTATGTCCTTCCTCAGGAATCAAACTATCTCCATACCAAATTTCATCTAAATCGGTACAGCGGTTATTGATCCCCCATATTAACTTCCACTTCGCTTTTCTCCTTAAAGGCTGATTTCTGGGATAAAAACTAACTAATGTTTGTTCCCGGGACTCAAACTATCTCGATACCAAATTTCACCTAAGTCGATTTAACGGTTTAAGCGTGAAGAGGCAACAGACAGATAGACAGACATACTTTCGAAGTTATAATATTAGTATGGATATGTGTGTATTTCGAAATAATTATAAATATGTATATCAACAGTCTGATTACCATAAAGGCTCTGCCTAGTTCAGAATCACACGGCCGTGTCAAGTTATTACTACGCCAAGAAAGAAATATTTTTATTTCTAATGGCTCGTGGCCATAATGTATCAATTTATAGATTACAGATTTGTTAATCACTGAGGATGTTGAAGCAACAGACCAGTATTACCGACAGTAGGATATGACTGGCGCGTAAATTGTTTCAATCGAATACTCGCTTGCAATATTGTTACTCAAATGGAATCCTCCGTTTGGTTATTATTGAATATTACAATACTCAACCTTGTGGATTCGATACCGCTCTCTTTTATATGTGTACTAGGTGATACAATGACGATATCCGCCTATTCTTGTACCACTTTTAAACATTTCCGTGAGAGAGCCATGCCATGCAGTATGGTACCATGGCCTTAGAGAAAACCAGTGTTCAGCAGTGAGTGAGGTTACCGGCTGCCTTACACTCTCTTTAGAAGGACCACTCAAAGGGTGCACATTAGTGATGGAAATTTTTGCTACTTTTTAATAATAATCATAGGGCTAAATTATTGTTTTTAGTCCCTGCGATTTGGCCTGTGACAAATCACTACTGTGATTTGGTCATAGACAAAGATACCAAGGATCACTTTTAACAGAATGCCATCAAAACTTAGGGAAAGAAAAAAGAAATATATTAAATTTTCTTTTTATCAAAGACTACTTACGACCTTTTTTTTTTATTTAGTTCTTACGCGATCTGACAAAATAACTGCGACTGCGACTGATTATTGTGGTTATGATTACGCTAGAATCATGACCATAATAATCACTTGCAGTCGCAATGATTTTGTAGATTAGTCACAGGTGTGATGCACAGAACAGTTAAGAAGTAAACTTAAACTGTGTTAAATGTGTTGCTGGGCATGATTTTTAAATCATATGATTTTGTGATTATGATTTTATTCCATCCCTAGTACACATACTCGTGTCTCTTGTGTTGGTAGTCGCTTACCATCAGGTGACCCGTCTGCTCGTTTGTCCCATAAACCGTTAAACACTTATCTCACAATGCGACTGTGTGTACCATTTTCACGATACATTAATTGTTATATAAACTCTTTGTACACTGAAGACGGAAAGTAGATAATACAAGGTGTTACAAAGTTGTTTTATGAAGTCAATTCGGCCGGATCACGTTTTCCGATATTTTCCAATCAAGCATTGGATTGAATGAAGGTTATTTAGCGCGTGGGTAAAAGTAGAAATGGTATAGATTTATATTTTTAAAGAATACTATCACCATGAGTCATATTAAATTGGTATTCTTGTTAACTTCTCCAGCTAAGTAATGCCGGTAATAGGTACGCTGGGTAGGTTCGAACCCCCAAACACTTACAATCTTGTTTCAACGTTGGGCAATGCAAAGGTATGTATATTTTATGTAACATGATAAGTTCAAAGTTAGCACTTGACGGTAGGTTCAACACTTTAGCCATTACGCGACCGCCGCTTTATTATCCAAATATCAAAACATATATTTAGGGGTTTATATTTCTATTTATTCTTTATTGTACACACTGAACACATACATATATTTAAGTAACAAGGAAATGTCATGTACAAAGGCGAGCTTAATCTAAAACTGAGTTTTCTTTCAGCAAACCTTGAGCGAATACAGGACAACAGAGAAACGTAAGGGCACAGTCATGCGTACGTAGGAATCAACACAGAAAAGCATAAAGGGTTTCTCTAATTGTGTGTAGAACAAAACAAAGATGAACTTCATTCGTGGGGATTTCTCTTTCAATTAACCTTAAAGTTATTGTTTAATTAATTTGAATACAAACTACCTATATTTAACAATAATTCTGGATCCTATTATAACACTGCACGAATGGCGTGGTGGTTTAAGCGGTCACCTCGCCGCTCAGTACTACGCTGAGTGTTGTTTGTCCGATCCCCACATGGGACAACACTTTATGTGATCCACAAATTGTTGTTCTGAGTCTGGGTGTTCTTTGTGTCCGTTTCATATATGTTTGTAAAGTCCCCCGCAACACAGGAATTATCCCTAGTGCGGGAGTTGTCTTTTAAAAAACAAAATAGAAAACAGGTACACGTAACTATAACTCTACAGGTAGACACATGTGTATTGTAAACATCAACTCAATTTAAGTACCTATAGGTTTCCTCGTAATGTCTAATTCAATAACTATTGAATACATTATAGAAAAAATATATATATTATTGTGCCTCTGTTTTTAAACAAGTTAGGCGACCATAAATATTCTTATTCTTTTAATTATCGAATTATATATTTGGGGCCGAAGTGACCGAAGTGACAACTGAGTGATTAACACATTGCAAAGCTAAGCAATACTAGTCACGTCAGTCTATGGATGGGTCATCATTTCTTAACATATTCAGACCCCTCTGTGCCTCGGAGATAACGTTGCGTCGTCGGTCCCGGTTGCCATACGAACATCTGTGGCAATCGTTATGGGTACTTGGAGCCCTAAAAAGTCCGAATACAGTCAGGACTACAGGACTTCGATAACGGCTTCTTAGGTTGTGGAGGTCTGAGCGCAGTCGCTCGCTTCACATAAAAAATCAAAGTTCAGCTGTATCGACTCCGTCGACTCGATCAGTAGACTTAAGATCAACCTCAATTTGGTATGGAAAAAGCGTCAGAGGAATAAGATTAAATGATTTATATGTAGAACAATTACAGAAAGCTTAAATTTTTAGAAAGTTAAAAATTACATAAAAAAAGGGACAAAAGGACACTATATCGACGACCGGATAGTGGTTTGTGTAACGGACTGCTATTCCAAAGGTCACGGGTTCCATTTGTGTGCATAAACATTTTATGATTTTTTTGGTCTGGGTGTTTCTATGTATAATAAGTATGTATTTACAAAAAAAATGTATATATGTATTTATATCAGTTGTCTAGTACCCATAATACAAGCTTTGCTTAGGTTGGGACTAGATGGCGTTTTGTGAATGTGGTACAATATTTTGTAGGGTCCAGTATAACTATTGACCTGTCATTCTATTCTAGATAAATAACATAAATAAAAAATAACATAAATAATTGTAAATAAATAACAAGAAATTCGACGGCAATGCGATCTCTAGTTATAATGAAATCACAAAGTCGATGCTCGAATAATAATGTTATTAAAATCCTGTAACTCATTTAACCGTTTCCTAATGTGATTAGCGCCTCGTTTACAGGTCGTGATCGACAATCATGCTCAGCAGTGTAACAATTTGAACTTTTAATTAACGAGAACCACACGATTCTATCTTGTATGTATACTTGTACTTGCAGATATTATACCTGGTTCACATACTAATGCGAAAATTCAATTAAATTCACAGCGTCACCGTGATTTTGATACTTGAATGATATCACTAATTATTATTATGTACAGGAGTACGCTACTTATAATGTTGTACTATGGCCTCTGGTTTAAAATTATTCTTCATTAAACATCCATATACGGATATATAAAGGATTGAAAACTTGAAACAAACCCCACCGGGGTTTGCGGCGAGGTGGTGTGTCGGAAACGGACCGACTAAAACCACACGTTGTGCCACTCTGCGCCTGTAATAGGAGGGATCCGGGTACTGCTGTTATTAAGACATCCGGACCCCTCCTAGCGCCTGCCCGCAACATGCGGGTACATTCTCCATTTAGGCGACGTCCGGCACACGCGGACATCGCCTCCTCGAGGCTGGCCGTTATGGCGGGTGGAGGGGAAAACCCGTCCCGTCCACCCGCGGCCACACTCAGGGAACTTGAAACAAACCCTATACCAACTCGTCTGGCCAGCGTGGTATAGTAGGCCAAAACCTCCTTTCTAAGGAGAAGCCTATGTCCAGCAGTGGACTGTTAAAGGCTGTTGATGATGATGATACGGTGATATAATCATATAGTTTGCAGTGCTATCTACGCTGTATTATTTGCACACTATTTACCTTAAATAAATTGTATATATTTTGGTATTTAACAAGACTAGTCTTATTTGATGTAAAATTGTAAACACCGACATCACATGATCTTGAAGCGTTAAATTTCGTTTTACCAAAACTGCCATGTTTAATAAGGAATAATTCTAAACGGGCTTAGATTTGAAACCTGGCGTCTTAGTACATTTTATTCAGCTTAGTAATACCTGTCAAACGGTGCCCCCTACGTAAGGCCAGCGAAGGGGGTTTAATGCAACGAAAGAATTGCTTAAAAGTAGTTTACTGTTAGGCCGTGGTATGTCCTCCCCGAGAGGAACTGCATAGTATAATTAATCATCAAATAACATCGCCTTATAATTTATACCCTACTTCTAAGAAAAATTAAGTATAAAACGAGTTCCACTCGTGTAGACTATCACGTCTACACATGTGTCTTAACATCCTCAGATGTCGTAGATAAAACAGAGGTTATTTCCCAAGCTCTACCCAAACAATGGAGAAAATGCCATAAACCCATTCCATAGCTTTTTATCAGACACGTCTCGCCATGGACTATACAATGGGTAATATTTTCTAATCTGTTCATTGAATTGCCGTTACACTTTAGGATAAATATAATGGTGGGTCTTATTGGTTTACGTGAAATCAATTTTTTTATTGACGCCTATAGATGCGTTCGAAACATACATTATTAAAATTGACTGTCCCTATCTTCACACTGAAATTACTACTGCCGAGCAGGGTTTTTTGTTGTTTTAAACGCACTTTAAAAAGTCTACTACTTTTTAAAGTCGATTAAAAATGAAAATAGAATTGATTACTTAAAACGATTATGTGAAGTTTATAAATCTGTATATTTAAATCAAGTGCTACGTCGTATGTACGTAGGAACAGGTATTCTTAATCGACTAAAAAAAAACAGATTGTCAAATAGGCAGTTTTTTGTGTATGTTTCTCGATACCTTGTATGAATCGATTTTAATAATTTTATTAATTTTAAATGCAATGGTTGTGCTCTAGAAGTTCGTGAATTAAAGTACTCGTAAATTTGAAGAAAACTTTGCATATCTAAAAGTGGATTATTGCCATTAGTATTGGTTGTGGGTTCCGGTTTCCGCATTTAGACTTAAGATTGGTTCTTTATGCGTCAAGGAAAGGTTGGCTAGGTGAGCCGGCCAAGGTCCTTCCAGAAGCGCAGAAGCCTCCTGGGGCGTTCACAGGCTTCTAGGAGCAATTTTGTATCAGAGCCATCTAAAAGTGGAAAAGTAAACCATGCAAAATTCAGATTATTACAATTGACCTTGATTTGTTCGGTGATATTTTTTAGAAGTAATTTATTTTTAATTTCAACGTTAGAGATTATTTTCATCTAAAATTTAAAAATATTTTTTGCTACCTTGTTCACTTTTTAGCTATGTTCATGTTCTAACACATGGATTCTATCGTATTTTTCGTTATTATTATCGATTATATCGATATCGTAACTTATAATACCGTTATGAAGTCCCGGTTTACGTATCTATATATATATACACGTCCTCTAAAGGTAATAATATCCATAACTTGTTTGATAAGTTTAACCAAGAAACTGTAACTGTTCAACTGTAACTGTGGGTTGATGTAATTATGTAATTAAGTTTTAACAGAATACCAATACCTACTTCCTTGAAATGGCATTACGCTAATTTGTGAATAAAAAAATATTTGTTGTCTAATGCAGAAGTATTTTTATTGGTCCAGTGGATAATGATCCTGTCTGCTAAACCAGAGGTCGTGGGAGAGCCACATTGTGTGGCTGGGGATCGACCCCAGCCACACAATGTGATGAGGACTATAATTTGTTCTGTGCCTGGGTGTAATCAATAATAATACTATGCAACCACATTCACACAACGCCATCTAGGCCCGAACTGAGCAGAGCTTGTACTATGGGTACTAGACAACTGATATAAATACATATATACTTTTTTTTTTGTAAATACATACATATTGTACATAGGAACACCCAGACAAAATCAAACATTAAAAGATCAAGCACACAAATGTAAAATCTCTAATATGTATGTATTTAGTTATATAGTTATATTTATGTTTATCAGCAGTCTGGTTCCTATACAGGTTCTGCCTAATTTGCAAACAGACGGCCGTGTGTGAGGTGTGTTTAGTTATTATATATAATGATACAATTTATAAACGTACGTAGAAATATTATTTATATTTAACATATTTAACATTTACATTTTTTTCTTATTGTCTTTTCTGACTCAATCATGCGAATAACTTTTATGTTTTTTAACCGACTTCAAATAGGGGGAGGTTATCAATTCCAATGTTTATAACTTTTTTTATGTATGTTCGGGTATAACTCCGTCATTTATAAACGGTTTTGCTAAATTCTTATTTGTTCAAATGATGTTTATTCCGAATTGGTCTTATTTGAATTATAGATCTGATGATGAGTTAAAGAGACAGACAACGGAACTCTTCAAAAATTGACAGCAAATCGCGTTTGATTTGCGGTCATTTTTTGAAGCTAGGTTTGCTAATTCCTGCTAGGTTTTTAGTGTTCTTTGTTAGTATTATCTAAAGTCGGTTCAACTTTTATTAAAGAAGATTTTTGAGGAAAGAGAGATCTTGTACATTCCCATTACCTTATTTAAACCGGCTTTATATAGATATATTATTTACTCAAGAAGTGTCGTATTATGAATTTAAAAGTACTCTTTTGTAACTGCTCGGATGATGTCACAACTGCCTCGTGTCACGGGCGCCATGTTTATATATGTATCTCATTCACATTACTAGTTCACCTCGAAATATGCCCAATATATAGTTAAATTTGTGTGTATATATAGTATCAAGACTTGTTCACTACACTGAACAATGTGTAAGTGGGCGCACACACCAATTATCAAACTTTATCTCCGAATGAAAATCTTGAGCAATTCATTAATGTATCAAAATAGGGTCCATTTAACTTTTTATGCATCCATATAATAGTTTCCTTATAAAAGATTAATATGATATATTAAAAACTGGTTATGAAATTAATTAAATCCTGTTCTCTTAAACGATTTAATCATTGCTTACTATTGAACCTGTTATGTTTAATATCAACATAATGTAAAAAGTATTTTCTCGTTGTACAAAATTTTAATTAAAATTTTTAATTTGTTCCAGGTGAGAGCTGCATAGAAAAGCCACTAGCTACACTCTGGCGCAACTACCAGCAATCGACTAAACCCGATGTCGTAATGAAACTGTCTGTCACCAATTCCGGTCTTAAAGGATTCACCAAAGAGCACGGCCTTACCGAATACTGGTCGCACCGTATCACCTACTGCGCTAGTCCACCTCACTACCCAAAACTCTTCTGCTGGGTATATCGCCATGAAGGTAAGAAGTTAAAACACGAGCTCCGATGCCATGCAGTTCTATGCACCAAAGAATCATTATCAAAGAAGATTACAGAAGAACTTCAAGTAAAGTTGAAACAGGCATTAGTTGAATTTAAGAAAGATAGAATCTCGAAACAGAATGCTAGGCTCAGCCTCGCAAACAGTGTATATGAAAACCCCAGCATGCCTCGTCGTAAGATTATGCTCAGCGTTGGAGCTTTGAACTACAGGCCACCGCTAGAAAGATCCAAGTCTGCTCCGAAGCTGGGAGCTATAGAAGAACTGTGTTCAGAAGAAGATGAAGAAGAAGCTAAAATGAACGCAAAACAAGATGACGAGTCATGGTCTCATACAACAACTGATGACTTTTATGGCTCGCAGATACTTGACAGGCGACGACCCGATATTAAGTCCCCGAGGAAATCCTCATGTCCCGAAGGAATTATCAATCGGACACTTTCGGAATCTAGCAGTGGTACAATAACAGTGTCAGATGAATTATTAGACTTGCTCGCGAAAGAAAGTCTAAAGAACGGATGCCTCGATAACATTAGTCAAAGTGATATGGATAAGGAAACAAGATTGCTAGAAGCAATCGCCGAATCGAACGAATTGAATGACTCAGTGGCAGCAGCTGAGACCGACTGCAAGGTGATGTTGCAAAGTAACTACCTCGTCACGGATAGCGACGATGGATCTGTTTCTTCGGGCTGTGAGACTGCCAGTACGGTGACTGACACCGAGCCATCCTCTCTACCCTCATTCCCTGCGGAAGACAACAAAGAACACGTGGACTCCTCCGTCTCCTACGTGGAACAATCCTTTGAGCATAGTGATGTAAGGAGCAGTAACAGGAGCTATAATACTATTCATATCGTGGACGGTTCCGACACTAACATTAATGAGGAGGTTAACCACGTTCCGATAGGAGAAAAAAATGCTTTCAGGCGGCGATCGACTTATCCGCCATTGAGAGCAGACAATACTTTAACAGACTTTGAGGAGAAATTTGAATCTCTGATAGACAACTTAGTCGATGTGGACAGCTTGAATTCTAGCACGGAGACCGAAGTCTTCAAGAATACGGGAGATAACGACAGTGCTTGTAGTGATGAGTCCGGCTACTCCGAACTGCTAGATGGCAAAGAAAGCATAATCGGCAATACAATAATGGTTTAAATATCTCCGATTTCAGCTCCTCCAGAGTCAAGGTTTCACAATCAAAGAAAACTTTATTACATGGACGTGACACAAGGACGTCCCTTGGATTGGGAGGGACGGTAGACATGATGGAAATCTGTTATCTATTCGTTTAGTTTTAGAAATAATTGGTTTGGCAAATTCAATGCACGTAGATAAGTTTATTGTGAATCCTTTATTAAAGTAAATAATATGTGTAGTTACAAATAAAATGTACTTTTTGGTTTGCGCCATTAAATCTAAAAGATTTTTTAAAGCAACCGGTTTCTTGTCCTCATTGTTTATTACGATGCGTGTACAGTCTGCCACGTGAACTCAAACGCATGGTTTTATTTTGTAAATAACAGGGTACAACTGTACTTTATGCAATTAACGTATTACTATTTTTAAATATTTGTATATATTGTAATTTAAGTTTACATACTAGATGAAATTTATTGGAGATTTTTATTCGTAGTCTATATATGTTTGAACAAACATCTGCTTGTTATTTTTTTGTCTATATTTATTGTATAAAATAAGTTTAATGTGGATTGTGGAGATGTGAGGGCAGTAGCGTAAGTAGGCGAGAACATGTTGTATTCAATATTACTACTAGCTACAAATTTGCGTGGGGTACTGGCAGAGATATCTACGCATATAATACTGTAGTGTATTTACTGCATACAATGTGTTTAAACGTTGTCCCTTGGAAGTATAGTTTATCTTATATGTCTCCAACAAGTTTCTGTTGGCGTCCACAATCTTGCAGCAGCACAACGACACGATTACTAGTTTAGCCATTTTGATGTAATTTATTGCATTGTTAATTTGTTTATTGTTCGTTGTGTATGCTCAACATTGTGGTGCATGTAAGCGATCATCACCAAGTCTGTAAGTACTTACGCATTCCATTCTCACGCATGTGTCTACTCGGGTCATTTCATCTACATTTATATGTAGCGGAGAATATTTTTTCGAAGAAAAATTAAACGATTACAAATTATATATATTTTTTTTATTACAATTACCTTTAGTCATTGGCTCAATATTTGAGTTATTTTCAAGAACAGCCGTAGCCGCCGCTTAATGAATTAAGATGTCTAACAAGCACATGGTGTCAGGGCCATCTTTAGCCTATCGGAGGGCCTGATCACATTGAGATAATGGGGGCCCTTATGACCTTGACTGATTAGTATTCTGTTAGAATAATCAAAAAAGGTATTATAATTAGCCATTTGCGCTGAATTTTTCTAAATAAATATGGTTTTCGGTAATAAATATGGATTATCGAATTAGGTAGGTAGGTAGGAATCTATCTATCGAGGGGCCCTGAGCACGTGCCCAGAGTGCCCAGTGGGAAAGAGGGGCCTGTATGGTGTGACTGCAGTCAAACAATTGTTTCAACTAGTTGCTTGCAATACTTCCCGAGGCTGCTCGCTCTGTGTGGACCCGCCTAATGTATCACTTCAGTATATTGTTATAAGTTAGTATTAGTTAAACTAATCACAGTCAATAGACAGCCGTGATGGAAAATTATATATTTCTAGTTGGTTCAATTCCAACAACTCGTGGCTTGCTAAATGGTGGCACCTGTAACAGGGGTATCTACTCCTGAAAACAAAACTATTCTGCGCGACGTAAAGTGGTAGGTACTGATGGGATAATAGTCTATTAGAAAAAAATAATTAACAACTGTCTAGAAAAGCGTAAATAGGATAGCGTAATATCAATATAAATCTTGTAGATATCACTGATAGAACCCGTGATTGTTACGGGACAGTATTTGGGAAACAAAACATATCTATGCTACTACGCTTTTCAAAACACTTTTTGACTCGCCCAACTAATATGTGGAACAAGTTATGCTTAAGTCTGCGGTATTTCCGGACCGATACGACCTTCAAGAAAAGAGCGTACTGCTTCCTAAAATGCCGGCAACGCATTTGTGACTCCTGATTTGCAGATATTCATGGGCGGAGGTGGAGGTGGTCACTTTCCATCAGGTGACCCGTCTGCTCGTCTAGAGATGCTCGCCATGAGCATGGAAGACTAAACTTTGAACCGATTTCAATTACTATCCTACCCTTTTTTCATCGAGATACCTAATTAAATCAATAATGAAGTTTCTTAGATCGATAATATTTCGAACATCTAACACACTACCATCTTGTTTCAAACTAAACAGAGCTTGTACCATGAAACTTAGATTGACTGAAAGAATACTTAAATACTTTTTTTTTTGTAAATACGTACATATTATACATGAAAAACACCCAAACTCCGAAATAAATATTTGCAGATCATACAAACATTTGGTCCCATCCGGGAATCGAGCCTAAGAACTCAGCACAGCAGTAGCATTCGCTACCACTGCGCCACCGAGTCAGATCCACGGATTCCAGCCAATCTCCGTACATTAATATTACTCAAGAAGATGTCTATTCTACGCTGATTTTTCTAAAGTTATTTCACTAGCCTTGTCAATTGCAAATTAGTGGAGGCAAACAAAACTCATTCACTGGCTTGTCGGCTAGTGGTTACTTACCCTGACAGCTAAACCAGAGGTCGTGGGTTCGATACCCACCCAGATCGCGAATTATTACTAACTAGCTGGTATCCGCGACTTTGTCCGCGTGGAATTTGAAAACCGCTGCCTCATGGTGTAGTACTGTACTCAACTGCAATCCGTAAGGCCCAAAATTTTAAAGGGTGTTTTTGAGAGGAAAAATAACCTAAGTTACTGGTAGTAAGTATCAAAATCGGTTACACCGTTTTGCAGATTGCCCGGATCAGACAAAAAACATTTAAAAAAACTGTTTTTTAGGCAAAGTGTGAGAAGGAAAACCGGTTATTTTGACATTACAAACAGAGTAAACAGTTGTTGTACTGATATCTTGGGACATGTTGACACCCGATTTAATCTTCTAAAACAGAGACAGTTACCAACCCAGCTAAGGGAATACTATTAACAGTAATTAATTAATTGTTATGTTGTTCGAACTAGTCATGTCATGTCGGCAGTAAGTATGTTGTCACTTTGGTTATCAAACAAAATTCAAATTATAGATTAGAAAATTTATAAGAATATACCACCTATAACAATAAAACTACGAAAAGCGAAAAACTATCATTGAATTAATATTTTATATTCAAAATATTGGTACTATTTTACCCCCTTGCAACTTTAATAGGTCCTTTCGAATAAAACCGTTCGAATTATTGCTATGAAAGACTTTATTAAGTGACTGCAAACACTCAGAGCTGACTTTATTTTTAAATGATTGCGTTTTATTCTGAATATATATTCTCTCGCATAAAAATTACAAAGAACTTTAAAGAAATCCATCTTTTTACGCAAACTTCTTAAATAAATATGTATTACCCCGATACGTCAATGTTTATCTTTCTAGGCTCTTATCTGAAAAGAAATGAATTGCCTTTGAATAAAATAAATATTTTCTTTCAATAATTCTAGTACGTTAAAAACGACAGATACTTTTCTGAGTAAAGCCTTTGATCTTTGTTTTTATGGTATAGGGCCCAAACGAGCAGCCCCACCTGCAACTCAGGAGATCATTTTTATTTTGAAAGCAAAATATTTTTGAGAGCTAGAACATAGTATGGACATCCTAAACTGCTGCTTTAGACACACCAATTAATATTACCATAATAAATTGTTTACAAAAACAACAAAAAATGGCAAAACAGACAGACAGACACTTTTGGTTAATGGCTTTGTGGTAGAGTGTAACCACAAATTCGCCAATGTCATGTATTTGAAAGACAAACTGTCAAAGGATTTTATGTAGAGCTGTGGTAGAGCCAAAAGAAATTTTGAGAATGAAAGAATAAGAATGAATAAATTGTTATCTTTTACAGGCATGATAAAACTTAAACTAGTAAAATATATATACAGCTAATAATATATATACATATACAAAATAATAAATAACCAGTAAAACAAAAACAAATATTACACTGTGATATTGAAACTATAATTTAATTTTGTTTAAAGTTATACACTTCCCTAGAATATATACAAAAGGAGTAAAAACGCTAGATAAGAGTAATTTAAGGGACGTGGGATGAGGAATATGAGGAGGAATTAATTCATAAATAGGAAACTTAGTTCTAGGACAATTAAAAAATATATGGTTCGCGTTTCCCTCATCAAGCCCACACTCACAAATGGCAAAACAAATAGAGATTTATCACACTGACGGCACATGTCATTTTACCTCTGATAAAGGGCCTACATGGTTCGAAACTAGAAATACACATGTCGAGACACCTTATCCTAATAATATTTGTAGGATGAACGTTACAAACCAATCATAGGCAGTCACGTTTTCCCAAATATGGTAAGTGGTACTAAATATTGATTAGACCAATATATGATTGGTGCCAAACACACACAATGTTGGTGTAAATGAAGGTATTATGGCACTAACACATGCTATTAATGTAGTCGTGCTTACAGATAACGACAACATGCATATTAATTTAGCAACGAGTTAGAGAACTAGTCTGGACTAGTTTTTTATACAAAATGAAGAAGTTTTTGCGTCGATTGTCGCTTGTAGCAATTTTATTAAGAATGTTTTGGCTGCGGAGGCGATAAAATAGTGAGCACTTGTGTGTGTAAAATTTTACAACATATTTATAATAACTTAATACATCTCACAGACGGGCGTCTGATCCCAAACTATAGATACTATATATAACTACTATACTATATAAGCAGGACCTATAGATACTATGGTAACCAGACTGCTGATAAATATACTTCCAACTACTAAAATTTTATATAATTTGTATGTATGTAATTACACCCAGACACAGAACAAATGATTGATCTTATTACACACTAGCTGACCCGCGCAACGTCGTTTGCGTCTCTCAAGTAATAAATTTTCTCCGTTTTTGAAACATTCTTCATTGGTGCTCCGCTCCTATTGCTCTTAGCGTGATGACATATAGCCTATAGCCTTCCTCGATAAATGGGCTATCTAACACTGAAATAATTTTTCAAATCGGAACAGTAGTAGTTCCTGAGATTAGCGCGTTCAAACAAACAAACAAACAAACTCTTCAGCTTTAAAATATTAGTATAGATTTTTGACTGCACGGATGGCGTAGATGGTCGCCACGCCGCTTCCTACTTCACCGTGTTTTGTGTGTTCAAACCCATGGATCCATGTGGGATCATGGGACGACACTTTGTGTGATCCACAAATTGTTGTTCTGAGTCTAGGTGTTCTTTGTGTCCGTTTCATGTATGTTTGTAAAGTCCCCCGCGACACAGAAATATATTCTTAACGCGGAGATTTTGTTTTTAAAAATAAAATAAAAATATTTCTGCTAATTGGGAATCAAATCAACAAATGCTGGCTAAATGCTCAGAGTCATTAACAACCTGGGCCAACAGGCTGCTTTTTTACCTTTTCTATCCCGAAACACATATCCCAATTTATAAAAATAATATGCATAAATCTATTTTAGTGTGGTGACGAATTAAGAATTCGGAGCGTCACCACTCCTATTCATTCCGTGGATGTCGTAAGAGCCGATTAAGGAAGCCAAATACGCAGAACAACAGCACTGCAACTGGAAGGAAAACTTGAAACAAACCCTACACCTACCCGTTTAGGCAGCGTGGAATAGTAGACCAAAACCTCCTGTCTAAGGAGAGGCTTATGTCCAGCAGTGGACTGTTAAAAGCTGTGGATGATGATGATTGATGAATTATATGAAGAAAATGGAACTGGCTAGCACCAATGTAGTCGAATTCTCTATCGATCCATTTATACAACCTATATATAACAATAATCTGTGTGTGACCTGAGTATCTGAGTATGAACACTCATGTTGGCAGGCTCTTTATAAACCGAGTCGTTCCATTCAGGTCAGGTTTTTGGGACGATCGATGGACTAAAATGTGAATTAAACTTAACTGCGAGTTACTGTTTTTTTTTTTAAGTTTAGCTAAACGAGCAGTCGGGTCACCCGATGGTACGTGGCTCACACCGCCCATGGACCCCTACAACTCAATAGTCACAATTGCCCCTCCCCTCAGAAAGAGGAGGACGGTTTTGTAGTAGCCCAAAAACCCCTACAACGAAATAACTGGTTAAGGCCGGTTTTCTGTGAAGTCAAGGTATCACTCCGGTCGAGCCGGCCCAGCCGAAGCATGGCTATCCGACGGCAAAATATAAAAAAAAACTCATATATAACTAGAGACTAAGCACACCAAAGATTAGCGCCAAATAGCCAGATCACCGGAATTTACTACTTTCTTCAAATGCAGAGTTGTAGGTGTAGTTGGAAACTTAGAGAACTGTAATATTACACACAGGTAAAGATGTTAAACTGGTACTTGTTTGTGACACGTTGTTTAAAGAAAAAAATACTAACAATTGAAAGCCTTAAGTAGAATGTGTAGGGATTTGAATTCGTTCCTCAAGACTGTGCCTGATGCTGATGTGTATCATGACAGGGAGAACCAGTTTCGTGCAAAAATATGGGAATCATTTGGCAAACCTCGAAATAAAAACTGATAAGTATGTACTGATCGTTACTGCAACCACTAAACTCACCAGACCAATAGTGTTAAGTTTGTAATACCTATATGTCAATGTGATTTTGTTAATATGTTGTCTAAACTATGAATGCTGTGTTAGCTCGTAAGTGGCATGTATATCAGAACCTAATTCCTTAGATTTTACCAGTAATGTTACATAAATGTGCTGTGAGTTAACCTAATCTATACTAATATTATAAAGCTGAAGAGTTTGTTTGTTTGTTTGTTTGTTTGTTTGTTTGTTTGAACGCGCTAATCTCAGGAACTACTGGTCCGATTTGAAAAACTCTTTCAGTATTAGATAGCCCATTTATCGAGGAAGGCTATAGGCTATATATCATCACGCTAAGACCAATAGGAGCGGAACACCAATGAAGAATGTTTCAAAAAACGGAGAAAATTTATTACTATTGAGAGGCGCAGACGAAGTTGCGCGGGTCAGCTAGTAAATAAATAAAGCCTTTGATCAAAGATTTTGTAGGAAAATTTTACAGCTCTGTGGGCCTAGTGCAAGTTTATTTCAGATTTACTCGATCTCGATGGCGAGCGCATTCAGCGTTGTGATTGGTAGAAATTTCAGAAATTTCTAACTTTGAAAATTACGAACTTCCATACAACGGTTCATATCCCTTATTTTATCCCCTTAGGGGCGAAAATTTTAAAAAATTCTGTGATTGTGGGTGTTTGCAACATAAAACAGCATTGATTACAAAAATTTCAAGTTAGTATCCCCAGCGTTTAAGGAAGTATCAATCAGTCTGGGCAACTCATTTTATATGTATGTACTAGCTGAGACCCGCGGTGTTACCCGCGTTTGTTGTTATAACCGCGGGCAACGCCGCGGGGCGAAGCTAGTCTAAAAAAAGTATAAATTGGGCCAATCGCAAGGCCGAAAGCGGTTACACGGTAACCGCTTTCGGCCTTGCGATTGGCCCACGCGAGCGAGTTGATGTGACATAAACTCGCACTTGGCCCTCTGTTAACTGATGCGATGATCAAAGTGAAATACTTTATTTGGAAGGTTTGGTATACGACTGGTTAATTATTGCCTCGATCGGCCGTTCAGCAACCCGGCGTTAATCTTGGTAGTAATTGGGGATGTAGTGCCAATCATCAGGATTCTTGATGTAAAGAAGTAGCCTTTTCCACAGAAATATAGAAAGAAACATGTCTTACAACCGAAAGCATGTACAGATATTCGGCGCATTTCATTATTTATCTATACAAATAAATAAAATTGGAGTGTCTGTTTGTAATATTAAAATAACCGCTTCATACTAAATGCATATGTATGTTTATATGGTACATATGCCAAAATAAGATGTTTTTCAATTTTTGTCTGTCTGTCTGTCTGTCTGTCTGTTTGTTCCGGGTAATCTCTGGAACGGCTTTACCGATTTCGACGAGACTTTCACTGGCAGATAGCTGATGACATAAGGAGTAACTTAGACTACTTTTTTTAGACTAGCTTCGCCCCGCGGCGTTGCCCGCGGTTATAACAACAAACGCGGGTAACACCGCGGGTCTCAGCTAGTACATACATATAAAATGAGTTGCCCAGACTGATTGATACTTCAACGCAGAACCTAAAACGCTGGGGATACTAACTTGAAATTTTTGTAATCAATGCTGTTTTATGTTGCAAACACCCAGACTTTATGAAAATTATCGCCCCTAGGAAGGTAAAATAAGGGATATGAACCGTTGTATGGAAGTTCGCCATTTTCAAACACGAAATAAGAAACAACCCAGGCAATACAAAGCAGCAAATAACCAATCAATTGAAATACAATATTTAGCACTAGCTATCGCCCGCGGCCATGCCTGCGTAAATATCAGTTATCGTGGTAAAAAGCCTATGTCTTTCCTCAAGAATCAAACTATCTTCATACCAAATTTCATCTAAATCAGATCAGCGGTTATTGATTCCCCATACAAACTTCCACCCCCCTTTCCACCCCCTTAGAGGTAGTTTTCTGGCATAAAAACTACTCTATATCCTTTCAAAGGACTCAGACGATTTCTGTACCAAATTTCATCTAAATCGGTTTAGCGGTTTAAGTGTAAAAAAGTAACAGACAGACAGACACACTTTTGCATTTATAACATTAGTATGGATAGTTAATATCAAAGTGTCTCGTCTCTATTTGGAATTCCTGATATCATAACAGTCTCGTATTGAAGTCTTATAGCCAGGATTGTGTAACACACACTTAAGTATAATGTGTGTTGAAACATTTTGTAATCCAGTCAATCTGTTGATTACATATATTATATATCTAACCACGTGTGGTAAGTATCTGAATAGAACTCTGATGCAGTCGTTTATAAAAAGGAATAAATCCTTGTAATTGAATGTGCAATCAATATATATTTTATGATTTATTATATCAAGAAAAGAGAGAAAGAAAAAAAAAAAGAAAAGAGAAAAGAGCGAACTCCTTCCTAAAAGGCCAGAAACGCGTTTGTGACTCCTGAGTTGCAGACGTGCATGGGCGGCGATACTCACTTTCCATCAGGTGACCCGTCTGCTCGTCTGCCCCTCTAACATAATATATATATATATATATATGTGAGTTTGACTCACGCACCAAAATTTAAAGTTCTCTTTAAAAATCTACATGACAATCTCATACACGACGACCGTCTGATCCCAAACATACTTGCCTAAAATATATTTCTAAAGACATATATATATACAATAGATAAATTACACCCAGACACAGAACAAATGATAATACTCATCGCGCAATTTTTTGTCCTGGGTAATCCAACCTACGAGCTCTAGCAAAACAGTTAGGGTCACTAACCACTAGACCAACAGGCCTGTTACAAAACTAAATACCGTCATAGCTCAAGTTGAGACCATGAAAATAAATATAAAAAATACGAATAAGATGGAACGAGGTAAGTGCGAGATCCTCCTATAGCAGGAACAGGAGCGCGGACTCGACGCCTCAATATCCGGTTCCGCAGTACGTCGTTAAATATCAGTTTTATTATGAGATGATAATAAGGCGGGCCGTGACGGAAGAGCTTGCTGGTGAAGTAAATGTCAAGCGTTGATATCGAAACTGTTAACAGCTGTATAAATAATTAACTTTTATAAAAGTATAAGTGACGTCAACGCGCTTATATCGTGATGAATTGTAATATACTGTATGTTTCATTCCTTAATGGTAGGTAATATGGTTTTTTCCAAGACCATACAGACAAATAGCTAATTAAGCGACGGGCTTGTTGGTCTAGTGGTTAGTGACCTTGACTGCTAAACCGGAGGTCGTGGGTTCGATTCCCATCGTGCCGTGTGTGAGATGTGAAAAAAAAAAAGAAATTTCGAGTAACTGGTATAATTCTGACGTCAGAGCTATTGCTAACAACCTCCAATTTTGGAACGAAGTTTCTTATCTCGCGTTACACCCTCTGAGCGGATGGAAGCGAGACCAAAAAATGTGTAACAAGACTTTTTTCGACACTTCTTGTGGCAGATCATTCAGTGTTTAATTTATCATTATTTATTTTAAACAATGATAAATATATTTTTTTCAGAAATTATTCAATTTAATTCTTTCAAACTCAAACTCAAACTCAAACTTTCTTTATTTCATAAAATTTTCAAAATTGTTTGAAATCATCTTCCATGTAGACTCTAAAGTCATAGATCAACACACACAAAAGCAACAATCTCTGTTTTGTCAAATAGTAACCAAATAAATTTAACAAAATCAAACCCATACAAAATCTATGATATGCCTGTGCCGATCTACAACCGCCCGTTTCCAAGGGGTTGAGCCTTATGAGAAGAAAGGGCAAACAAACTCATGGCCACTCTTTTGCAATTCACAAGTAGATACAATGGCACTATTAAATATATCACAACATTGTTTTGATGTGTGCTAGTATGTCCGTTATTAAGGACTTAAAGGTGAAAAAACAACGAAGAGAAAACAAGATTAAGAAGAACAAACGAATACAAGAGAAAATGAAGTAAAACATAAAAAATAGAAAAAATAATAAAAAACATACTAGCCACACCACATTTTTACTTAAGAAAGAAATAGCCTGCGCTAATTAATCCCAAGCATTCTTGTCCTCCATGTAATCCACAATCGAGTAGTAGGCCCTCTGGCACAAGCCACGTTTTATTGCGGATTTAAATTTGTTAATACTCAACTCCTGAATATTATTTGGGATTTTATTATAAAATCGGACACATTGACCTCGAAAAGACTTGTTTATCTTTTGGAGCCTAGAGGCGGGTACAACAAATTTATTTTTATTTCTGGTATTTATGGCATGTACATCACTTTTTTTCAAAAAGCTATCTTTATTTTTGTGAACATATATTACATTTTCATAAATATATTGACTTGCCACTGTCATTATATTTATTTCTTTAAATTTCTGCCTCAATGAACAACGATTGCCTAAATTATAAAGTGCTCGAATAGCTCTCTTTTGCAGCACAAAAATGGTTTGAATGTCGGCAGCATTCCCCCACAGCAGAATACCGTACGACATTATGCTATGAAAGTAACTGAAGTAAACAAGTCGTGCTGTATCAACATCAGTCAACTCTCGGATTTTCCTTACTGCGTATGCTGCTGAGCTGAGTCTACTCGACAATTTATCAATATGTGGGCCCCACTGTAGCTTAGCATCTAGTGTTATACCTAAAAATGTCGTAGTGTCCACAAGGTCCAGCCCGACATCCTTAATTATCATAGTAGTTTTCACTGGCTTGACGTTTGGCATAGTGAAACGTATACACTTAGTTTTTTGTTCATTTAATAGTAAATTGTTGACATCAAACCAATGAACCACTTTCGAAATGGCGCTGTTTACAAATGTGAAATCAGAAAGTGTCCGTTTTAGTCTAAATAATAGTGATGTATCATCTGCAAACAACACAATCCCGAGATTGTCCTTGACAAAGTGAGGTAAGTCGTTAATATATACTAAAAACAAAAAAGGGCCGAGAATAGAACCCTGTGGAACGCCCATTTCTATCACAGAGCCTGGAGACCGCTCACCATTAATATCAACTTTTTGAATCCTATTACATAGATATGAGGCAAGTAGTTCCAGGGCTTTATTTTTGATACCATAGTGCTGTAATTTCCTGATCAGCGTTTCATGAACAACACAATCAAAAGCCTTAGATAAATCGCAAAAGATACCTAGAGAATCTACTAGCTCAACACTAGCATCAGTTGTGGAGCGACCCCTTGTAAAACCAAATTGTCTATTGTGCAATAAATTATTATTATTAAAAAAACTGTGCAATTGATCATACATAATTTTTTCAAAAATTTTACTAAATACTGGTAGTACTGAGATAGGTCTAAAGTTAGTTGGGTCAGATGTACTACCAGATTTGAATAAGGGAATAATTTTACTAGACTTCATAAGATCAGGAAATACACCACTATCAACACATTGATTAAATGTAAATGACAATTGATTAGCCACAAGAGATATAATTGTCTTAGTAATTAAAACAGAATTTCCCCATAGGTCGGTTGTTTTTTTAACATTAATAGTGTTAAAGGCTTTAATAATTTCAAAGGGGGACACATATTGGAACTTAAATTCACTATCAATTCTTCTAACATTCTCTTTTAAAATTGATTCTGCAAGGTATGGTGAGGAGTTCAAAGATTTAGTAGTTGATACAGGAATGTTAGTAAAAAAATTCTCAAATGCAGCAGCAACCTCAGCATTTGATGTGATAAATTTATTGTTTATGTTTAAATTAAATTCATTATCACGGTTTGGATCTTTGCCAGTTTCACTATTAATAATTTTCCAAGTGGTTTTAATCTTATCATTACTACTTTTAATCTTTGAACTAATAAAACGAGACTTAGCCAGTTTACAAAGTTTCCTAAACAGCTTCGAATATTCTTTAACATAATTATGAAACTGTTCACTTTTATTATAATTCCTCTCATCGTATAGCTCATATAATCTTTTCCTACTTTTGAGTAAGCCAGGGGTAGCCCATTCACTAAATGTGGCGTTACCTTTAACCACTAGCGTTTTTGGTGTAAAAATGGTGTTAAATGTTGAAGAGAAAGTTTCAAAAAAACTATTATAATAAGTATTAGGATTATTCTCTACACAGAGTACTGAATTATTAAAAGCAGCTTTAAGTTTATCCTTAAAGTTTTCACAACGCTTTGCGGTTTTAGGTATCACCACAATTCTTTTTTCTGACACTTTTTCATACCTATCACAGAAAGATACTAATTGACCACAGTGGTCAGAATGTAATTGATTGATTATTTTCTTGTCCTTAATAACAATATCTGTAAATATATTGTCCAAACATGTGGCAGTGGTGGCAGTGATTCGTGTAGGCTCCAAGAACAAGTTCTTCAGATTGTATGATTGAAAAAGTGCCTTGAACTTGGTTACTATACTTGAATTTTCCAATAGGTTAATATTGAAGTCACCACAGATGATGACCTTCTTTTTTGATCTTGTTACTTTAACTAATACTTCATCCATAACACGTTCAAAACAATCATACATAGCTGAAGGAGGTCTGTATACACATACTACTATGAAACCTTTTAGTTCTAAACAGGCTATTTCTGTAGTTCGCTCAACTGATAAACTAACAATGTCATGGCGCTCTTTAAATTTAAGTTTCTTATTAATGAGTATCATAGTGCCACCATGTATTGCTGTACTTCTGCTGAACGAGCTGCCTACCTGGTGGTGGTCAAAATTGAACATAAACTGATCCCCTTTTAGCCAGTGTTCAGTAATACAAAAAATATCAATTGCATTGCAGTTCATGAACAGTTCCACCTCCAAGTCTTTGCCCATCATTCCTCTAATGTTTTGATGCACCAAATTTATATTATTTATCATATTATTTTTAATAAATTTACTGTGATTGAACTTTCTATTAGTGATCAAATTAATATTGCAAGAGGTAGTCTCTATTGTCTTATCAGTAAATTTAAATTATTTGAAATGTCAATCTCATTATTATGTAAATTATTAGGTATGTCATTTAAATTTTTATTAATGTCTAAAGAAATATCTGCCAACGGATTGGCAAAGTCGCTATGGGTAATGTCAATTTGCTCAATAGAAGCAATAGTTTTAGCCAAGTTCTTGGCTGTAATGGAAAAATAATATGATAGCGAAATTGCTATCTGTCTCTTATAATAATTAGAAAGGTAATATCTACCTTTCGTCAATGAAATATTATTACTAACAAGCTTGTTAGTGTCGATTAGATGTAATTTATTACAATAGGGTCCATTTATTTGGCAAGTTAGGTTGTGCATCATTATATTTAAATTATATCTAACATTTCTTTCCTTCTGCGACAACCCTTTGCTAAGAGGAAGTGTAAACAATACAATTTTATTTACATCTAACTTTAACAATGATTCAAAGTAGCCTAAGAATTTCTTTTTGTTTACATTTCCCCTGTTACCAACAAAAATGACTAATGAAGTATTTACATTGTGGTCTGATTTGGAATTTAAAACTTTTTCCATAATATCATTAAAAGATAAGTGAGGCATGCAATAATTGCTGAATGAATGTCCCAACTGTGTATTTAACATTAAGGGACCCATGCCCTTTCCAATTTCATCACTAAACATTGCTATGTTATCATTTTTGTACAATTTGTTTGTTTGTAAATGGGAGTCCTTGAATTCAGGTACAAAAGTTCTGATAGGTTGTGGTGGCAGCGAGGAAGGAGCATGTGCTGTCCTGGGGCTGTCTATAGAATACACTGAATCATTACATTTACAGGAGTTAACCAGCCTGCCAATAGCCAGCACCTGCTCCCTGCTCTGCTTTTGGGAAATTTCATATTTATAGGTAATATTACTAAGTTGTTCTTTAAGACGGTCAATCTCACTTTGTAATTCTCTTGTATCTTTAATGTATTGACTCGACATGTTGTCTAGTTCTAATGAGTACATAGACACCTGATCAATCAGATGAAGTCTCTGCCTATTTAGTGACATACTATTAATAAAAAATTTTTGTTTGTGAATCATTTTTTTTGTTTTGGTAATTATTTTTTTAACTTTAATGTATTTTTTCAATTTTCTCAAGCTGCATTTTACAATTTTGTTAGGTTTATAAGTACAACTACTAGTATCATCGTCAGCTGTGAGATCTATTACCATAGATGGATGGAGACTGTCAACTACAGCCCGATCCAACCCCGGGGCAACCAACTCCTCGAACAAACTTTGGTTAGAAGCTACAAGGCGGTTGTGCTTATGAGTGTCGATTTTTGATATTTTTTCCTCTGCTTTCTGTAGTTGGCATTCTAGCTTCCTAATCCTTTTCAGTGCCTGCTCATACTCATCCCTACATGTATCAAAGCTGTCCACAAGGAGTTGGAGCTTGTTCCGGGCATCAACAGAAACTGTATACCGACCATGCAACAGAGACATTTCTTTTTTAAGTTTCTCATTCTCGTTTAATGTCTCAAGGACTTCCCTTTCATTGTCATCTCTTTCCCCAATGAGTTGATCACACCTCTCCTTAGTTGCCTTTAATTCGCTTAAAGTCAGTTGAAGCTTGGACTCCAATTGACGAGCCAAGGCATTACGAGTCTGAACCATGGTGTAAGGCTTTGTGAAAAGGCAAACTATTGTTAAATTATCACCAAGGAGAGTTGATATCACACAGTGGAGGGTAAGTTGTGTAGTGTCAATATAAGAGTCTTAAGAATTAACTACACTTTTACCGAAATCGTATTAAAGAAAATAATAAATAAATCAAATAGCGATACCTGTAAAGCGATGACAATAAATTCCAGGCACAATTTTCAACACTTTTTTAATGTTATTCGTAACTTGCCGGTATCCCAACCGTCACTTACAAATTTGTTTATTTACTAAAATAACATTTATGAACTATTCTTATATAATTTGTGCAAGTAGCATTTATTTGCTTAGTGAGAAATTGGTATTTAAATGATATTTTAAACAGAATATAATATTTAAAACAAAAAAATAAACGGGAGCAATTCAGAACAGCTGTTTACCGCGGGGTTGCCACAGAGCAAAAAACTTCAAAATCATTCATCATCAACTTGATATTTCACAATAAAAATTATAATGACTGTGTAGGATAACTCCACAGTTCATAAACCCCTCACGCCGTTTTTTTTCTATTTGTTCTTCTGTTCGTTTGTTACATCGCACATCTGAAATTACTGAACGGATTTAATATATAAGACAGTCCAGAAATATAAACTATGGTGCTTTAAAGTCAGATATCGGCAAAAGTTATCAGATACTTTGAGATACTCTTTGGTTGGCGATGCAATTCACTTTACAATTTTGACTTGAATAATGAAGCGTATATTTTTTAGATTCCTAAGTGATGCTAAATAATACAAAATTTTTACAACAAAAGCCAACGGTGAGCACATCTAGTAAGTGCGAATGTCCTCAGATTTATGATACACGAACAATACAAAGCACATCCACTTGTTTTGATTCTTCCATGTTTACTAGTTAAATGTACAATAAAATTAATTTAGTACATAGTGTCTAACAAATACTTGCTAACAAATGTATATATTTAATGTGTATTTGTAGTAAGCGTCATAAGATTAGAGAACGCTGCGGATAGCTGAGAAAACGCTGTTATACCTAAGAAACATTTCGTTAATTTTGCTAAGATTTTTTATATAGGACCCTCTGTTACAATCTCTAATAATTTGACTTGCCTGTTGTTTTAAAGGTTAGTGATCCTGCTAACCAGAGGTTGTGGTTTCGATTCGCACTTACGACAATATTGTGTGATGAGCAAGTCCATTTGTTCTGTGACAAAGGTGTAGTTCTCTTTATTGTGTATATATTTAGAACTATATCAGTATGTTTATCAGTAATCTGGCTACCATAGCAGCCAGGTATGGGATCAGACGGCCGTGTGTAAGATGTTTTTATGACACTTTTATTACTGGTTGTCTGGCTGACACCAACCCGCTATTGGAATGGTTATTCTTTTCAGACAATAGATGGAAGAAGATAAAAATGGAAAGTAGCTACGGTAATAGAAGTTTCAGATAAGAAATAAGACGAAGACGGCAGTACCTCGGAGAGGCCTGGATCCGCACGTCCTCTGATTGGAGGAGCCACTAAACTGCAACCGACCAATCAAACATTGCAGGCGGGCTACACTTAGGCACTAAATGACTATTAGATCTTCTGTAATTTACCATTTTTAAAGCAAATAAAGAATATATCTATCTCGTTTTATTTTTTATAAGACAACTCCCGCATTAGGAGTAGGTATATCCTGTGTCGCGGGGGACTTTACAAACATACATGAAACGGACACAAAGAACACCCAGACTCAGAACATCAATTTGTGGATCACACTAAGTGTCGTCCCATGTGGGGTTTGAACCCACAACACTCGGCGCAGTGAGAAGCGGCGTGGCGACCGTTTAAACCACTACGCCATCCGTGCAGTCACAGTGCAGATTGCCTGCACATATAATCTTTTAGCATCTATTCTAGCCGCCGGCCGCCGCTGCTGGCTGTCCCGTGCCATCGCACCAAGGTACTCAGCGAAGCACCACTGACGCGCGCACTACGCACTCTGAATATAATTGCGGATGAGATAGATTTATTCTATTGCTCACAGAGTGGATTCACAATATAGATGGTTTAACACTATCGCATTAGGCTTAACCTGTTATGATAGTTGTTTTTAATGAAAATAAATAAATACATATTTTAGCGATCGTATTCTCAATTTTCTGATAAAATTTCAATTTTATAGATTACAATGCTTTTTTATTACAGTCGAGTTCTATTTTTTATAAATACGTAGTTTAATTTGAAGGATCGCACAGTTGTTTATAACATTTTTCTTTGCGGGTAGTTGAATGTTATGATAATTACCCTTGTGCCAATCTCGGAGCATCGGTGCCTGTGTGGAATCTTCTATTAAAAGGTTAAATAACAAGTAAAATTTTAACAAACAAAACCGACTTCAATGGTTTTCTCATGGATTCCATGGTCAGAACTAGACCAAATTCAAATGGGACCACACGGGAAGCGCCAGCTTCCCAATAAAATAAGAATTATCAAAATTGGTTCACCCAGTCGAAAGTTATGAGGTAACAAACATAAAAAAAAAAATACAGTCGAATTGAGAACCTCCTCCTTTTTTGAAGTCGGTTAAAACAGATAACAGACAAACTTTTAGAAAACTATCACCAAATTCAATGCGGACACGCCTATTATTTTTACAATTAATTTTCCATATTTTTTTGCATCCAAAGTTAAATAAAAAAGTAACAAACATTTAAAAATAAAACTGTTTTGAGAGAACTCTGTCTTCCTTTGAAGTAGCTTAAAAATTAAACAGGTTTACTCAAATGTGATTTATTTATAAATTGCTAAGTAAAATATATGTACGTTTATAATAACATGTTTACAACTTGCATAACTAAATTAAACTAAAACGATTAATCACATAACACTTTTTTGATATGAAAAAAAATGCTTGACGCACAGAACTTTAGTCTTTTATTAATTAATAATGTTCAACAGTATACAGTGTTTATTAAAAAGTGAAGGTTGGGATGCCTATAATCGGAATAATTGAGCAGATATGACCAAAAAGAGTCACAAGCCTTTTTGGTCAGCGCTTTATCAGTGAGGTCACCGCTTTACTTGCGCCTACGCGGCGAGGTCGACAACCTTTTAGCTGATGTGCTAATTAACCGTACAATACGTTTTTGAGCGCAAAATTTCTGCTCAAAAAGCTCGCTTCTCAATCAATTCTAATTTGGACTTTGAATTAAGTATAAGGCTGTAATCCAGAATATACAGATATACTTAAATAATTTATAATAATAACTTCGAACATCTCACACACGCCAGTCTACTATCTACAAAATAAAGTAATAAATTAATTAATTAATATAAAAGTGTAGTATTAATAAAGAAGGGAAATTAAACAGTTAAAAGTAAATAATGATTACGGGGAAAGAACTAGAAAGTACAAAAGTTATGTAATAAATATTAAATACTGTCAAATGTAAATTTAAACTAATTATGATGAAACATGACTGCACAGATAGCGTAGTGGTTTAAGTGGTCGCCACGCCGCTTCCTACTGTGCCGAGTGTTGCGGCTTCAAACCCCACATGGGACGACACTTTGTGTGATCCACAAATTGTTGTTCTGAGTTTGGGTGTTCTTTGTGTCCGTTTCATGTATGTTTGTAAAGTCCCCCGCGACACAGGATATATTTCTAATGCGGGAGTTGTCTTTTAAAAAAAGAAAATAGAAACTAAAACGAAGTCTAAAAGAGCTGTTTGGTTATGGTAATAGTTTAAAACGTGTACATAAACAAGGAAGTAGGTACCCAAAAATAGTAAGGTTATACATATTGATAACAATAATATTGGTCCACAAGTTCAAAGTCGCTCTACGTGCTATAGAAAGGGCTATGCTCGGCGTTTCTCTAAGGGATCGCATCAGGAATGAGGTGATCCGGCAGAGAACCAAGGTCACCGACATAGCCTACAGGATCAGCAAGCTGAAGGGGCAGTGGGCTGGCCATATTAGCCGCAGAACCGACAACCGTTGGGGAAAACGAGTTCTTGAGTGGAGACCGCGTCTCGGCAAATGTAGGACGCCCACAGGCCAGGGCCTCAATTCTGCTATTTTATGTTTACGCAAAGCCACTGTCATATCACTGACACGCTTTTGAGATGCCATCGAGTGGCCATTGGCATCGGTATTAATTTTCGGTATTCTGCACTAACTCAGTGTCTTTACAGTGGCAATGGAATGGTAATGGCTCATCAGTGGTGATATCAAAAAGATTGCCATGTTTGGAAAAATAAATAAATCATTTAATTATAATTTGAAAATGTTTTACGTTTTTTTTATTTTGGTACATGAAGTTGTTATGCATTTATCATATTTATTGGTAAAAATGTATAAACTACAACGACATTATACACCGTAATTAATAAAATTATCGTTGGCTGTTTGTAAGTGCTATTGCCAAACGAAAAAAGTGTCACTGACTTATCTATCATTGATGGAACGGACCAGCAAATTTAAAATGCTTTCTAAAGAAATAGTAAGTACTTACTTTCGTATTTTTTAGATGTTATGGATTATATAAAATTGTATTATCTATTTCTGCAAAGAAATATATTAATAAAATTATAGTTTAACACTCCATAGTGCATCATTGTCTTTACTTTGAATTTTTGTAATTCAAACTCCTAAATTCGTTGCAGAAATGGCGAGTGAGATACAATTAGATGCGTTTGATGTTCCTGGTTCAAAACAGGATGCAGTCTGGCGAAGCGATTATGGACGGAGTGCGCAAATATATGGTGTTTCGCTTGACTGCCAGAGTAGAAAGTAGTGAGTATTAATTTACATTTGTTCTATTCTTCTAGGCACCCCTCCACCAATCTCTTTCTTTATGAGAAGGCAATAACGAAATAAGTTAGGGCAAATAGTCCACTACGTTGTCTGCTAATTTCAACAGGCTTTCTTTATTTTAATAATATCCTATTAAAAGTTAATATTTATTTTATTCTTTTGAGGTTTATAAAAAATACAAATTAAAAAGCAAAGAACATAGAGAAAATAAAAAACAAATATCTGTGATGAACTTTATAAAAATAAAATAATAACAATGGTAAATATACATAACTTTTATTGTGAAACTAGTATAATATATTTTGTTTTCCTAAGATGATCTTCATTGTTTTCAGGAGATGGCCCAGCAACTCTCATCACCTTGACACCACTATAAGAGTGGTTATATTATATTATGGACCGAGATATTGGGGAAACATTTAGAAGGTGTGCCGAATGTTGTGCATGTGCCCTTGCTATATTTGGAAGTGAAGTACTTGAGCAGCAAGCCTGAAAATAAATATTGCGAATTATATATTGTAGTAACATTTTCTTTTTTTTCAGAAATGTAACATCCTGTAACTCAAATAAAAAAAAATTCAATGACTATGTTGTTTTCTTTTACTTTTCCTTTTTTGATAGCACACAAAATAATAAGTATTTCATTCATTGAGCCGCTGCTTTAAAATCTATAATTATTATTATTAATATGTCAAAAAACATGATAGAGTTAATTTGTCATGATAGATTCATTTGATGGAGTAAATTTCATCAATATGTGTACTCAGTGTCTGTAGTGTTTAAACATCCCAATACAGCGCTCAACAGTATTGGGTGACATGCAAATTATAATAGTAATGCTCTGCAGTTCTTTCAATGTTGTTTAAAGCTGGAGTGATCAACCACTTGCACAAGGTGTATCACAAAGAAATTTTAACATTTTGTAATAAATTCTTTAAAATAATAACAATACATTTTTAAAACTACTTGGCTACTAATTGACTAATACAAAACTGAAATATTATACAAATGGTTTCTAGACTAGTACATGTTATTCCAACAAATAGGGTATTAAGCTTAAACCAAAATAAAATGAATTTATTTTGTTTTAGTCAAAGTTATTAGGTAGGTAACTACCATCATAAAGTCCCATGTACTCACCTGCTAAAAATGAATGATCTTCACCGGGACCAGCTAAACCCATTAAGTGTTGGCTGTGGATTACCGGAGTCATGGGCTGCATCAGGGATATTGGCCCGGACACACATGATGTTAAGATCAGAATCACATACCTATAAATTATTGTTAACATTAAGTAAACTGAAAAATTGATCACTTATAAATAAATTGGTAAAAATAAACATTTAATTTAATAGGTAGGTGTACATTGTCAACACTGACCCTTCAGCCTTCATTACATATTTCACCAAGAGGCAATCATCTCTTAGGTAAAGTTTTATGGGATTTAATAGTTTTTTATTCATTATGAAATATTATAGATAAGTGGCACCGGCTTTATTGTCTCTTAAAGAAATTATTAAGATATAATTATTATAGATATTGTCTTGTAAGTTGTTCCACTTAGATAAATTAAAATGTTAAAGGTATATACTTACTTGGCATTTATGTCATTTCTTTCTTGATGATTCTGTATGATGGTAGGATGATTCAATGCCTTGGTCACTTGTCTAATAGTTTGTTAACATTTTGGAATGCACTTGGGTTTGATATGATCCTGGCATTTAAAATGATATCAGAAGCTGAAATACAAAGTAGATATCAGAAAACTGTAGGTAAAGTTAATTTAACTGAAACATAAATTACCAATAGAACATTTGTTTTCATATTATTAACTTTACCTTTGTCTGAAGGAATAATGCTGATATCTTCTCCACAAGGCTTTTTGTTAGCCTAAACACTTTTATAAATGTGTCCTCGCATATTATGTCTAATATTTACCACTTTGTCTCGACAAACCACGAGCTCATTGGCGATTTCAAACCTCTTTAACTCGACGATCTTCGTTGTAAGCAGCTTCTAATATTTGCCTCCGTTGCAAGTTGAGGCATATTTGTTTACGCACTTTAATTACTTATTTATTGAATTAACGTAAATAACTAAATACGCACATAACACTCTCAAAAAAGCAGTGACTGCTTGATGGCAGATCAATGATAGTTTAACAACAATATTATTCACTCCGCAGCCATCGTGGTGTCATTGAAACAACTGTCAATTCTGTCAAACACTTGTAGACTACCGTTTAGCAAACTATTGAACAGACATCGAAAACATTTTGTATCAGTGACAAGTCATCGGGAGGCCATTGGTCTTTATTTAGTTAGCAGATTACGAAAAGTGCCAAACTATTCCGACGACACTCCATCGACACTCTATTGATACAATATTAAAATAGCGGAATTGGGGCCCAGGTGGAGTGACGAATTCCGCAAGATGGCTGGCAGGAGCTGGACGCGAGAAGCCCAAAATCGCTATGTCCAGCAGTGGACTGCGATAGGCTGATGAAGATGATGATACATATTGATTTATTATTTCTTATATATTTAACCGACTTCAAAAAAAGGAGGAGGTTCTCAATTCGACTATTTTTTTTTTTTGTATATTTGTTACGCGATTACTCCGGCAATTATAAACCGATTTGAATAATTCTTTTTTTATTTGGTAGGTCATACGTCAGAGGTGGTCCCATTGTCACCAGGTCAGGATCTGATGATGGGATCCTTGGGAAATCGAGGGAAACCCTCAAATTTTGTAGGCATATACACTGTTTATCAGAAATTATCTTAATCTATGTAGATTTTTGCATCTAATGGTCACCATCTGATGTTGCTGAGCTGATGATGAAGCTGATGATGAATGGTTTAGGAGTATGGGATCTCTGTAACAAAATTATGTAATACCATCGAATTTGAATGTGTTTGAGTCTAATTAATAAGGACTCCGATCCTATGTGATATACAGGGTCTGATGATGGAGACGGTAAATAGCCATGGGAACTCTGTAATAAAATAAAACAATTCCGCCGTGTTTGTGCTCATTTGATTCGTCTCGACTAGGAGCTTCATGCTAGTCGATTTTTAACCAACATCAAAAAAGGAGGGTTTTTGATTCGACAGTATGTTTTTTTTTTAACCGACTTCTAAAACACAAAAGAGGAGGTTCTCAATTCGTCTGTATTTTTTTTTATGTATGTTTGTTACGCGATTTCTCCGTCAATTGTGGACCGATTTTCAAAATTCTTTTTGTAATCGAAAGGGTATGCTCCCGAATTGGTCCCATTACCACCAATTCAGGATCTGATGATGGGATCCTAGAGAAATCGAGGGAAACCCTCACAATTATTGGGAATTTGACAGCCCCGACAACGTGTTTCAGCTACGAGTATTTCTTTAAAACCATGGCAACCGTCAGAGACTGCGCGATGTGATGCGCAGAGAACTTGCAGTATTTATGTCACCACAGTAATTTTCGTTGTATTAATAAGAAGAAAAGGTTGAAATTTTGTATTTTATCTTGTTAAAATAATTCGGATAGACGTTTTGTTGCTATGGATGGCATCGCATTTCGTTTGTAAGTAATTTTATACTTAATTTATTAAAATAGTTCTGGAAAAAACTCTTAAATTTTGTGTGGGTCAACTAGGTTAATTTCTAACATACCAGTATTAACCCTTCTAGTTGGAACTCCTTCTATAAAATATTGAGCATATTTGTTGAGTAGTCTCACTAAAGCTTCCCTATCTTCACTTTCGAGGTCAGTGTCAATTGAATCGGAAGTTATTTTGTTCGGTTGCAACTCACAAGAATTTGACTGTTTCTTAGAAAAGAATTTAAGCTGATCTTGATCAGTTTGGACGCCAATGTAGGAGAGGCCTATGTCCAGCAGTAATTTAATATAATATTTAATATAATCTAACAAACTACAGTTTGTTACTATACATTACGGTACGTAGTGTTTTAAATATCGTACTTATCTACTCATTACAAACATATCCTACACTAAAAATGGTAAAATAAACCCTTTTAAAAAAAAAGTTGAACCGACTTCAAAAAACACCGACAAAGAGCACTAAAAATTAAAAAATAATTACAAATCTAAGTAAAATAAAACACTATAATAAGTACCCTCAATGTAACAGGTAACATTATAATACCAATAGTCCCTTCTAGTCTGTTTGAAGTCGGTGCCAAGCTCGATGCACAATAAGTAATACTGGTCTATGTCAGCTTTATATTAGCACAATGAAAAATTAAGAATTCAAAATAATTCTAATGAAACATCGAAGATTTTGTTAATAATTGATAAAGACCAACCAGATCAATTACGTGCGCAAACGTATCAACTCCTTATTAAAGCATTCAAGGGTGTTTCTCATTTTTCGTGCAAATTAGGCGTCCATTGCAAAAATCTTAATTTTTTCAATAAATATCTATGATTCTTTTAAATCAAACCATATGTTATAAAATTGTGCTTATATGCATGTAACATTTACTGTTCCACATAGCTTATTTAATGTGTTATACATAAAAAACTTTGCTAAATCTCATTTACTTCGGTGTCCACTTGCTATTCTCCCTATTAAATTTGTATTTAAACCTAAAATATAAATATCAAACCTTAACAAAGTAATAATTTTAAGAAACTGTATTAACAAGAGCAACGTTTGAACTTAAAATAATCAATATTAACTCAACAATACAATGGAATTTTATTTTATTTATGTTTAGCACATTTTTTTTCTGATAACCATCGGTTCGTAAGAAAGTGTAAATTGCAGTCTGGGTTTGCCCTTAAATGCTTCTTTGCTGTTACTATACCCCGCGCACATCTCTCATTTGGCTGGCAAACATCGTAGCAGGTGCATGCTTGTTCGTGGAAAAAATATATTTTCGTTTAGAGTTTTGCGGGAGGTGATTATTCTGAAATCGTACTCTTTCCTATCGTCCACACTATTAAGTGAGTATTTATGATTTTATTCAGTGCGCAGCTAATTTTCAATTTTAATAGATACCTTTGTCGTTTAAAATATGCATTAGGTCCGTTACTTTGATATTTTTTGTCGAAACTATGGATAAAGTATTCAAACCTCATTACATTCTTTCTCAGTGCCTTCGTTTACCGTCGTTTTTTTGAGCGATGGTGATGAGATTAATACGATGGCAATTAGAATGTATTTTATGTTAGTTCATTTTTATTTGCTATTTTCTTTTTGCAAAATTATGTTTGCCAACTGTGACGATAACTGGCTAAGCAAAAAAATACAATTATTATAATTTAAAAAAATAAAGCATAATAAAAATAAATAAAGCAAATAAAAAATTACTTCTATAAATCGCTAAGGATGCCAAAGAAAACCAAACAAACATTGGAGCAGAAACGAGAGCGAGATCGACTACAAAAAAAAGTAAATATGCAGAAATAAAGTAAGGCCCCGAAAAGTATGCAAAAGAGAAAGCAAAAGAACGAGTAAGGTATCTTAAAAGAAAAGAACAGAAAATATAAAAAGCGCAGCAGATATGACACCAAGACAATTAAGAGTCCAAAGAAAAACATGGAGAGTTAATTCGAAACGTCACTACGAAAGGAAAAAGAAAGAAAAAGTTACACAACAGCTATTACTAGAGAATTCTCCAATAAATAGTGACATTGAAGTAATCTCAGCGAAACAAGATCCTCTCTCTAGACCAACTGTAAGCCCATTTCCAAGTTCTTCCTTAAATTCTTTGGGTTCCGGTAACCATAACTCTTGTCAACAGTGCCTAAAAAAGAATGTGCTTCTAAGAAAGCTTCGCTACCGACATAAAAAAGAAATCGGCATTTTGAAACAAGACATATAAAAAATGAAAAAAACAGAAAGACGCCATTAGAAAAATGTTTTATAAAGCAATGAAAAGTGAGAAGAAAAATGCAAATATAACGACTGAAGAAAAAATAGAATATTTGGTACAAAATGAAGGCATTGAAAAACGTGAAGAAATTAAAAAGAAACTAATGTTTAGCTCCTTAGAAGTAGTGTTCAAAAAGGGTATACGTGTTTGAAAAAAAAAGATAAAAAAGAGTTTTCTTATGTGGTAATGACGGAAAAATAAAAAAAATAAAGATTTAAGCTCTTGACGCAAACACATAAGAGTGAGAACTTAACAGAGCAATTAATTTTGGAGTTTTTTTTTGGAGTTTTGGAGTTTCGATGATGACGCAGTAACCAGAATTGCAGCTGATAAAAGAGAATACATTACTAGAAACAAAATAAGAAAGCAGAAAAGATACTTAACAGACACATTGACTAATTTTTACAAGAAGTTTATGCATAATTCAAATGTCAAGGTAACGCATCAAACCTTTTGTAAATATCGTCCATTTTGGGTTTTATACCCACAGGAATCAAGCAGATATATGTGTGCTTGCAAAGTTCACGTTAATGTTGATTTGTTGACAAAACGAAATATTATATTTCAAAATTTAAAAACTCTCTCGTTGGCTATATGAAACACTGCACTAATATTTTAACTCAGTATAGAAATATTAAAGAGCTTAAAAATAATCTTAATCCATAAGAAGCAGTGATTCATGTTGATTTTAGTGAGAAATACTGCGTAAAATATTACGAGGAAATGCAGAGTTTTCATTGTGGTGGAAGTAGGATGCAGTTATCATTGCACACATGTGTTATCTATTTGATAGATCCAGAATTTGGAATTCAAAAACAATATGGCTTTTGCACAGTAAGTGAATGTACCCAACACGATGCAGCAGCTGTTTGGGCACATTTGATACCGACTATTGCGTATGTGATGGAGCTTTCAAGCCAGATTGACACAGTACATTTTGTCTCCGACAGTGGACTGTCGGAAACAAAATGTACTGTGTCAAGTCAATATCGAAATCGTTTTATTTTTTATATGATCAGCCAGCAAAATCTGTGACCTGGAACTTAGGCTGAAAAAAGTATTCCTTTTCATGATGACGTCAATTCTAGCCAGTTTCAGAGTTTTATTGATGAGAATACAACACCAGAACTCATAAAAGAAATAAGCAACCCAGATTTTTCAATTACTCGTTCTGAACCATCAATCAGATTCGAAGATAAATTGCCAAATAGACCGTACTCACCAAAGGTTAAAATACTGTCCGATATAAATTTGACTGATTGGGCAAAAAAAATTTACATTAAAAAGGAAAAACTTGCTAAAAAAACAAATTAGTAATAATTATCAAACAGACTGAAAAGTTTATTATGGGTAAGAGTAGTAATGAAAATTACACAAAAGAAAATAAAAACGAAATATATGAAAAGCAGAAGAAATTACGAGTAATTGACTTTTGGAATTATGACACCGACAAAGAAGATACAAATCTGTGAAATGATTTTAAGATTTGTAAAGAGAGACTTTTCTTATTCTTGATCTCGGATTACCAAAAATTAGTAATTAATATATTTAGATAAATTAGATTTTGATTGTATTAATAAAGAATTTTTTTTAAGGAAAGCATGAAGAAATGGCCCATATTATGTTATGATCATTATTTCTATAGCAATTAGATTCTTGAATCATAAATATTAAAAATGCATCTTTGTATAACAACATTTTGTGTCATTCCAGTCATTTTGTGTTATTTCCCACAGCTAACGACTCAAAATCATTCCCCTCCCCAACATTCTCATTACTATTTCATTCCAATTTTTGATATGCTAATAATTTCATTGTTTTTTACAAAAATAAGGTAGAAACAATAAAAGGTTGAAGAATTAAGTATATAATAATGAAATAAGAAAAAAAAATAAGTTTTTTGACAATAATTTGAAATTTAGAATTTTCACCGAATTTGCACGAAATAGGCGAAACACCCTCAAAATAATAATATAATTGGAGATGTGCGTCCACTTTAGCTCGTTCAACATGTTTTGCGCAGCATGAAGACTGTTGCAGCTGCCGCGCTACATTTTATCAAGCACCTATTTGGCTTGGCACCGACTTCAAACCGACTAGAAGGGACTATTGGTATTATAATGTTACCTGTTACATTGAGGGTACTTATTATAGTTTTTTAATTAGATTTGTAATTATTTTTTAATTTTTAGTGCTCTTTGTCGGTGTTTTTTGAAGTCGGTTCAACTTTTTTTTTAAAAGGGTTTATTGGTATCTTAGTTAGTATACACTTGTACTAGTAATAAAAACAGTAGAATTTACGTATTAGTTTTGTAATAAATTGAACGGATCGCCGACAAAGTGCTAGCATAGTTTGGCCAATGGAGATCCAGTAAGACACATGTTACTTAAATGTAAATAAAGTTTATTTAAAAAAATAATCAACAGCCCTATATATGCATTTTATCTAGGGCTTGCATAAAAAAAATTCCTAATGAACGATATTTTTTCGGTATCTAAATCTATTTGGTGATCTGATGAATATTATAAGTCTGATGAGTTTTAAGTTTTTGTGACTCCTGAGTTGCAGACGTTCATGGGAGCCGATGGTCACTTTCCATCTGGTGACCGTCTGCTCGTCTGCCCACTCTAACATTAAAACGACGGGTTGCACTCCGGGAGTGCCGGCAGAAGTGAAAACTTGAATATTAACGTTGTGCATTTTTGATATTTTGGAATGGTTAGGGAATAATTTTGAACGAATTGCTTTAATTATCAATATAAAAGTACTATCATTTATGTGGTAGAATACAATATTTATTTATTGCGCTATGGCTACACAAACATGACAATTTATATAACATTAAAAAGTTTATCTCTCAGAAAAATCAACTTCCATCCATAATTTCGACGCCTTTTTCACCATCAGTATTACCAGAACCATAATCGCCAATCTCTAAAACTAATACGATCGGTTTATGATAGCTGACATCAGCTGTCACCATCCATGGATGCGCCTGGCACGCTGTAACATAAACACACACGAACATTCCCGCAAGCGCCCTGCGCCGCCTAAACGAGACAGCAGGCGCAGGCATACATTTTCGCCGAGCCGTAGAAAGAAAGGGGGATACTCCTCTTCGTCTACTCTCCATCCGTCTTACGAATTTTCGATCAGGTCACGTGTCCTGATGCGAGTTTCACATTTTTTACCCATAACAAAAAAAAAGACGTGTGGCACTCGGGGACTGCCGCGGTAAAGCTATTGCATAGCATTTTTTATCAACTTAGTATTAATAAACTTAGTATTAAATAATTATCTCAGGAAAACCCTACAGAAATTTGCCCGGCCGGGAATCGAACCCAGTAAGGCAGCGTTTTCAAATGCCACGCGAACAAAGTCGCGGGTACCAGTTAATATTAAATAATTATCGTAGGAAAACCCTATAGAATTTTGGCCGGCTCCGGAATCGAACCCACTAAGGCAGTGTTTTAAAATTCCACACGAACAAAGTCGCGGGTACCAGCTAAAAAATCTGTAGCGGCCAGATTGTTCGTCTCCTTTTCCCGGTTCAGACGAACCCAAACATGGGGTGTCCAAGTGCTCCAGGAACCGAGAAAATCAAAGGGGGGATAAATTAAAAAAGTTGAAGGGTGAGGGGGAGGTATTTTGTGCGGACCTCAATGCAATCATAAAAAAATAAGTCATCCCTCGAAAATAACCCCCCGCCCCCTCGCCCCTCTTTAGAAAAACACTGAAGTGTTGTTACATGTTACGATACTTTGCAAAAAAAATCTGTAGGGGCCAGATTGTTCGTCTCCTTTTCCCGGTTCAGACAAACCCAAACATGGGAGTCCAAGTGCTCCAGGTACCGAGAAAATCAAAGGGGGAAAAATGAAAAAAGTGGAGGGGAGAGAAGGGGAGGTATTTTGAAGGGACCTCAATGCAATTATACAATTTTTGGTGTGGGGGGGGGTATTGTAAGTGGATGTTATTACATTAATAAAAATAAACTGGTCTCCCCCCTTTGTCATGTCAAAGGAACACCCTACCTTAAAAAAAGTTCTGCTATTCATCGATAGATGGTAAAACTAAAAAGTATCACCGCTGTGCCGGTCGGAGTGGGAGGTGTTAGGTTATTTTCGTTACGGAATTTCTGGATTCGGTCTCCACGCTCAAGGCCCGCGATAGAAGCTATGCAATAGCTTAAAAAGTGTACAACGCCGCTAAAGTAGTTTTCACTTCAAAAATATATGAAAACCAGGCCCGGATTAACCATTAGGCAGAGTAGGCAACTGCCTAGGGGCCCCGGTTTCGCTGTTAGTTCCTGAGTTACGCATCAGCTAGGTGATGCCGATGATGCATTGATGATTACTTACAACCTTTCATCGACTTACAAAGAACTGAATCTTTAAATAAAAGTGCCTCCGAGGATTGCATTGCCTTAGGGCCTCGACCTGGCTAATCCGGCCCTGTTTATAACCACACGAATCTTATATGGTTATGTAGTTTTTTACGTTTTTGTCAGTATGACCACCTCACAAGGCATGATGCGATATATATATTAGGTTGTTATATTGAAGCCGAATCGTCTACAACCAGTCTCTGACATTTAACTAATAACCAGGATAGGTCGTACAACCATAGCGACTTATCAATAAATTGCTGGTCACCGTTTCTGGCAACTGCATGAATGTGGAAGAGAATGAACCCTTTTGTAAGAGTGTAGTACACAGATATGTGCCAGCTTCTTTGACTCGGCAATATACAAGTAATAATAATAATATCAGATTACTGACAAACATATTTATAAATACACATAATACAAATAAAGTATACCAAGATACAAATGATCGCGATCATCAGAATCAGAATCATTTAAACATAGGTCAATTTACAATAAAGTGTGAGATGTTATGGATAGGTAAGTTGACTGCACGGATGGCGTAGTGGTTTAAGCAGTCGCCACGCCGCTTCCTACTACGCCGAGTGTTGTGGGTTCAAACCCCACATGGGACGACACTTTGTGTGATCCACAAATTGTTGTTCTGAGTCTGGGTGTTCTTTGTGTCCGTTTCATGTATGTTTGTAAAGTCCCCCGCGACACAGGATATTTTCCTAATGCGCGAGTTGTCTTTTTAAAAAAAAAAAAAAATGTCCTCTATGTTATGCCCAGGGGCGTACACACAATTATTTGTCCTGGGTGTGAATGGAATCCACGACCTCTGGTTTAGCAGTCAGGGTCTCTAACCACTATACCAACAGTGCTTTTTTGTCTGCTTAATAAACCAGAACCCGACTTTGACAGGTAAGGGTTACAAAATCTGTTACAGCATTTTTATACTGCAAATATCAACAATTTCAAATCTCTGTTTTTATTTCTTATCTATTATTACAACTTTGAGCGCATTAAAAGTGACTTGGTATGGACCTTGGTCATTCGTTTGCTGTGAAAAATATTATGTAATTTAATTTGAATACTTTTTATGGTATAAATGTGACGTCTCAATGATAATATTATTTTAGACTAGCTGGTGCTAGCGACTTCGACCGCGTGGAATTTGAAAAGCGATGCGATCATAAAAGACACCAAATAAAACAAATATTACGAGGGCTGCTGTTTATGTATCCGGAATAACAAAGTGAAACAAACATATAGCATTTATTGCTTTTCAATATATATCGTGATGGTCGATGCACTTTTGCATGCGTTGAACCAATTTCCGTAGCACTTTTTAAATTATAGTTGTGATATCTCCAAAACGTACATATCGAACGCATCAACACGGCTCGAAAATCGTTGACGTATCATTTTACTACATTTTAAGTAATAAGTCAAGATTGATAATATTGAACTTTGACTCTTATTATTCACAATAATGCTCCACAGTTTCCACCTAATGTCTCAAGTTATACAAAGACAAAAAATAAATAGAGTCGTCAATGTCTAAGTATTGGTCCCTTTCTTTATTGATTTGTCGAATGCTTAAAATTAGTTGGTGTTTGGCGTCTGTTGCTGTGGTGACGCCCTGGTTCGGCTCCCGGCCAAGGCAATTCATTAATATTGACCGCAGGCCAACGCGGAAATTATACGACGACCTTTTTACTAATCACTACAATATACTCTTAAATGATTCGTATTTATTTACAACTAGCCGAGACCCGCGGTGTTACCCGCGTTTGTTGTTATAACCGCGGACAACGCCGCGGGGCGAAGCTAGTCTAAAAAAAGTAGCCTAAGTTACTCCTTATGTCATCAGCTATCTGCCAGTGAAAGTCCCGTCGAAATCGGTCCAGCCGTTCCAGAGATTACACGGAACAAACAGACAAAAATTTAAAAAAATGTTATTTTGGCATATGTACCGTGTAAACACATATGCATTTAGTAAAAAGCGGTTATTTTAATATTACAAACAGACACTCCAATTTTATTTATTTGTATAGATATAGATAAGACTAGATTTTGTCCGAGGCTCCGCCCGCGTCAGTTATCGCGGTAAAAATAGTCTCTGTCCTTTTTCATCAAACTATCTCCATCTAATCATCATCTGAATCGGTTCAGCGGTTATTGATTCCCCATATAAACTTCCACCCCTCTTTTCACCTCATTAAAGGACTGCCGCCATGGACGCCTGTAACTCAAATGCCGTTGAGTGTATCTCCCTCCAGAATTAAAAGGTTGGAGTTGGGGTTTTATTTCTTTTATATTTATTACTACATTTTGGTTGCGTGGAAGAGATCGCACTTGGCAATAAGGCTGCCTTTTATACATTAGATATCTAACATTCGAACGTATGTATGATACTCTTGTGAAAACCTTGTGAAAGGGTGTACAAATAAAGAATTTTCTATTTATCTTGGTAAGTAGGTCTTTATTAAAGGAGTTGCCTTTACATCCCCATTCTATATATTTTGTTAGGTTTATCCTTAGCTGTTCTCATTGTTGGGGTCAATAAACTGCCGCCTACTGTATTCCATTGTATTAACATGTTACCTTAATAGCCCTTTCAAGTTAAGAACAGCAGGCAAATATAACAATACTTTAACGGATCCTTTAGTGTCAGGTTGCAGGTTAATAACCTTTTGAAGGCTGCATTTATTTGTAGGTACTGTCGTTTAAAAAACATATTAATTATATAGTACTGTGAAGAGAACACTTAGATACACTGTCAAGTATAAATATAGGTACAACAAAACTTCAGTGACAAGCAAAAACAGAATTTTCGATTAAAGTAGCTATTAACCCCGTCTTAAAACAACTGAGCAGCGTATGATGAGAGTTTTTGTTTAACTTTAATATTTTTCTAATGGTTTTTATGTGTTGACTTCCAGTGCAACAAAAACATATTACAATGCCATCTAACGAAGACACATCGAACTCTTTAGTAACTGTTAATCCTGTATCGCGCTATGAAAAGGGTTTTTTTTTTTTCTTTATTGTACACACTGAACACATATATATAAGTAACAAGGAAATGTCATGTACAAAGGCGAGCTTAACCCAAAACTGAGTTTTCTTCCAGCAAACCTCGTTATAAACCAAAAAGTTCTCGTTTTTAGCGTATATACAGCTTTAAAACATTAATCGTTGTAATCGTCTGTAATCCGCCAGGCCTGATCACCTCGCCTGGTCGGAAGATCCCCCTTTGTGCTGGAGTTCACTCTTAGGCCATCTTTAGATGACAGAAGTGGAGTTTGCGTATCAACACTAACACGTATTTTGTTTAAGTCGTTCACATTCAAACGTGTGTTTTGATTGTTACGAGATAATTGTTTTACTGTACATTCTTTCACATAAGTGTTTTAACCATTTAAATATTATGTCGATATAGATACCATTTTTTTACATAGCACGAGTTCATCGACACTCCTTTTAAAACATTTCACGCTGCTTGTTTTTTTGCATACATTAAAAATATAACATACAAACCAACAGGAATTGACAAAAAAGTCAATTATTACTTAAAAATCTGTTTTTTAAGCAGAACACAGAATTTTAATTGAAAGTCCTGCTACACGTGTCGTGTTAAACACTACAAAAACGTATAATGACGCTAATGAATAGACATTAATGGAGTTAGTAGGTATTGTACACTTACAATCCGTGTGGTTACAGATTAAGAATACGGAATGTCACCACCCCTATTCATCCCCTAGGTGTCGTAAGAGCCGGCTAAGGGAGCAAACTACGCAGGACAACAGCACTGCGAAGAGAAGGAAAACTAGACACAAACCCTATAACAACCCGTCTGGCCAGCGTGGTATAGTAGACGAAAACCTCCTTTCTAAGGAGAGGCCTATGTTCAGCGGTTGACTATTATAGGCTGTTGATGATGATGATATACGCTTACGCTTTATTTCTGTCCAGGGTTGGCAGAAACACATTTGCCCTGATCTTGAAATACATTTTAATTTTCTTCCACATTTCTCTAAATCGACCGGAGTGATGAATCTACATTTATCAGGCCTTTCATAAACGCTCGGCGGTTACACCAGTAACTGTAAAGTCTGTTGAAAAAGGAAGGAAGGAAAAAGGAGATCCTCCTTTAGCACACTGCCGATCTGGTCAACACGTCTTACGGAGCCTGCTTGTATCGACAGGGTCCTTATACACTCTTTTAGTCATTCTCTGCCCAAACCATCACAGCATCCCTTTCACATTTCTTGATACTGCATCTTCTTTTGACCCACACAGTTTTCTTACCACAGTATTCCTCATTTTAAACTTCCCTAGTCACCTGGTAAGTGACTCCTATCGCCTATGGACACACTTAAGAGGCACAAGCAACTCTAAAGCGGGAACTAAACCTCCCCCAGGTTGGTATCTCCTGTAACATCCATCATAATACTACTCCCGTGGATTTAAAGAATTTGAAAGAGATTTTAGTTGATACAGATTATACCTCAAGAAATTTTAAACATTTGAACACTTGTATTTTGTAGTTAAAAGTCCAATAGCTCATCAACAGCCTTTAATAGTCCACTGCTGGACATAGGCCTCTCCGTAGAGAGGAAGGAGGTTTTGGCCTACTATACCACGCTGGCCCGACGGGTTCCTATAGGGTTTGTTTAAAATTTTCCTTCTCTTAGCAGTACTATTGTCATGCGTACTTTACTCCCTTAGTCGGCTCTTACGACACCCTGTATTCTTAATCCCTCACCACACGGACACACTTAGTACAATAGCAATACCGAGTATTTGGCAAAAAATGTTTGACTAATATATTCGACAGCACGTACGCGTATAGTATTTTGCACATAGCGGTTCAACTAAAAAAACAATGGATTCGCAAAATTGTGTGAAACTCAAACAAAAGAGGATTTTAGGCTTCTGCGGAACTACGCCGTGATTAATATATAAGTGAGTTGTTCGCATAATATTGCCTACCGTTGACATATGCTGATTTAGACATGTATATAACTTACAAACACATTCATGAACAACTAAAATAGATTTACACTGTCATTATTTTACTCAGCATTAGGGTGTTGTATATTCACCAGGGACTTCCTTTCTAGGGTATACCTGGTTCCCCGGCTATTAGTACCCGAGACGGCGTGCGGTTTTAGTCGGTTCGAGTCCGACATGCCACCGATAGGTGGTATCCGAGGGGACTTCCGCACGGAAAAAAAAGAAAAAAAAAGGGTGTTGTATATTCGTGTACTGCACGGATGGCGTAGTGGTTTAAGCGGTCGCCACACCGCTCACTACTTCGCTGAGTGTTGTGGGTCCGATCCCCACATGGGACGACACTTTTGTGATCCACAAATTGTTGTTCTGAGTCTGGGTGTTCTTTTTGTCCGTTTCATGTATGTTTGTAAAGTCCCCCGCGACACAGGATGTATTCCCAGTGTGGGAGTAGAAAGAAAAAAAATAAAATTTGAGTATACAACTTCAAGTACTATATTCTAAGTTTCACAATCATCCGTGCCCGAATTTTGTTTACATGATGGCTACAAATACGTTTTATCAAATGTCAAGACAGCATACATACTAAGGCGAGTGATACGATAATTTATTACAGAAAGTACCTATGTACAATCCTGTAAAGGGGAAAATCTACACCGACCGAAAAGTATAACTTCTTAAAAAATAAAACTGTGATCTGATTATATTATATTACAAGAGGCAAACGAGTCACCGGATCATGTCACACGATCAGCAATATACTAGTCCCAAGCAATGATATTATATACAAACAAGAGGTAGATACGCCACCAATGCACAATACGCGTGGGTCCTAATTAGGACCACTCTCGCACTCTCAAGCGCACCTACTAATTATTTCGAGAAAATTCATAAAATGCCTTTCTATGTATTCCGAAAGTGTACAAATATGACAAAAGGTAAATAAAGATAAATAAATATCATACCACAGGTAAGTGTATGTTTTGTTCTAAAATGAATTAATAGATGTGTGTACGGTTACGGAACAATTATTTTGCGTGCAGTATGAATATAACGTATCTTCTTTAAAACATCATTATTATAGAACAATTTGATAGAGTTTAAAAATGGTGATTCCCAGAGATATGTACAGAAATATCGTAACACCTCAAGGTCATGCTCTCTTCCTTTAACTCTATTATGTCGTCAAAATGTGTAACATTGAAATAACTTAGCTGTTCGCTTTATGGCAGGCGCCTTACTTAGAAATGTACTCGTTTCCAGGTGGGATAAAGGAATAAGTTAAATTTGGGTAACCAACACGGATAGATGAGGCAGAAGTAGCAGCAGAGCAGAGTAAGAGATACTAGCAGTATCTCTTACTCTGCCTCGTCTATCCGAGTCTTTTCCTTTCTTTTCTTTTTTAAAGAACACAACTCCCTCAATAGGAATATATCCTGTGTCTCGGTGGATTTTACAAAGAACACCCAGACTGAGAACAACAATTTGTTGATCACATAAAGCGTCGTCCTATGTGGGGATCAACCCACAACACTTAGCGTAGTAATAAGCGACGTGGCGACCGCCATCCGTGCAGTCAAAGGAGGAGTGAAATTCAAAGTCGGTCAGGACTAAGAGTGCAGTAGCTTGAACAAACCAGGATCATGTGCTTGTAAGTCCATTCTGTGATTAGAACGGCCATTAGGTCAGGTACATTTACTGACTATATAGGTAATTATCGTGCAGTAGGTTAATTAGTTACAATTAAGGTAAACACAGTTGGAAACGAAAATCGCTTACCACGTTGAAATTTATGGTAGTTTTTGCCTTTTTTATGATATAAGGGCGCTAACTCATATGTGCCGAAAGTTTGCGTGGCATGGATTCTGTAGGATCTTAAAAATGTTTGTAGTTGTAAATTATTCGTTTTTAGAATTCGTTTTTATTTTCGTGTTCGTCGTAAAATCTCTGATAAGTCAGCTGTGGTTGTTCTTTCTCAACAAAATATATGAAGTCATCTCCGAAATTGATTCTACTCACCATCTAGATGTGAACTATAAAATAAAAACTATACCTACTATAGTATAGGAAAGAATTACTCATTCTAATGTTCTTAGTGATATTTTGATTACACACGTTTCTTGCTACAATGATTAAAATGTTTAGAGAAAAATAAATCACATGATTTCAAGTGTTATGAAAGCAAAATAAAAGCAGCCTAATACCATAATGTTATGAATCACAATTAAAATTTAAAACAACCTAAGAAGTTGTCGTGACAGCGCCATCTATTGTATAACTGCAGAACGTGAACGAAGAGTGACTCTAGATGGCGCTTATTTACCTCTTGTCAAAAATGTTAAAGCAACAGTGACACTATATTAATTAATTAATGAAATTCACATAAAAATTTATATAAAATTAAATTATCCTATATTTCAAAAACATCGTACGGAAAGAAAATATAAGGTAAGTGCAGGTTTCAAGTAGTTGATTTTACACAAGAAAAAAACTATATTCACACTTTTCTAAACGCAAACTAAAGTCGCTTGCTTTTAATGGAAAGGTATAGAACATTATTTCGGTTCAACTACCGAATGTAGGTCGTTCTGTACACTGCCATCTATCAGTCATGTAGAAAAGATTAGACTTTAATAAAACGGTGTAATTAGTAATATTATGAAAAACGCTAGATGGCGCTGTAAGTGTTCTAGTTCATTTTGATGGTCGTCTTCTTTTTACCCGACTGCGCCACACAGAAGGATTTTTATGTTTCTCGAGTGTTTGTATGTATGTATATACTCGTACATATGTTTCTTTGGCTCGATCTGCATCCTAAACGGCGTTTGAGCGTGACACTGGGTATATATAAAAATGAAATTATAAAAATTGAAATCATCAGTTTGTAAATTTTGAGTACTTAGTTTTTGTTTTATTTTCCAATAATTAGCTTGTTGATACATTTAGTTTGTAGAAGCATAAGTACTCGCTTTATGGTTTTGTCTGTAATTTATGTTGGCTATCATTTATGTTAACTGACAAGCGTCACCATTTTCCCGCCTTCTTCTCCTAATTTTATTGGGGATCAGAACAATAGACAAATGGATTTGGCTTGTTTCTTTCATGGGTTTCACTCATAGGGTTGAAGATAATAAGGTAAACTGGGGAAATAGCTAAGTAAAGGACACCGAGAATTTTGAATCTTTTTTAAAATTTATTTTTGCCTGAGTTACAGACGTTCATTGGCGGCGGCGGCTTTCCATCAGGGAACCCGTCTGCTCGTCTGCCCTCTTTAACATAAAAAGAAGGAAACCGGACTGAGCAGACGGGTAACCTGATGGCAAGTGATTACCACCGCCATGGACTCCCCTAACTTAAGAGACTCTTTTGAGTCTCTGCTAAAAGGGGTTTTTCAGTTTCGGTGACCTCATTCAGTCGGTAAAAAGCAACAACAGAGTTGCTAATAATAAAAATAACCTCACACATCTCACACAAGGCATTCTTTTTTTTATGTTACAGGTGGCAGACGAGCAGACGGGTCACCTGATGGAAAGTGACTATCGCCGCCCATGAACGTCTGCAACTCAGAAGTCACAAATGCGTTGCCGTCCTTTTAGGAAGGAGTACGCTCTTTTCTTGAAGGTTTGAAGGTCGTATCTGATTCTGATCTCAAGCTAGGCAGAACCTGTACTATGGTAACCAGACTGCTTATAAACATACTTATATATTACTAAATACATATATATTATAGATAAATTCCACCCAAAAACAGAACAAATGACCGTGCTCATCACGAAATATTTGTCCTGGGTCTGAATCGAACGTACGACCTCCCGCTTGGCAGTCAGGGTCACTAACCACCAGACCAGCAGACCCGTCATTGTCTAATGTCGGTTTTCAGTGCGGTCAAGGTGTCATTCCGGTCGAGACTGGCCCATTTGTGCCGAAATATGACTCTGACACCTTATTATGAGAACACAGTTTAATATGTTCTCTGAATGTTTTTGTTTCTTTAAACGTGAGTATCAAAAATCTATTTCGCACTAAAGCAAATTGACGCCTATAATTTTATTCATAGCAACAACATAAATAACACATTTTTAATAACGAACGACGCGCGCAAACGGCGCTGGTCAAATTAAAGTGAACTTTCATTTTCAGTTCAATTTTCACATGCTTTCTTATCATTTTCATTTATAATAGCTTAACACTATGTAAGCTATTATAAATGAAATATTCAGAAATAACGTTTCGAACATATATATGTAGAAATCTTTTATTACCTCATTAAATTTCCTTTTAATAGGTATAAAGATTTGATAGGTAAAAGCCATGTCGTACACCAGGTGGTCTAAAATTGTACAATACAGGAACTAAAACAAAGACGCACCTTACATTTTATTCAAGAACATAATTTACTGCTTCTGGAAACTGTCAGAAAAAACATTAAAAACTAAGAGTGTTTCTTTTATTTCCAAACACAATAAAAGATTACCTACGGAGCAATTTTGCTACTGAATATCACAGAGTACGTGACAATAACACAATAAATTATACATTAAAACAAGTGTACGATAATACAAAGGTGTCTTAAAAGTATTCGGTAGCTCGTATACTGGTAAATATTTTGGTTAAAGTCTTTGTTAAGTGACTTTGAAAACGCAACAGGAGATGCGTTTTATTGTATTGACGACAGGTTGGGGGTGATTGTTATAGAGCGCATTAGAAGCTGTTTTATAATAACTATTAGTTCCGCTTTTTATTGTTAGGAAAAAGTATTCGTACCTTGCCGAAGATACTTCTTTTGCACGTTCTAAAACAGTCCCGGTAACAAAAGGGAGCGAATTCTAAGTGTGAATTGCGTTAGAGTGCTATGGTTGTTTTGATTACATTAATCTAGAATCGACTACAATTATGACGTTATAACTTGGTGCCTAAAGTCATTGCGTGGCCTTATACACATCATCCATCATCAACAGCCTTTACTAGTCCACTGCTGGACACAGGCCTCTCCTTAGATAGGAGGTTTTGGGCTACTATACCACGCTGACCAGACGTGTTGGTATAGGGTTTGTTTGAAGTTTCCTTCTCTTTGCAGTGCTGGTATCCTGCGTAGTTTGCTCCCTTAGTCACACAACACCCACGAGATGACTTGGGGTGGTGACACTATGTATTCTTAATCCGTCACCAAACGGAATGCCGGCCTTATACACGGTAGTCTTAAACCCGTGGTAGGCGTTAGATGCCTATAAAAAAGCTACATCGTGACGTAAGAGAGGTTTGCTTCCATACAGATTAGACAAGCATGCGCAAAATATAAAGCTACTTAAGGCATGACCTTCCCAATCGATTATTATGTGGCTATTCGAGACTAGGGATTATTCATCGTCTTTATTAGTAGAATAGAGATAATAGTTCTTTCTCTGAATATCTTTATGTTTTAAAAACTATTTTTGTACCTTTTATGCCACTAAACTCTGAAACCCTCCACATAAATGTTGAACCTTTTGTGTTGCAGTGGATCCGTAGATGATTTAAATTCACAATGAGACGCGGTAAATAGTAATGCAACTGGGTACGTACTTGGATTCTTGTATCTTTCATATTCTTGTAATTATTCCTTACAATTCATTTACAGGTCTCCTAGTACAGATACTAGTCTCCCACACAGATTTGCTGAATAAAATGGTTATTTTGTATCGGAGCGATAAGCCTTTTTTTAAAATGTGTATACTGTGTGAGAAAATGAAATAAAGATTATTATTTTTATCAAATAAAGACTATTATTATTATTCCTCAATTATTTATTATTATTAATTACTACATTACTATTGCTGGATTATTCATTAGGTACTATTCCTGTTTTATTTCTATATTTATGTCCATGCATGTGTTTTGTTGAAATGTGTGAGTTTTTAGATTTGAGTGTTTTGTTATGTGTTTTGTTTATGGTATAAGGGGGCAAACGAGCAGACGGGTCACCTGATGTTAAGCACCTGCAACTCAAAAGTCACAAGTGCGTTGCTGCCCTTGGAGTCCCGCTCGAGTCAGCGGGAGGGGGGCTCCGGTAACCTCACTCACTCAGTGAAAGGCAAAGAAAGAATTGCTTATCACCGGTTTTCTGTGAGGCCGTGGTCACTCCGGTCGAGCTATCCCATTCGTGCCGAAGCATGGCTCTCCCACGGTGTACTTATATTATTGTCGAAAGCTATAATAATGCTGTCTATCAAGAAGTAGGAGGTATTTAAAAACCTTCTTTTCTGACCTTTGTCATATCCTCGTCACAGAATACATGTCTTGTTTTCTTTCTATTTGTAACGAATCGCGTAGGTTTGAAAATAAAAAAAACAATTTAAACAATCTTCATGCTACTGGTGTCGTTAAGCAATAACTTCAGGTGAGCTTTTTAATATGTACAATGATATAATCAGGTGTAACAAGCGAACACCAAGGTAGGGATGGACAATAAAAATATATTGTGCAAGCTAACAATGGGACAAGTGCCTGTTGGGGGTGACATTGTAAATTAAAAGAATAAGACATTGTTTAAAAGCTGCGGGAGAAAGGGTGGCTTTTTAATTTTATGAGCAATGGAAGGAATTTTCTTTGACAATCGTAAAGGATGTCGGCGGCTTTTTATATGAAAATCACACATAATTTTGCCTGTATGCATCCAAGTGGTAAATCATAAATTATTATAATTTTACTTAAACGCAGCACAATTGGAACCAAACGCATAATCAGTTTTGTTGAAAATTTCCTATCTAAAACCAACGTCGTTCATGGCTATATTTATAGGTATACTACCCTCAGAGGATAACAGTCCAAAGACATACAGATAAAAGTGAATATGTTTTATGTTTGTTGTCTAAGAAGTTTTACGATGGGTACCTATTGTTGACGATGAATAAAAATTATTAAGTAATTGTAAAATAAACCTGAACAAAGTCTGAAATAAAGTATTATTATTAGATACGGGAACCAAGACACCGGTGGTTAGGACTCCAAAGACAGGAACCTCCTCACTATACGGGCCGTGTCAAAGAGAACTGCCTTCTGGATCAGATCCTTGATCCAGCCGTCTAACGTGAGTCTCTTAAGGCGTTAGTCGAGGCTCTTGGCTATCAATCCGTGAGCCGATTCGTCTTTCGGAACAATGAATATTATTATTATTAATAAACAGACTCTCGCCCTTTTTTGCTAATCAGATAAGTAAATCATAATTTATTTAACTTTGTAATTTATGTGTGTGTGCGTGTGTTTTCGTGTGCATATGCATAAGATCGTAAGCATATGCGTGTGAATGTGTGTTTGCGTATTCATGTGCGTATGTATGTTTTTATTTATATTATATCTCACAAAGCCCAAGTGTTCTATTAAATAAAAATAAAATATTACGTTACAAAAATCCCAAAATTAGATTTTTTTCTACAAATTTCTCGACTATTATATAAATCAAAGCTTTTATGTAATTGCGTAGATATATTTTTAAAGGATATACCTAATGTGTAATGTAAATTGGCCTTCACCTATTAGTCTTATATCAATTGTAATTCTAGCTGTAAGTTTTCCTAAAATATAAAAATAAAATAAAAAATAAAATAAAATAAACCAAAACAATAACATGTTAAATGTAATACTGAATATTTTATAGTAGGACAAAACCTCCTTTCGAATGAGAGGCCTATGTCCTGCAGTGGACTATTAAAGGCTGTTGGTGATTATGATGACCATAGATTGAAGTCTTACGTAGTTTTTTTTTATGGAATAGGGGTCAAATAGACGGGTCACCTGATGTAAAGCGACTACCGCCGCCCATGAACGCTGGCAACTCAGGAGTCACAAGCGCTTTGCCAGCCTTTTAGGAAGGAGTACGCTCTTGTCCGTGTGGTGACGGATTAAGAATACGGAGTGTCGCCACCCCTATTCATCCCGTGGGTGTCGTAAGAGGCGACTAAGGGAGCAAACTACGCAGGACTACAGCACTACAAAGAGAAGGAAAGCTTGACATAAACCCTATACCAACCCGTCTGGCCAGCGTGGCATAGTAGGCCAAAACCTCCTTTCTGAGGAGAGGCCTATGTCCAGCAGTGGACTATTAAAGGCTGTTGATGTGATGTGTAATGATGTGACGCTCTTTTCTTGAAGGTTTGAAGGTCGTATCGGTCCGGAAATACAAGGAAGGCAAAAAGTGTCTTGAAAAGCGCACAGTGGTAGAGCGCCAATTATCCAAGTGGTGGGGATAAAAAATTTGCCGTGTGGAGCAATGGCGGAAGGTTGCTTGCTATTAGCAGTAAATATAAAATAATAATGTTATGTCGACAATGAAGTAATTCTTACGATATAAAATAAAAACAATTTTAAAATAAATAAATACACATTATATAATAAAATGACGTAATTTAAAATAATGTGTATATTAAAAAACGGAGGTTATTTGTTTAATTTATATTAATACTTTTTTATCTTCTATTTATTTTTTATATTTAAAGGTTAAACAGTTGTCGGCTCGCTGTTCGAGTCCTAGTGACCTCTCGATTGGAAAGGCCACTAGGTTCGAGAGCTACAGGATAGGGCAGCGAGCGACAGGACAGGACAGAGGACGGCAAGCAAAGATAAGATATTGCTTCTGGAAGGAGCTTGGTTGGCTCACCTAGCTAACCAGTCCTAGACGCATAAAGGACCACTCTTGAGTCTAAATGCGGAAACCGAAGCCCACAACCAATACCAATACCAAAAGACAAAATATTTATTACTACAGTATACAGGTCTAAGTATACAGGTGTTGCAATGTTACGAAGGGCCTGTTGGTCTAGTGGTTAGTATTAGTGACCCTGACTGCTAAACCGGAGGTCGTGGGTTCGATTCCCACCCAGAACAAATATTTGTGTGATGAGCACGATCGTTTGTTCTGTGTCTGGGTGTAACTTATCTATAATATGTATGTATGTATTTAGAAATATATAAGTATGTGGCGACTCCCACATAAACATACTACAGCGCCATCTAATGAAGACACACCGAACTATGGAGTAACTACTAAAATAAGAATTGCTAATCCTGTATCGCGATATAAAGAATTCCCTCGCCGATTAGCATATATACAACTTCCCAATATCAACCGTTGGGCCGCGGTCCGCCAGGCATGATCACCTCGCCTGGTCGGAGGATCCTCCCTTTGTGTTGGAGGGACATGACACCCGTTCCTCCACAAGTATGTTTATCAGAAGTCTGGTTACCATAGTACAGGCTCTGCCTAGTTTGGGATCAGACATCCGTGTGTAAGATGTTTGAGGTTATTATTATTATTAATTAATATCATGTCTTAGAGCCTTTTCCAATCATTTCAATGCTGAGGGCACACACACTTACGCACTTACTCTCTGCTTTAACATATATTCTTTAATTGAGTAGTAACATTTCAGAGATAAATATACGTTTCATTTTTTAATAAATGATATTATGCATTATTATTGACGACCGGATGGCGTTGTGGTTTGTGTTGCTGCTATTCCAAAGGTCGCGGGTTCGATTCACGCTCAAGTCAAACATTTGTGTGCATGAACTTTTAATGTTTGATTTGGTCTGGGTGTTTCCATGTATAATATGTGTGTATTTACAAAAAAAAAGTATATATGTATTTATATCAGTTCTAGTAGCCATAGTACAAGCTTTGCTTAGTTTGGGACTAGATGGCGGTGTGAATGTTGTAGAATATTATTATTATTAATATATCTGTATTGATGACAATACCGGCTGCCATTATACCCTAAATTACTTTCTTCCTTCGTTCCGTCTGTAAACTACTCGATTATATAGATATTTGATGTTATCACTCTGCTAGAACAGTATTGAGGTTCCTTATATGAAACCAAACTCAGTTACCCGTTACCTTCCTATTTAGTTTTGGCTAAAGTTGCCAAGTAAATGCCAGTCAGATCAATCAGACCAAATCTCTGCATCTTCAAATGAAGAATCACAGGTCCGTTGTCGACCTTAGAGTGCTCTGGAGTCACCTCAAGAATTTGATGTAACCCTTCTACCGGCAATATTTAAAATAAAAAAATTTGTAGTAGCTGTTTACAAGGTTTTTTTTCAGTGTCAATGACTTCCTTTTAAAAACGGTACTAGCCTTGGCCTTGTATTTGCCTTTTAAATTATTTTACGATAAGATAATATAAAATTTAAATTACTAGTGTTTACCGGCTGGTTGGAATTCGACAAAAAATACACTCGAGTGCTACGATTTCGGTTCATATAAAACACCCTAATATTAGGCGCACTAATAACGCTAGCACAGTGAAATAAATTGTGTTTAATAAACAATAAATACCGTATTTGTAATTGTCTAGTATATCCGTAAAAATATACAAAAATTAAAAATAACCCATGTCATTTTAAAACGAAAATAGAAAAACTTCATATTTTTTTACAATTTCTCAATTTTTTTCTAATTTTAGTAATTGGTGTACCTCCATGGCTTTCTTCTTCAATTGCAGTAACTATTCCTGAGGTTATGCAGTAAAATATAGGGTTCACCATTTTTTAAATATGACGTTGAGGAATATTCTTCCATTCCTTTATGTGACATTATAAGCTCTCTAATCGCGATTGGTTGAGGGTTTTGTTATCTCACGCATCGTCCGAGTTCATCCAGGATGCTCAGAGCTAACACGCAGCTAAGGTTGAAGCCCAAACTGCGCGCTGATCACCATACATTTAAGATTCGCTTCTTAAAGGTCATCATCATCATCAACAACAGCCTATAACAGTCCACTGCTGGACATAGGCCTCTCCTTGGAAAGGAGGTTTTGGCCTACTATACCACGCTGGCTAGACGGGTTGATATGGGGTTTGTTTCAAGTTTTTCTTCTCTTTGCAGTTCTGTTGTCCTGCGTAGTTTGCTCCCTTAGTCGGCTCTTACGACACCCACAGGATGAATAGGGAATCCGTTCACAATCCGACCCGCCTTCATTGCTCACAAGTATATAAAATTACATGTGTACGAGTATACTTATTATATGACGTAAGCAGTGGAAAACAACTGTGACAGGTGCTGAATAGTTTTTCCATTGCATTATGTATAAACATATGCTAAATACCAACATAAGAACTGATTGAGTTTATTATTTACCTACTATAATACCACCATCACATTACATCAACAGCCTTTATTAGTCCACTGGCTGGACATAGTGACTGGTGACAGTCTGTATTCTTAATCTGTCACCACACAGATAGCTATAATTTTAATAGCTGCCACCATAATACCACAGCAGCAGTTAATGAAAGATTTGATGGGTGACGAAGCAACCACTAATTCGTCACCCCTCCAAATCATTTCCTATGAATCCTGATTCATAGAAAGTGTGTTTCTGTACTTTAAACTATTTAAACCACCAAAGTTTAAAAGCGAAGAAATAAAACAATGATCGTTGGCCCAGATTTTATCGCAAGTAGGCAGCGGTATTCGCTCCACTTGCATTTTGGGTTAGCTAGCTTCAGCCGCGCGGCGCCGCCCGAGCCCCTCACTTTGACACGATACAGTTTACGTGATCTGCTTGAATATACTTCACGGTTTTATTATATTTCATTAGAAACTATCTACATGGAGATAGTTTTTAATTTAAATATAAAAATTGAGGTATGTAGTTTTTTGAAAACTTATGCTTATGAATAAAAAAAAAATATTTATTTATTTATTTATTAAAAACAATTACAGTGTCTTTACAGGATTTATCCTATAAAGTAAGTATCCTAATAAGTATTATATATATTTTATGACATAGAAGGCAACAAATAGACGACCATGAAATTGTCTCTCCAGTAAACATTCTAAAATTATTGTTTTCGGAATCGCTATTCTCCCAAGGGCTGTTGGGGTAAGGCAGGCAGCCGGCCATAAAAGTGACCAGCCAAAACCGAAAGGGAAATTAAGAAAAGGTAAGAATATTTAAATAACTGTTTCGTAATGAATAGAATATATATTGAGGAAGAAAATATGGTATGATAGAGAATACTATATCTCGCTACAAGTCTTAAGAGCCAGACAGTGGCTCTGAAGGCTTGTAGAGATATTTTCTTATCCTGGGTGGGAATGGAAACCAAACATTAATGATCGGTAACCACTAGTCGAAAAGGGTACTCCTAGTCTAATTTTTCATACGTTTAATATGTTTCCGTATTCCCGTTCAGATCCAAAACTTTACATCCGCAACTAACATCTGTTTTTAATATTATACTAATGGGTCGTCTACTTTACATACATTTATAAATATTCATGCGTAAATATACATAAATTATTATAAATATTACTACAATTTTTTTATGTCATATGGGTCACTTGATGGTAAGTGACCATCGCCGCCCAAGAACGTCTGCGACTCAGGAGTCACAAACGCGATGCTGGCCTTTTAGGAAGGAGTACGTGGACGATAACCTCTTCCACAGATTGGTTGTGCGGGGCAAAAAGTGTCTCGAAAAGCGCACAGTAGTGGAGCGCCAACTATCCAGGCGATGAGGATGAAAATTTTGCCGTGTGGAACGATGGCGGAAAGTTGCGGCTGGTATTAGTCCGAACAATTCCTGAGAGCACTCTCCATGATATATGCGATAGATAATGCAGAGTGAAGCCACATCAGTATTTATCGCATCAGTTTAAGTATTGTAACTATCGTTAGTCATACCTCGGAATATAATATGATATTTGATGAAAATGATGTATCGGTATCACATGAAAATTTAAAAAAGTATGTGTTTTCTTAAAAAAAGTTGCAAGAATAACATATATTTATGTATTCAACATAGTAATACATTCAATATAATTACTAGAATGTTACTGTTCATTATAATAGATATTAGTGAAATATTAAAATAGTGATTAGTAAGTTACAATATAAAAGTCATACTGATTAGTGTGTCCTCCTCAAGAAGGGAGGGGTCTAAGTTTTTTTTTATGTTAGAGGGGGCAGACGAGCAGACGGGTCACCTGATGGAAAGTGACTATCGCCGCCCATGAACGTCTGTAACTCAGGAGTCACAAACGCGTTGCCGGCCTTTTAGGAAGGACTACGTTCTTTAGCATTCACGTAAAATGTGGTACAAAAGGGTTGTATAAACATATGGGCACGATGAAAATTTTGCCAGTAACAGGCATGCTAATATAGGCTTGCAGTTTTGCATACAATGATTACTTTGGTCTAACTTAGTTGCTAAATTTATAATAACTAATAAACTAAATTCATCTGAGCGTGTATCGTTTAAATCTTTGAAACTATGCCCAATAAATTCTCTATTATATATATTCCTAATACACACCTACAATGCATTTCTAAAATGAAGTTGAATGGAATTTTTGAAGGAATTAGCTGACAGAACAATGACAATTGTATACCAACCATTTCTTTAGCACAATACAAAACTTCTTGAGTGGTAGGTCAGTTATCTACTTATGTAAATATAATCAAATAGGCTTAATGTCACATAGTGTTAACGATTACTCAGTCACTATGATTTTCGGCACTTAAGTACTGTTTGTTTTTTCTTGTTTTTCTGTTTTACTTATATTTTTTTGTTTTCTTAATCCATTTGCTTACAATAACTTCTGTAAGTCTGAAACTCAAAGTGAAAGCTTGTAATTGATTCTCAAATGACTAATTTGTATAATTTTTACTGATGTTTCTGTATGAAATAAAAAAAAATGACACACCTCACTCACACACGGCAGTTTGATGTCCAACTAATCAGAGCCTGTACGAGAGCCCAAGTAACCAGACTACTTAGATACATATTTTTAAACACATACATATAGATAAATTATATTATTGGGATTTTTATTCCTTGAAATTTGAATACGTGGGTTTGATTCCCACCCAGCACAAATAACTGTGTGATGAGCACGATCATTTGTTCTGTGTCTGGGTGTAACTTATCTATAATATGTAGGTATGTATTTAGAAATATTTAAGTATGTTTATCAGCCGTCTGGTTACCGTAGTAGAGACCCTTCTGCATTTGGAATCAGACGAATATGTGTGCACTATTATTGTAATTTAGTTGAAGTCAGTCAATAGTCTTAATAATCAAAACATGTAATGTAGCGGCAATCTGTAAGCCCAATGAACTCGCCGACTTTACTGCTTTAACGGCAACCAACAACTTGGGGCCAGTTTTAACTGTACACAATGACAAACAAACAAATCAGTTATAAAACAATAAAAAATGAGTACGAAAGGCCCTTTAACATGTGGTTCTAACATTGGATTGTTGGTCGAAACATAATTAAAGAGGACTCTCTCATCCCATTCTACTTGTGAATGAATTTCGATAATATATTTTGTTTGTTTAAAGAAAGACTTTCTTCTTGAATAGTATCTTGCACACGTGTTGCACAATATTGAACAAAACAATTACTTATTTTGTTCACTAATTATAAAACTATTGCTCAAATAATGTGATAATTTGTTTGTAACGTTTCTTGTGTTTAAGCGCACCACAGATAGACAAAATTGTTTTTTTAAGCATAAGGTCTTCTCAGTATGGGGGATGGTCTTAAAAATGTATTAGATAATCGTAGAATGCTTTCTTACTTATTTGTCATAAGTTTTTTTAAGAAGACCGTTGGTAATGTTAGGAAGGTAATGTTAGACCAGCTTTTAATCACTGAGTTCGTGTGAAATCTATTATTCAAGCTTCGGGGAAGATCCATCTTAGTGTGAATAAATCACCATGCTCGGTTGAGTAGGCGGATGGCGTAGTGGTTTAAGCGGTCGCCACGCCGCTTCCTACTACGCCGAGTGGTGTAGGTTCAAGCCCCACACTTTGTGTGATTCAAAAATTGTTGTTCTGAGTCTGGTTGTTCTTTGTGTGCGTTTCGTGTATGTTTGTAAAGGCCCCCGCGAGACAGGAATATAGTCCTAATGCAGGAGTTGTCTTTTTTAAAAGCTAAGAAGTATTTAAGATAAAAATATAACACACATATGAATATACTCACATTCATAAATGTATCAATTAACGAAATATCTTTTTTATTAGTGTAAGCCTAACTGGCAGAACACAATTGATTATTACCACTTCTGTAAACATCTTTTGTATACCTTCCTTATATTTCACAATAAACATTTGATTGATTTATTGATTTTTAATGTGACTTTAATTTTTCTTAAAACACAATATCTTGAGGTAAAAGGTACTACTTTTTTTTTAACGGAGTGGAAGATCCTCATGGATGTCCTTCGCCCAGTGCGGAATGGCGAAGGGGTTTGTCGGACTCTTACCGACTAATAACCACCTCGGTGTTCCTCTCCTTGCCAATGGCCGGGGAGCGAGAATTGCAATTGCATTCTTTCGCCACCCCCAACAGGCATTGGCCGGTCTCATCCTTTTTTTTTTCTTTCTTTTTTCCGTGCGTAAATCCCCTCGGATACCACCTCTCGGTGGCATGTCGGACTCGAACCGACTAAAACCGCACGGCGTCTCGTATACTAATATCCGGGGAACCAGGTATACCCTAGAAAGGAAGTCCCTGGTGCTGGCCCGTCTCACCTAAGACGGGTCTTGTCACCCGGACACTAAGTTACGCTTAGTACGTTTTGCCTGTGAATCTTCACATTGCAATCGAATTCTCAACGGTAGGCTGTATAAGTCTTGATAAAATAAAGCTAAAAAATTTATATACATGTATATTCAACATCTATTTTGATGAAGGTTAGAATATATATTTATATACGGAAGGAAGTATAAAAAAAAGTAATAAATTATCATTATGCTATATTAAATAATTATTCAGCTCGTAATTGCTGTTTTGCGACCTTAACTAGCACAATATTATTATTATTTTATATTATCAACCCTGATATAATATATAGCCTTAATAGTTATTGGTATCTGAATAAAAAAGTTTACTTTTTCATTTAATTCCTTAAAATATTTATGATTTTTAAAAAGAGTTACGCTTATATATGCATAAAAGGTTAAAGCCTTTTTTACAGGTTAAGTGGTTTAATTAACAGTCCTCGTAAAAGTGCTGATTTGTCATTCTTTTTAATGATTAGGTACATTATTACGTTTAAAAGTTTACTAGAGACTTCCAGAATTATGTAGGGAAGGGTGATAACGCACTTGTCTATAATAATAATAATAATAAGAAGGGTCTGATGCAGAAGGCAGTCCTCCTTGACACGGCTCGTATAGTGAGGAGGTTCCTATCTTTGGAGTCCTAACCACCGGTGTCTTGGTCCCTGTACCCGATGTCGGTGGTCTACTATTTTTTAAATTTTTAAATGTATTTTTTTATATTTTTTTATACAGTGTATGTTTAAAAATGTAAATAATATGTATATAAAGTAAATAAAGAGAATAATAATAATAAATTTCGGACATCTGACATACAACGCCATCTAGTTTTAAACTAAGCAGAGCTTGTACTATGAAAGCTAGATTGACTGATATAATACCTATATACTTTCTTTTGTTAATACATACATATTATACATAGAAAACACCCAAGCTTTGACACAAATATTTGCAAATCATACAAACATTTAGTCCGACCCGGAAATCAAACCCGAGACCTCAGCACAACAGTCGCATACGCCAGATGGGTGGGTATAGGTTTTGTTTGTTTTGTTTTGTTTCAAGTTTTCCTTCTCTTTGCGGCACTGTAATCGTGCGCAGTTTCTCGGCCTAATTGGCTTTACAACACCCGGGATAAATAGGGGTGGTGACGCTCCAAATTCTTAATCCGTCACCACACGGTCACAGGAGCCAGGATACATTAAAATATATGAATATATTTAATAAAAAAAATGATTCTCGAACGATGGAAAATTATTTTACATTTTGAGTTTGAGTTTGTATTTTGGGGAAACCTGATTTGTGTCGGTTCCTTTATCATAAACTATCCGTACGCTAAATAGTAACTCTTTTAACCTACACAGCTAATTTATAATCACGAGTCTGGTGATACGTGTGAACGGGCATACCAGGTGCGCCATCAACCGAGACTTGCGCCCGCGTGTCTGTTTAATGCTTCCATTTAACATGTAGCTATGAATTTATTGTTATTTTTTTAAACAAGTAGTAACTTGGGTCAAACTTTATAATATGTTACTCACAGAAAACCGGTGTTAAATGTGAGGTAGTCCCTTATCACCACGTGACCCATAAAAAATTGGTTGTAATTTTCTTTTTCTTTCTTTTTTTAAAAAGACAACGCCCGCATTAGGAATAAATCCTGTGTCGCGGGGGACTTTACAAACATACATGAAACGGACACAAAGAACACTCAGACTAAGAACAACAATTTGTGGATCACACAAAGTGTCGTCTCATGTGGGGTTTGAACCCACAACACTCGGCGTAGTAGGAAGCGGCGTGGCGACCGCTTAAACCACTACGCCATCCGTGCAGGCAATTCTACAAAAAATTATTAGTGGAGTGGAGGTGTTCGCGGACCTGCGTTGTTCGCACTAAAATCATCTTTTAAACTAAAACGCATATTTTAAAAAAACGGCCTAGAGCGTTCCGTAGTCGCCTGTTACAACATGTCGGCTTAAAAGGATCTTTATATTTTCACGGTTTAACGGCCAATGACGTTTTAAAATGGGCTCATATAGGAATATTCAGCATCCAGCTTCCAGCTTTCTAGAACTAAGTCTCTTAGCTAATAAGGGTTCCTAGTAATATCAGAACCTTCTTAAAAAAGTTACCATATTAATAACTTATGAATCCATTATACTGCACGGATGGCGTAGTGGTTTAAGCGGTCGCCACGTCGCTTCCTGCTACGCCGAGTGTTGTGGGTTCAAACCCCACATGGGACGACACTTTGTGTGATCCACAAATTGTTGTTCTGAGTCTGGGTGTTCTTTGTGTCCGTTTCATGTATGTTTGTAAAGTCCCCGCGACACAGGATATTTTCCTAATGCGGGAGTTGTCTTTTATAAAAAAAAAAATATATTATTTTAGAAAAAGTTTGGTCCTACAACAAACTTCGAAAACTTACCTAACTTATTAATAAATTATAATGATTTCTTCGAAATTCTTAACAAGCCGGATGTATGTCAAGATTTATTCTCGTCTTGCAAAAGTACTCAATAAAGTAAGCCGGAGTAAAGAAAACCGGTCCACCTTAGATTACTTGGATGCTGCGGACCTCCAATATACGTGCAGTGTTGCCATATCGAAGCTTTGATTTTCGAACTCTTTTCGGGAAACTTCTAGACTTGATGGCAAATAGTTATGCTTTAACTTTCATATAATTTTTTATTAGGTAATTTCCACTGATAATGGTGGTTGAAAGGTGGTATTTTTCTTCAAATATGAACGGGACCAAATGGAAAGTAGGTATATCCTTACAGAACAATATTTGCCAAATTCCTTCAAAAATGAGTTATGAGATAACAAGCATAAGAAATACCCCTGAATTGAGACCCTTCACCTTTTTTTTTAAGTCGGTTAAAAACAATGACAGTCGAAATGAACAACATCTACGAACCTTACATAACACTGTTTTGTATTATTACTGTCCCTTTAGTTGTAAAATGTATTCTATATTATTGTTCTAGGGTGTATGCAACAGTTTTTAGGAGCTCGCATGTTTATCCCATTCATAAACAGTACTTATCCAAAAGATAATATAAATCGGCCCATCGGTTCCGTAGCTATAAACTCACAATACAACTTCCATCTTTCACCGCTCTAATACACTCGCCAGCTTTGTTCTGTTATAGCCAAACCTTTTGTTTAAAAAAAAAGCTAACATCTTCACTTTGGCGGCAAAAATGACACACACAACACAAATAACAAAATGTAACTTTATTTCTTACAAAATAAGTTCGAAAATCGTGTAAAAAATGTAGTATGTTTAATAAGGTACAATTTTACGGTTAGCCGTTGATTGTCGTCACGGTACATTGCTAGTTATAAACAAATAAACAGGTCTACCTGTCTTCTCTTACCGCTAAATGTACCAAGCCTTTTGTTCTCAATGGTATCGTAAATGTAATTGCATTTTATGTTTTTAGTTATGTATTTTTATGTAATAAACATAAAGCTGTGGTACATGAATGCTTCTGTAGTTTTAGTTTGAAGATCAAGTTCGTTTGACTTGTTTTGAACCATACCTTCAGGTACCGTAATTCATAAAATAATACATAAAAATAACTTAGAAAGTTCGTCAAAGATAAGAAAAAGTCTATATCTAATTGTTTTTGAAAATCCAAATTATTGTAATTAAGTTAACCTAAAAAAACAAACTTTAATGGGGAACAGAATAATGAAGTAAAACAGTGATCCACTATCGGTCTTCTGAGCTCATCACCAGATCAGTAAGTAACGTCAGTCAGAGTCCAGACTCTTAAAAAATTGATAAGTTTACTAGAAACCATTGTAGAGTAACATTATTAACCTCCTGGCTCCATCATCAGATCAGCTGCAACTTACAACATTTGCAGACGGATGAACAGACTATTAGACATGGCGAAACTATAAGGGTCTCTTGTTAGGTCTAGGGAACCCTGAAAAGAACAAGTTTTTTTTTAAATTGTGATTTGTAAGGTACTTCTGTTCTAGTGGGTTTTATACAGCCCGGTTATATATTCGGTTGCATGAAATTTTACTCTGTTTGCTAAATTTTAATATTATTGTCTTAGATTTGTCGTGCTTGAGGGTTCGATAACTACTCAGGGTGAATATTGTGTGATGCGTTACGATACCAACCCGTCTGGCCAGCGTGGTATAGTAGGCCAAAACCTCTTTTCTAAGGAGAGGCCTATGGCCAGCAGTGGACTATTAAAGGCTGTTGATGTGATGTGTGTTGATGTACTTACTTAAAATATTTATGTATGTGTGTGTGTCCGATTGACGACAATAGGCTTGTTCCCCTATTACATGTAAAGTTAGAGTCGGGAGTAAAATGTGTGGTCGGTTTAATACCCCTCTACCTACCCCTTCGGGGTTAAAAATGTAAGTATATGTATGCTTAGATTTTGGCCGTATGGAGGGAACTAACACTTAAGTTTACAAACCCATTCATAATATTAAATCGGATGTTCTTTATTCTATGTGCAATTAAGTTCAAATTGCGTTGCCCTTTGGTATTGCAAGTACAGTTATGAGAGAAGTAACTAATATATCTACATTGTAGATACAATGACATAAATAATTATTATTTATAATAGTCGGTGGTGCAGTTTATCTGGTTCGTATGAATCATTGGCGTTCTGTGTTCCCATTGTGTCTGGTTCTATGGTAACGAGCGCCAGGCTTACTGTAAACCTTTGTATATTTACTAAATTATGTATGAAAATGTTGAATATCTAGTAACACTATCTCTATTCATAATTACTATCTTATTTTGACGACCGCATGGCGTAGTGGTTTGTGTAACGGACTGCTATTCGTAAGGTTGCGGGTTCGATTCCCGCTCAAGTCAAACATTTGTGTGCATAAACATGGGTGTTTCTATGTATAATAAGTATGTATTTACAAAAAAAAGTATTTATTATGTATTGATATCAATTGTCTAGTACCCATAGTACAAGCTTAGTTTGGGACTAGATGGTGTTGTGTGAATGTGGTAGAATATTATTATTATTATTATATCAATCCAGAAATAGCTAAGATTGTAAAGTTTATGTTGTTTATTAAGGATTCGTCGTTTGTCCGTGTGGTGTCGAATTAAGAATACGAATTGTCCCTATTTATCCCGTGGGTGTCGTAAGAGCCAACTAAGGGAGCAAACTACGCAGGATAACGGCACTGCAAAGAGAAGGAAAACTTGACACAAACCTTATACCAACCCGTTTCACCAGCTTGGCCAAAACATCCTTTCTCCTTTATATTGTTGCTATTATGTGTGTTGATCTATGACTTTAGAGTCCAGAGAAGAGACTATTTCAAATAATTGTAAAAAAATATGAAATAAAGATATTTTGAGTTTAAAGAGAGGCCTATGTAAAGCAGTTGACTGCATGGATGGCGTATTCGTTTAAGCGGTCGCTACGCCTCATACTTTTACGCTGAGTGTTGTGGGTTCGATCCCCACATGGGACGACACTTTGTGTGATCCACAAATTGTTGTTCTGAGTCTGGGTGTTCTTTGTGTCTGTTTCGTGTATGTTTGTAAAGTTCCCTGGGACACGGTATATATGACTAATGCGGGAGTTGTGTTTAAAAAAAAAGATAAAAGCAGTGGACTATTAAAGGCTGTGATGTAATGATGTGATGTGATTTCAGACACACGGCCTTCTGATCTGAAACTAGGCAGTGTGCTATGGTAACTAGATTGCTGAGAAATAAATTTAAATATTTTAAACACATACAAATTAAAAATAGATAAATAACATCAAATCATAAAACAAATTATTGTATTTATCACATAACTATTTGTTTCAAGGTGGTAATCGAACCCGCAACCTTTGGCTTAGCATTCAGGGCACTTGTCTCTATACCAACGGGCAAGTAGCTATTCCAAGACTTTCATTTACATCACTAGCTTTTGCTCGCGGCTCCGTCCGCGTGGTGGTCGGTTATCGCGTTTTTATTTAGCCGACAAGAATCAAACCGTCTCTATACCAAATTTCATCTAAATCGGTAATTAACAAAACAAACTTCCACCCAATTTTCACCTCCTTAAAGAATGTATTCTGGGATAAAAATACTACTATATCTGTATACCAAATATTATCTAAATCGGTACAGATAACAGCCGGACAGATACACTTTCACATTTATAATATCAGTTTTTATTTTATTATATTTAAAAAATACATGGTACATAAAATACAATAAATTATCTACGTGTGGATGCGAGAATCTGTATTATTATTGGTTATTTCGATGTAATCGGGGCCAAGTCACTCGGTTAAGATAATAACTAGACATATGAGATAGAAATAGACATTATTCAAAAGTACCTCGTTAATTAATAATGCCACTTACTTAGTGGCATTATTAATTTGTTTATTGCTGTCAACAAAACGGGTACGCGAAACCCGGTATCTTCGAGCTACTGCAAACCTCGAGCAACAATCTATGCCCATCCGAGGTTTGCAGTACCTCTTATCCTATCTCCTTTGCCCTATTCTATTTCCTTACCTTAATATACCTCCTTTCTTTGTTATGTTTGACAACAATTATATTCCCAAGGGTTGGTGTGAGGCAGACGGCTGGCAATAAAATAAACAATTTACCATATTGCACATTGCGCCGATCACAAATGAAATTTTAGAAAAGAGCAGGACTCTTTTGTCTTAATAACGTTAAGTCACAAAATGTATTTAGTCCTTACACATATCAAACGATAAGATTTTTTTTCTTTTTTGTATATGGCAAACTGTTCCGTTGACGACAATTCTGCCAAAGTCCAACGTGTGATGGTGCGTGTGTTTGTAGAGCCGAAGACGTTCACTTTATCAAGAAATATTTTATGTTTATGCAATGTATGTATGTATGTATGTATTTTATTATCGACTTGATTTTATTTGATATTAAGCGGACACTAATTACTCAAATAGAAAGTGAGATTGATTTAATTTTTTGAAAATTTGCCTAATGGACTAGTATTACTTTTGATTTTATGCTAGACTTTAATTACTTTTTATTTAATTTGTTTCACTTCGATTCGTAAATGTATATAGTATATGATAATTATCGTCATATTCAAACGTAAAAAACTATTACAAGCAACCAAAATATGGTACTTTTCTACTGATGAATCAATAATTTAACAGTCCTTATGAAATTACATATGACACAAGTCTACGATAAACTATGTTTGTTCCTGACTTACAGTTTCTTTTTTAATTGTTCAAAATAAAGTAGTGTGACGTCTCTAAATTTCTTCATAATGAAATATTTTGACATTAAATAATAATAATAACTAGCTTTTACCCACGGCTCTGCCCGCGTGTATGTCATTTATAGCAGTAAAAGATAGCCTATGTCCTCTCTCGATCAATCAATCAATCAAACTATCTCCATATCAAATTTCATCTAAATCGGTCAAGTGGTTATTGATTTTCCATTAAAATCCAAACCGGTTCAGCGGTTTAAGCGTGAAGAGGTAACAGACAGACACATTTTCGCATTCATAATATTAGTATTACTAGATACACTTTGTTGTGAGTACAATCAGGCTAAGTCTAGTAACAGGCTAGTCAAAGAGAATTTGATTTGATTTGACAGTATATTAGTATCATATATATCTATACATGTTGTTATCTGTGTGGTGACGAATTAAGAATACGGAGTGTCACTCTTCATCCGTGTCGTAAGAGCTGACTAAGCGAGCAAACTACGCAGGACAACAGCACTGCAAAGAGAAGGAAAACTTGAAACAAACCCTATACCAACTCGTCTAGCCTGCGTGGTGTACCAAAACCTCGTATGTAAGGACAGGCCTATGTCTAATAGTGGACTATTAAAGCCTGTTGATGATGATGTTACATTAACATCACCGATCGGCTCGATCCCTTGACGTTACGTAGAGATGTGGCTTCACTCTACATTCTCTATCGCATATATCAAGGAGAGTGCTCCGAGGAATTGTTCGGACTAATACCAGCCGCTAATTTCCGCCATCATTCCACACGGCAAAATTTTCACCCTCATCACCGATAATTAGTGAGGATAGTTGGCGATCCACTACTGTGCGCTTTTCAAGACACTTCGGTATTGTCTGCGGTATTTCCGGACTGATACGACCTTCAAACCTTCAAGAAAAGAGCGTATTACTTCCTAAAAGACCATAGTATTTGTGACTCCTGAGTCGCAGACGTTCATGGGCGGCGATAGTCACTTTCCATCAGGTAACCCGTCTAACATAGTTCTCAAAGTTGATTACTTATGATACTATGGATAATCACTTATGATACTATGCCAAATCAAATTGACTCATCACTTTTAAAACGGTAACAATAATTCTCACCCAACCTAGTCCCACAGCATCACAAAACTACCAAAACAAAAACATAAAAATCATCTTCACAGACAATCGATGAACATTCTTTCAAGAAAACCGACAAGTATCAACGTGTCTCGATATTTTTTTTTCTTAAGAATTCGGTTATTCGCAAAAAGTAGGCTCCGTGTGCTAGATATCGCACACCGTTACGGGAAGTGGGACGACACCCCCCCCCCTGTCATCTTGTTACGATGGAGGGAGAGATGACGAGAGGTTGTGCAATCGTGATAAGTGACACGACGTTTCGTGTTTGGGATATAACGGTTTGAATTAGATATGACGAATGAGTTCGACGTTGTGTTGAGATTGTATTTGGTAAATTCTTGATGGCATAGTCAAGTGTGGACGACCTTAGCGTCTAAATATAAGAGAGGAGGAAGAAATGCTTATATTAAGTAAATAGCGGTGATATGCTCACTGATGACTATTTAAAGTAATACATTATTCTTATTTGACTAAGTCTACTAAGCATCGTTCTATGTATTAAATGATTCTAATCTATTTAATAAATTATTTTATTCCATTGTAAAAAAAAAGGAATCCAAACATAAGCTGACGCTTAGACCTATGGAGGAGCGGGTGTTATGTCCCTACAACACAAAGGGAGGATCCTCGAAATCCTAGGATCCATCCACATAGGAGTCATCCACAAATTGTTGTTCTTTGTGTCCGTTTCATGTATGTTTGTAAAGTCCCCCGCGACACATTTGTGGATCACACAAAGTGTCGTCCCATGTGGGGTTTGAACCCACAACACTCGGCGTAGTAGGAAGCGGCGTGGCGACCACTTAAACCACTGCGCCATCCGTGCAGTTGCCATTAATTGTAATAAATTAGTATTAAATTAAATAAATAAATTTACCTACCTTGTTTCTAAAACGTAACGGTATACCTCTATGATATTTACATAAAACTACCACAGACTTCATTGACTCAGTAAGTATATCTGCAAGTACACATTTCTTGAATTAATAAGCATACAATTAAATAATTCATCTATAACCGGTTTTATTCTCAACGATCCGATTAGGATTTTGTGAAACAGGTGCAGGTTATATTACAAAGAAATATCTGTACAAAGACCATTACAATACAATATTATTTTTTTTCCTTTTTTTTTTGTAAAAGACAACTCCCGCATTAGGAATAAATCCTGTGTCGCGGGGGACTTTACAAACATACATGAAACGGACACAAAGAACACCCAGACTCAGAACAACAATTTGTGGATCACACAAAGTGTCGTCCCATGTGGGGTTTGAACCCACAACACTCGGCGTAGTAGGAAGCGGCGTGGCGACCGCTTAAACCACTACGCCATCCGTGCAGTCGCCACGCCAAATACACCACATATTAAAATAGTTTAGTATTTAGCGTTATATTAAAACATACAATCGAAATGAAAGCCTAATATTTTTTTAAATCGGCTAAAATTCTAGTCACCTCATAATTATGACATAAAGCAACACTGGCTACCGGCGTATTACCGTGTTGCCCTATGTTATTATGAAGGGCCTTTTGGTCTAGTAGTGATTAGTGACAATGACTGCTAATCCGGTGGTCGTGGGTTCGATTCCCATCCAGGACAAAAATTGTGTTATGAGCACGGTCATTTGTTTTGTCTGGGTGTAATTTATCTATATTATTTATCTATTTAAAAATATATAAGTATGTTTATCAGCAGTCTGGTTACCATAGTACAGGCTCTGCCTAGTTTGGAATCAGACGGCCGTGTGTGAAATATGTAAGATATTATTATTATTATATTATATTATGACAATAATCATCATCAACAGCCTATAGCAGTCCACTGCTGGACATAAGCCTCTCCTTAGAAAAGAGGTTTTGGCCTACTATACCACGCTGACCAGACGGGTTGCTATAGGGTTTCAAGTTTTCCTTCTCTTTGCAGTGCTGTTGTTTACGTAGTTTGCTCCCTTAGTAGCCTCTCACGACACCCACCGGATGAATAGGGGTGGTGACATTCCGTATTCTTTCCGACGCTTCCAATAATAGTTCGTTTTTTTAAATAAAACAAAAAAGACACTGTTGTACAATAGAAAGGATCCAGGAATATATTATCTTACTAATAATAGTAAAGAAGAAAAGAAAAAGAAGTGCTTAAAGCGGTTCGTTCAAAAATTGATTCCCAAATAAGACATCTCAATAACATGATGTCCAATCCAGGAATCGATATCAGACTACTGGGCCAATTATAATTACAAATATATTCAGTTGACGAGATCGACAGAGAATCGTGTCAGTGTGCCAGACACGCCATTAACTTGGTACCGAATCAAATGAGATTCACTGGTTTTATGACAGCGGGTATGGTGATAAGCGGAGCGGGTGGGAGCGGTTTAACTTGACACTTTTAAATAGGTTCATGAGGGTTTCAGGATAGTAACGTGTGAATAACACTGATACTGGTTTATGCTATTATCAGGCACTCGCTAAGCTATCCTAATCTTTTTTACACGCTTCACTTGTATGTTTGTTTGTAACCGACTCCTTTGGGCGTGATTTTGACTGACTTTAAACGGTCAGAACTCGTTCAAACTTTGTAGATGTTTCGAGGACCGATGACAATACACTAATTAAGAAAAAAAATAGTTTCAAAAATAAATTTATAAAAGTGGGGTTCATTTTACTATTGACAACAGGCACCCAACGCTTCTTTTCGCCCGAACTAGGAATAAATCCAGTGTCGCGAGGGCTTTATAAACATACATGAAACGGACACAAAGTACACCCAGACTCAGAACAACAATTTGTGGATCACACAAAGTGTCGTTCCATGTGGGGTTTGAACCCACAACACTCGGCGCAATAGAAAGCTTAAACCACTTAATATTACAAATGCGAATGTGATTATGTTCGGTTATTTGTTACGCCTTAAATATTTGACCGATAATTATGAAATTAAGTCTAACAATTTATAGATAAAAACAGAAAATACCACGTAGGGTAACTTTTAATACAGAAAATTACACTATTGATTTGTGTGTGTGTGGTTTTCAAGTTTAACACAAATGTATTTAGTTTAAGAATACTATTTGTTCGCATTCACTACGGGTTTATCATCTATCATTGTTAACTTATTGTTACAATTAATTGTTCTATCACTAATTATAATGAATTCTCTGAAGATGTTAGCAGTACTTCTGAATGTGAAGCTAATATTTTATTAAAAGGCTAATGTTATGTAATGTAATTATTACAAGGGTAATGCACATCGCTATTGTGCAAATAAATTCCGTGAACACTCCTAATGAATTTGCTATATGGGACTTGAGACTTGGGAATGAAGAACTTTATGCATTTAAGTTTTTAATACACAATTATTACTTAATTTGATCAGGGTCACCTTTAACACTACCTACACTGACATTTCAAATAAATCTGTGTAGTACTATTTACTGTAACGCTCTAGTATAGATATATAATTATATTTATAATAAACTATGGAGAGATGTCGGTCCCTTTGTACAGAGAGTTAGCATTCCCATTTAAATTGGCAAAGCTGGGATACCGGGAGACACTGCGAAGGAGTTTTATGATGCATATTTTTAGAGTATTTTTATTTTGTTCAACATGAACAGCCTTTAATAGTCCACTGCTGTACATAGGCCTCTCCGTAGAAAGGAGGTTTTGGTCTACTATACCACGCTGGCCAGACGGGTTAGTATAGGGTTTGTGTGAAGTTTTCCTTCTTTTTGCAGTGCTGGTGTCTTGCGTTGTTTTGCGCCCTTAGTCAGCTCTTACGACACCCACGGGATGAATTTAATCAATATGATATTTTAGACAAGGAAATAGTTTTGACTCAATAACAGTTTGTGAAATCGCTTATGGTAATTCTAAGGCCACATCCTTACTAATTCACAAGCCTATAAACTGTCCATCCGTCTCAGTAATGACCACATACAATACCTGATGTATGAGGCGAACACAGTCACAGTAATTACTTATAGATTCACTACTAATAACTGTACGTCTGTGCGTCGGTTCGACAATGTTAATGACTCATCAATAAAGACACAATGGAATATAAATTTAGTTTAAATTGTATAAATTAATATTTGTCTAGACTTTTAAGGACTCGAGTCTGTTAGTGTGGTTGTTGGTAAATTTGACTGCTATACTACAGGTGAGCACGATCTGTTCTATCATCATCATCATCATCAGCCTATCGCGGTCCACTGCTGGACATAGGCCTCTCCCATTGCACGCCACTTAGATCGATTTTGGGCTTCTCGCATCCAGCTCCTGCCAGCCATCTTGCGCAAATCGTCACTCCACCTGGCCTTTTTTTTTTTTTTTTTTTTTTTTTTCCGTGCGGAAATCCCCTCGGATACCACGTCGGCACGGTGGCATGTCGGACTCGAACCGACTAAAACCGCACGCCGTCGCCGGGTACTAATAGCCGGGGAACCAGGTATACCCTAGAAAGGAAGTCCCTGGTGCCCCGACATACCTCGGGTCATCTACAGACGAGTAGACCCCCCCCCGACTCCACCTGGCCTGATCTGTTCTATATTAGGGTGTAATATACAGGTATGTTTATTACTAATTATAATTACTTTAGTAGAGGCTCAGCATAGTTTGGCATTTGACGGCAGTGCGTCACACTTATTACGACTGTTACAAAATAATAATAAAAACTAGACATCTCACGTCAGGTTATTATTATTATTTTATTACAGTTCCCAACTGTGTATGATGATGTGTGTGATATGATGTGTATGTTATGACGACCGAATGGCGTAGTGGTTTGTGTAACGGACTGCTATTCCAAAGGTCGCGGGTTCGATTCCCGCTCAAGTCAAACATTTGTGTGCGTGAACATTTAATGTTTCATTTGGTCTGGGTGTTTCTATGTATAATAAGTATGTATTTACAAAAAAAAAGTATATATGTATTTATATCAGTTGTCTAGTACCCATAGTACAAGCTCTGCTTAGTTTGGGACTAGATGGCGTTGTGTGAATGTGGTACAATATTATTATTATTATTATATTACTGTATGTACCAGTGTAGTGCTTTGCGAAAAGAAAAACCATTAAAACACTTTAAAAATGAAATGACATCCGTGTGGTGATGAATTAGGAATACAGAGTTTTACCACCCCTCTTCATCCCATAGGTGTTTTAAGAGTCGACTAAGGGAGAAACTACGCAGGACAACAGCACTGCAAAGAGAAGGAGAAGTTAACATAAATATACCAACCCGTCTGGCCAGCGTGGTATAGTAGGCTAAAACCTCCTTTCTAAGGAGAGGCCTATATCCAGCAGTGGACTATTAAAGGCTGTTGATGATTGATGAAAATAAAAGATGTAACGCATACAACTGTATGCAACAGTCACTATCTCTTAACTAAATACTTCCTACTCCTTAGATATAAAGCCCCTTTACTCTAGACCCCTTTTTTTTCCGTGCGGAAATCCCCTCGGATACCACATGTCGGTGGCATGTCGGACTCGAACCGACTAAAACCGCACGCCGTCTCGGGTACTAATAGCCGGGGAACCAGGTATACCCTAGAAAGAAAGTCCCTGGTGCCCCGACATACCTCGGGTCATCTACAGACGAGTAGACGACCCCCCCCCCCCGGGTGGGAACCCCATGTTCCCTGTGCTCCCTGGAAGCGAGCGCGCTTCGCAACGCGCTCGCCGCCACCCCGGTTACTCTAGACCCCTAGATATTTTGCTCCATTTGTCCCTACGATCAGCCTTTTATGTTAATCCCTGTTAAAGGAAACTAATGTTAAGATAATTAAAAACGTATAAATTCTGTATATAAATAGCACAAAACATACTTTTGTCCCATTCTTTTACCATTGTAAGTCGTTTAGTTAATCATTTCACGTGCAAAAAAAATTTTTAATGCTAATTGTATGAGATATTAGTTTTGAATGGGGCTAAATTAACAATAGGTAACAATATACCTGTAATAAATCATTATTACTCGAATATTAATGAGTCGAAATATTGCAAACAAGTATTTGTAAGCTCTAAAAAAAGCAATTGGCGGGTTCTTCATAGGCATGTTGATGATTGATGCCAACGGCACTTGAAATAAAGTGTTTTAAAAGCCATAGATTTGCCAAGGGGCAAAGGAGAATACGATTCACCTGATGGTAAGTGTCACAAGTGCGTTGGGTCTCCCTCTCATAGTCATCGGGAAGGGGAGAGAATTTGGGCCCTGGTAACCTCACTCAATCGGTGAAAAGTAATAAAGGAATTAACACCGGTTTACTGTAAGGCAGTTGTATCACTCTGGTTGAGCTAGTCTAGTTATTTTTATTTTTACCTAATAGGTACAGTTACAGATAACAGATCCTGCCTCACATAATAACTAGTAACACCGTATAATTTCAAATCTGAAGTCCAATTAAAACAATACACATTATTCACAATCGCGGTAATAGAGCTTCAGTTAGGTGTTAAAAAAAAGGTTGCGAGGGGGCGGCGTCCGCGTGTGCCGGACGTCGCCTAAAAAGAGAGGTCTCGGAGACGGAGCCCGCACCAGGAGCGGGCCGGCGCTGGGAGGGGTCCAGAAGGCGATAACTACCTGGACCCCTCCTAAACTGGAAGCGCAAAGAGGGCACACCGTGTGGCTTTAGTCGGTTCGAGTCCGACACACCGCCCCGCCGAACGAGAGCCCCGGCGGGGTGACGGTCCGAGGGGATTTCCACACGTTAAAAAAAAAAAAAAAGGTGCTAAATAAACGCAAAAAAGCATAATAAGATCCAGTAAATTGACTAATTAGTTATATCTACAATGTATTACTATAATTTTACATTGATAGGTTTATATATTACAGTTTTATGCAAAGAGCACTTGGATATACATTTAATAGTTCTTCTACAGTAAATAGATTAGATGGGGAAATTTGAATTTTTTGACAGGAAATGTAGAATAAGACAATTAGGAAATGCGATACGAAAGACTTATTAGACAAGGTAAGTAATACCACGAACAGGTCAGGGTCGCATGCTCCTCCTCCTCGAATTGGGTTTTGCCGGAGAGTCAGAACACTCTAACCGAGGTTCTTCTGGATGAAAGATACAATATATAATTTGCTGTACCTCTGGCAACAGGTTTACTAAATTGGTGGTCTGATGAATAGCAGCGAATGAATTGCGAACAAAAATTTATTGATTTATAAATTTGAGATTTAAAAATGATAAATGATATTCACTCTGAACTTGTACACTCTTTGATTTAGTGTTCTGTATAATTTACCTGTGTTAGTAATAAATTAACCAAAAATATATAATTTTACAAAATTATATCTTTTTTTTTCTACGCACGAAACACTAGAATAGATAAGATAAATATTATGTACCTTTTATTTTTTCATAAATTGAATATGTTTGTGTTTCTAGTTAATTCATAGTTTACATTTCTAACAACTTGAAATCTAATAATCTTAAATCTAATATTTTTTCTAATTCTTATTGCATGCATCTTACCAGCAGTAATTATTTATTTTATAGAATTTCAGCAGAAAATAAAATTTTAAGTGTTGTGCTTCCTCAATTATAAGAGACCACAACATGGACATTACAAAAAAATATACAACCAGATTATAATAATGAAAGAATTATAACAATTAATTGTCCAAAAATTAGTAATACAGTAGTAGTCAATAGGTAGGTAATGGACTAATGGTATGTAATTTTAAATCAACTTCCAAAACAACCTTTAGTGTAAACCTTTCGCAATAGCAACTCAAAGTTATACCTTACGTCAGCCAATTAAAGAATTATTTCCTTAGTCTGCCCTTCATTGAAACAAGACCGCAATCTTTTAAAATCCTCTCATTCCTAAGCTGCGTCTCGTATTACGATGGTAGGTTTGCATCATTCCTTCCTAATGCAAAAGTAGTGTTTCTTTAAAGATGAAAAACAGTCTCAACTTCTCTGAAACTACAATTCTAATGTACTAACCTCTGTATATGGTTATAATTTATTTACTGAGTGTTCTTTTTGCTCTACTTTTATTGACTATATGTGGCTAGTTATAGCGACGCGGTACGTGAATATCTGTGACAGTCGTTACGAACCGTTCGAAGCCTTAAATTCGGCAAATGGTCTAACTGTAGCCTGGCAGTTGGTTGCGGCGGTCACGTGATGATACTATATATTTATAATCAGACGGTTACAAAGCTAAGGTTACAGAAGGTTACATTGTCTCGTATTAATCTCATTATTTTTAAATATCGATATGATGCTGCTTGTTTTTAACTGACTGACTGCACGGATGGCGTAATGGTTTAAGCTGTCGCCACGCCGCTTGCTATTGCGTCGAGTGTTGTGGGTTCAAACCCCACATGGGATAACACTTTGTGTGATTCACAAATTGTTGTTCTGAGTCTGGGTGTACTTTGTGTCCGTTTCATGTATGTTTGTAAAGTCCCCCGCGACACAGGATATATTCCTAGTGCGGGAGTTGTCTTTTTAAAAAGAAAAAGAAAGAATTAACTAAAGGTACACAATACAACATTTTCTTTAGAGTGGGCTTTTTAAACTAAATATAATCAAAATGGCTCTAGTTAACTGCTTTTTATAACTTCTATTTTTAGATATATTTATAACAGAGATGTCTGATCAATCTCAGACGCGTCAGAAGTCCTTTATCAAGGAGTGAGGAGATTTTTAAAATTCACAACTGCAGTTATGTCCATATTTAGATGAAAATATATCATAAAGTACTAGTTGTACCCTGCCACGCTTTGCCAAAGCACATTGTGATTGCATTGATGAGTAATAAGGCAGAAAGGCATGTAAAAGTTAAGCTTAATCGATGCAGAACTTTTTTGAAGCCAAACAAGCCAACTTAATATTTATATATATATATATGGAAGATGATGCTTCATGCTGTCAAAATAACCAATTTATTAATCAATTTATCAAACGCTTAACAAATGTAAAATCATGCATAAATAGATTTAAAAGACGTTCTGATTAATGTATGTATGCGATGGTCATATACCGGAAAACGCAGAAACTCGGACATAAAATATATTTAAAAAAGTACCAAATCATGGTACGTAAGTAATTAGGAGCAAAATTATCATAACTAGAAACGGATACCTAGCGTTAAACTGATGATGGATTAGTTCAAAACAGGCCGCAGGCAGATAAGTTTTTGGAATTTGTTACTGGCATACATTGGAGAGATGTCTTAGACAGTAGCGGGGTGTTAAATAAACTACAATTGATAAAAAATTAGTAGCTGTCTATATAAGGAGTAACTTCGGCTGTTTTTCCTCTCAGAAAACCCCTTTTTTTTTTTTTTTTTTTTTTTCCCGTGCGGAAATCCCCTCGGATACCACCTGTCGGTGGCATGTCGGACTCGAACCGACTAAAACCGCACGCCGTCGCCGGGTACTAATAGCCGGGGAACCCCCCCCCCCGTGTGGGAACCCCATGTTCCCTGTGCGCCCTGGAAGCGAGCGCGCTTCGCAACGCGCTCGCCGCCACCTCGGCCTGCTTCTGCTAGGGTGACAGATGACCTCACCTGTCACCCCCAGGCCTGCGCTTATGGAGGACGGCAGGCGACTCAGGAGCCGGAGGTCGCAGAACAACCTCCGGCGCCTGAGTCGCCTGCGGTACCTGGCCCGTTCCCGGGCCTGGCGGGCCGGGAGAGTTCTAAACCTCTCCCGGTCCCGCTCCGCCGTCTCCTTCGCGAGACTCTCAGAAAAACCCTATATAATTTTAGCTGACCCGGGAATCGAACCCGAGCCCGCAGTCGCGTATCGCTAAGGCAGCGCTTTTCAAATTCGCGTGTACCAGCTAGTCTACTATAAAGCGTCACTCAGTTGTACGACAACCTCACAGACAACCGGTATTGATCTGCTGCTTTACACCGAGTGAGTGATGAGAACGGTGGACCAAACATCTTCCCCTAATTTAATGGGGGAGTTTTGTTTTTCTATAAAAGACAACTCCTGTCTCAGGAATATTACAAACATACATGAAACGGACACAAAGAACACCTAGACTCGGAACAACAATTTGTGGATCACACATAGTGGTGTATCTTGTGGGGATGGAACCCACAACACTCGCCCCGTCTATGCTTACGCAGGTAGGTTCTACTTCTGATCAAAGACCAGAGATCTAGTTCGTAATGAATTTTGCCAGTAAATTTGATTTTGGAACTTTTGTATACTGTATACTCGTAGTGAACTATTTTGTTTTTTGTTTTTTAAGTGTAACTTGCCAGTATTCCACCAATTTTTTTCCCAAGCAGGTGGTATATAACCGTAAAATATTAATTACTTGAATTCATTAAACGTTCTACTCGATGAACGGTCACCTTTTTACCTACCTAAATAAATACAAAGCGATTGAATCCAAAAAAAAAAGTTAAAAGGGCGCTAAAATTAGAATGAATGCTTTTACTGTTAGTCATTGACCTCCTTTAGTTCATTCTGATTGGAAAATGCCTCAGCACTTGCACCAACAGCTGTAGCAATTGGTGATTGCTCTACCTATTGTTCATTAGGTAATAAAAAAGTTATGCTATCTACCAGAAGTGCCACCTACTGGGCTTAAATTGGGATTGGTTGTGAAGGGCTTCAATTGTTTTCTATGTAATGTTCACGCTTTATCTACACTCATGATATAAAAAGGAAAGCATCTCTGTCTGTTTTTCTATCTGTCTATCCGATGTAACATTTTCATTTCTAAACGCCTGGAGTAATTTTTACACACTTTATATTAGCTTCACTTGTATGTTTGTTTGTAACCGACTCCTTTGGGCGTGATTTTGACTGACTTTAAACGGTCAGAATTCGTTCAAACTTTGTAGATATATCGAGGACCGATGACAATAACCTAATTTAAAAAAAAAAATAGTTTGAAACAACTAAAAAACGTAATCAAACTAGAAAATAGAAATAGAAAATAGAAAATAAATTTAAATAAATTTAAAAAAAAGCGTGGGGTGCTTTTTACTATTGACAACAGGCACCAAACGCTTTTTTTTCAAATTAATTAAAATTTATTTTCTAGTTTGGTTTTCTATAAAAAACGTGTTTTTTTAGTTTTTTAAAACTATTTTTTTTTTTTAGAATATAGGCAAAGAGACGTCTGCATAAAACCTCTTCTATGGAATAGGTTCTATACAGACGAGTTCGCGATCACCAGCTGTTCTTTGCAAACTGATGAAGATGTATCTAATAATATTTGTAAGTTACGATAAGATTAGATAATCTACGATAAGATTGACAATTTTTATTAGCGCTATTGACGTTATTTGACGCCTCGGCGGTAAAGTGGTAGCGTATACGACTGCTATGCAGAGGTCTCGGGTTCGATTCCCGGGTTGGACCAAATGTTTGTATGATCTGCAAATATTTATTTTGGAGTTTGGGTGTTTTCTATGTATAGTATGTATGTATTTATAAAAAAAGTAAATAAGTATTCTATCAGTCAATCTAGCTTTCATAGTACAAGCTCTGCTTAGTTTGAAATTAGATGGCCTTGTGTGTCAGTTGTCCGAAGTATTTATTTATTTAACGCCTGTCAATTATTTTGTTAGTATAAAAAGTATGAATTTAAAGCTTATACATATCACATCATCATCACATCAACAGCCTTTAATAGTTCACTGTTTTACATAGGCCTCTCCTTAGAAAGGAGGTTTTGGCATACTATACCACGCTGTCCAGATGGGTTGGTATAGGGCTTGTTGTCAATCCCCCGGCGATGGCCTCCTTGGCCGGAGACGACGGGGAGCACGGGGAGGATAATGTTCCGCCCGTCCGGGATTCGGAGGTAGGGGCGGCTGTTCTACGGATCCGTTCCAAGAACACCGCCCCTGGGCCAGACGGGGTATCGGCCCGAGTGCTGGCCCTGGTCCTCAACCACATGGCAGACCGCCTCGGGGAGGTGTTCGACGCTAGCTTGGCGTCGGGACGCTTCCCTGAGTGCTGGAAGAGCGGGAAGCTGGTCCTATTAAGGAAGCCGGGACGGCCTGCCGATTCGGTCGCGGCCTATAGGCCCATCGTGCTGCTGGACGAGGCGGGTAAATTGTTTGAGAGGGTTCTTTCTGCCCGCATCGTCCGGCACCTCTGCGAGGTGGGCCCCGATCTGTCGGACGCCCAATTTGGTTTTCGGGCGGGGCGTTCGACAGTCGACGCCGTGTTGCGCCTGAGGGCCGTGACCGAAGAGGCCGTGAGCTGTGGCGGCGTGCTGTTGGCGGTGTCATTAGACATCGCCAACGCATTCAATAGTCTGCCATTCAGCTGCATCAGGTAAGCACTCCACTATCATGGGGTGCCAAAGTACCTGAGGCGGCTAGTGGCAGACTATTTAGAGCGTACCGTCGTGTACGAGGACCGAGAAGGTAATTTGAGGTGTCGGCCCATGTCGTGCGGTGTTCCACAGGGGTCTGTTCTTGGACCCCTCTTGTGGAACATAGGGTACGACTGGGCCCTTCGCGCCGATTTCCCCCCCGGGCTGGGTGTAATCTGTTACGCAGACGATACCCTGGTGACAGCCCGGGGGGCAAACTTCCAAGAGGCGGCGCGCCTGGCCACAGGGGGAGTCTCCCTGGTGGTCGGGCGCATTGAGGCGCTGGGCTTACGGGTGGCCCTAGATAAGACGGAGGCCCTGTTATTTCATGGGCCCCGTCGTGGTCCACCCCCTGGCGCCTCAATCGTGGTCAACTCGGTCCTCGTACCGGTTCGGGCCCAGATGAAATATCTGGGCCTGATCCTCGACGGGAGGTGGCTCTTCGACGAGCACTTCCGACAGCTTGCTCCAAAGCTGGTCGGCGCTGCGTTTGCCCTAGGGCGACTTTTGCCCAATATGGGTGGACCCAGCGTCGCGACAAGACGGCTGTACACGGGGATTGTCCGGTCAATGGCACTGTACGGTGCACCGGTGTGGGCGGCGGCTCTGACCGCCCAGAATAGGGTACGCCTCTGGCGCCCTCAGAGGGTAATGGCGGTCAGAGCCATACGCGGTTACCGCACCGTTTCGACGGAGGTGGCATGCGCGTTGGCCGGAACTCCCCCGTGGGATTTGGAGGCGGAAGTGCTCGCCGAAGTTTATCGGCGAGTGGCTGACTCCCGGGCGGAGAGCGGATTTCGCCCTCCGCCCTTGGATGAGCGCGAGTGGCGCGAAGCCGCTCGCCGAGCCACGATGGCTCGTTGGTCGTTCCGGCTGGAGACTCCACGCGCTGGCTTCGCCGCCGTGGAGGCTCTCCAGCCGGTCATCGCCGAGTGGGCAGGGCGGCAGCACGGGACCCTTTCCTTCCGGCTGACGCAGGTGCTTTCCGGGCACAGTTGCTTCGGAAAGTACCTGCACTCGGTCGCTAGGAGGGAACTGAGTCCCGCCTGCCACCACTGCGACTGCAGTGAGGACTCGGCCCAGCACACGCTGGCGGTCTGCCCCGCATGGGCGGCGCAGCGCCGGGCCCTCAGTGCAGTCATCGGAGTGGATCTCTCGCTACCGGCCGTAGTACGCTCCATGGCCGGTAGCGTCAGTTGTTTTACCGCGGTCGCAACCTTCTGCGAGGTAGTAATCTCGCGGAAGAAGGCGGCGGAGAGGGCCCGGGAGGACGACCTACACTCGGACCCGATCCGCCGCCGGCGAACCGGGCGGCGGAGGCCCGCCTATCACAGCCTCATGCCGCCCTGAGTGTGGCCGCGGGTGGACGGGGTGGGTTTCCCCTCCACCCGCATTAGTTTGGCCAGCCGCGAGGGGGCGGCGTCCGCGTGTGCCGGACGTCGCCTATAAAGAGAGGAAAAACATTGAGACGGAGCCCGCACCAGGAGCGGGCTGGCGCTAGGAGGGGTCCGGATGTCTTAACAACAGCTGTTCCCGGATCCCTCCTGTTACAGGCGCAGAGTGGCACACCGTGTGGTTATAGTCGGTCCGAATCCGACACATCACCCCGCCGCAAACCCCGGAGAGGACAGTCCGAGGGGATTTCCACACGTTAAAAAAAAAAAAAAAAAGGGCTTGTTGTCAAGTTTTCTTTATCTCTGCAGTGCTGTTATTCTGCGTAGTTTTCTCCCTTAGTCGGCTTTTACGACACCCACGGGATGAATAGGGGTGGTGACACTCTGTATTCTTAATCCGTCACCACTGTTAATGGTAATTATCATCATCAAGAGTAATATCCAGTTTCCATAATAATTGTAATCGAAAAAAATGGTTTGTCACCTTAGCGTTTTAAATATGCGAACGTGTTATAGAAAAGTATCCTCGTACTCATGAAATGTAACGGTAGCACACCGTGGCCCTCTGTAGCTGGTCACCAGTCACCGGGTCGTCAATTAATCGGGTGTCGTCGGGCCTCTTCGGGTCACTACCATTCGTCATACTGCCACTATTAAGTGTTAAATTAAATAAACTGCACGGATGCACGTGCACGTTGACTGCACGGATGGCGTAGTGGTTTAAGCGGTCGCCACGCCGCTTCCTACTGCGCCGAGTGTTGTGGGTTCAAACCCCACATGGGACGACACTTTGTGTGATCCACAAATTGTTGTTCTAAGTCTGGGTGTTCTTTGTGTCCGTTTCATGTATGTTTGTAAAGTCCCCCGCGACACAGGAATGTATTCCGAATGCGGGAGTTGTCTTTAAAAAAAAAAAAAAAAGTAATGAAAATTAAAATATTTGATTGTTTTCTATCATTTCTATTTGGTCTATTTAATAATATTTTATAAGGATTGGTAATAAACTAAACAGATTCCAGTTAACAGTAAAAATGTATAGTTTTACTCTTCTAAATCAATATATTAGTATTGTTATAATAATTGTAAATGTTTGTCGATAATATGATATGTGTAGTATATGTAATATGTATAGTAGATAATAATAAACAAATAGTAGGTTCACAAATGCAGATATTCAACTACTACTGTCTCTCTACAACTTTTGATCCATCCTAAGGTTGCCTGGAAGAAATTGCATTTAGCAATAAGGCCGCCCTTTGTACACTCGATATTTGATCGTTGTGGTCCTTTCTTGAAACTCTGTAATTTAGTGTGCAAATAAAGAGTTATCTATCTATCTATCTATCTATATTAAAATGTGTGATAAAAGTCCTATTTTCCAATATTGCTAATGTACGTGATGTCTAGATCTTAAATTGATTATTTATGTCTGACAGTTACCGAAAGTAACAATTATGAAAACACCAGATTATTTATTCTTCTTTTGATGTGTGAGAACCTCCATGAGTCTTCAACTCGTTAGGGCTGTCCCGTGGAATTCAAATGACTGACTAGAAGTATATATTGTTTCGTCAGAAGTTGGTTTTTAACAGAAGAAGATCATCATCATCATCATCATCAACAGCCTTTAATAGTCCAGTTTAATAGTGCTGGACATAAGCCTCTCCTTAGAAAGGAGGTTTTGGCCTACTATACCACGCTGGCCAGACGGGTTGGTATAGGGTTTATGTTAAGTTTTCCTTCTGTATGCAGTGCTGTTAAGCTGCGTAGTTTCTCCCTTAGTCGGCTGTTACGACACCCACGGGATGAATAGGGGTGGTGACACTCTGTATTCTTAATCCGTCACCACAGAAGAAGATAGTTTTATAAATCCCAGCAAACTTTGGCCGTGTTGTTAGGGGCCGAGGTTTTATCTCTGAAGACAGTTGCAAGTTCACGAATAAAGAATGTTACATTTTAACAGCAAGAAAGAAAAACAGAGGATGTAGTAGGTGTAAAATGATTTTATATAAAAACTTGAGACTGTGATGAGTATAGCATAACGGTTTGACATAACATATTTGATGAAATCTCACAGTTTGACCGCATCCAACAAAGAGCGACCCAAATCGTCGATAGCCCAAACATCTCCGATCGGCTCGATCCCTTGGCGTTATGAAGAGATGTGGCATCACTCTGCATTCTTAATCGCATATATCATGGAGAGTGCTCCGAGGAATTGTTCGGACTAATACCAGCCTCTAATTTCCGCCATCTTTCCAAACGGCAAAATTTTCATTCTCATTACCTGGATAGTTGGCGCTCCACTAAAGTGCGCTATTCAAGACACTTTCGTCGTCTGCGGTATTTCCAGACCGATACGATCTTCAAACCTTCAAGAAAAGAGCGTACTCCTTCCTAAAAGGCCGGCAACACGTTTGTGACTCCTGAGTTGCAGACGTTCATGGGTGGCGATGGTCACTTTCCATCAGGTGACCCGTCTGCTCGTCTGCCTCCTCTATCATAAGAAAAAAAGTATAAAAGAACCTACTTCTTATCAAAATCCTTTTTTTTTCTTTTTTACCGACTAAAAAATGTTCTGATGTTATTACTACCTTGATACTGTAATTAAGAAATAATTTTAAAGAATTCTTTATCCATCTATTTTTCTATTTCTTTTCATATTAAATACTTTACAAAGTTGTAAAATGCCTTCATATAGGTAAATATACTAGTTCGTAAATTTCAGTTTTAATTGGTTTATTGACGGAAATGGTGATTATTAATTAGTATTGGTATTTAGGTATTTTATATTTAGCTAATTGAAGGAACCGTTTTCTTCTTATTTTGACGTTTTTATTAGATTCTTAATATTGTATACGAAAATATCCTAACTGTCAAAAGTAAGTCATTTTTTTTATTGAGTCATGTTTTTATCCCATACGGGTAAACGAGCAGACGTCTCATCTAATGGTAAGTGGCGACCACCGCCCATAGAGTCATAACTCAAGAGTCTTAAGTGCATGGCCGCCTTTAAGTCCCTCAAAGGAGGCGGAGAGATTTGGACCCTGATTACGTCTCTCACTCGGTGAAATCAAGGACAGAACTATTTAACACAGGTTTTCAATGAGGCCGTGGTTCAACTCCGGTCGAACCTAGGCTTTTATGCCGAAGCATAACTCTCCCACGGTTTGCACTTACATGACAAACAAACAACTACCTTCGAACCTGATAATTCTTTATCAAAAATCGAATCGTATAGGTTTTGCAATCAGGCTTTCCATAGTGAGTTTCATTACATAACTTTAATATTTACTAAGTTTATTGTTTCGTGTGGTGACGGATTAAGAATACGTAATGTCACCACCCCTATTCATCTCGTGGGTGTCGTGAGATCCGGCAAAGGGACTACACTACGCAGGACAACAGTACTGCAAAGAGAAGAAAAACTTGGCACAAACCCTATACCAATCCGAAAATTAGAAGTATATGGAAAGATAAAATAGATAGGACGGGTATTAAATAAAAAAAATACATATAATTTGACTGGCTTGTTGGTCTGGTGGTTACTGACCTTGCCTGCTAAATCGTAGGCCGTGAGTTCGATTCCCACCCAGGACACATATTTGTGTGATTTGTTCTGTGTCTGGGCGTAATTTATTTATAATACGTATGTATTTAGAAGTATATAAGTATGTTTGTCAGCAGTTTATTTAACATGGTACACCCTCTGCCTGGTTTGGGATCAGATTCCTTAGATGTGTGAAGTAATTATTTACTGCATAGGCCCGAAGGATTGGGGTACGTGAGCAATTTAGATGTTGGGCAACTCGAATGACCAAGTATTGGGGGGCGGAGAGGGGTCTGGTATATTTGACCTGTAAATCTATATCTACTAGCACCAGAAATTTATTAGTATACTAGTAAGCACTATTGCTTACGAGAATACTAATAAATTTCTGGTGATTTACGTTTAAGTATAATTGTGTCAAACAAATAAATTATTAGGAATTTGTCTAGGTATATATTAGCTGATTCATCTTTTATTTCAACATAAATTCAAATGAACACTGACCTTAACATTATCGGCTACATAACGAGGACCTTGTGAGGGCCACAGTAGGACCCATAAAGAAAACCATCAGTGTCCTACTTACCAACCCACTGGCAAACTGAACATTACAAAACATTTAAACAAGAATAGAATCTATGCCATGCTAATAAGAGCGATGTGAGGTGAAAGTTAAGTTTGTAGGTCTGTAGGCCTGCCACTGTGTGTATGTGTGCGTGAAAGTAGTATTTTGTATTTGTGTGCGTGTACGCAATGGAGATAGCAGCCGCCAGGTGCGACCAAGTTGTGGAGAAATGCGTCGCTCGGAACGTTTGATTATAACAAGTACTAACATTTTGCTTTTTATAATAATATAAATTTTGGGAATTTTATATTTTAGAGTTAAGTATTGTTTCTTTTAAATGACAAAAGGTTAACTATATATATATATATATATATATATATTATGAGTTATTTCTTTTTACAAGTTTTTTAAACATAAAATATACTTTTATATTATAAATTGGTAGATAAATATTAATGGATCTACCCAACCCAACTTAAAAACACGAGGTTTTTACGACCAGTTCAATGTTTCTATCGTTCACTGCCTGAATATTAAAAAGAATAAAAATATAATTATCGAACATTTCCTTTTCAGAGCCTGAAAACGACGTAAATTACAATACTGTTGGTGTTGCGTGCATCCGATGCAATATCCTCTGACAGTTGCGGCTACAATAACTAATAAGGAACAAGCCCTACTTTGAAGATACCAGTAACTGTGTAATCTTTCCGTTTTTACGAATAATGAATACGATTATATTGTTTCTACATATTGAGTCATACAATTATTTTATTATTTTTTACTGTAACTTTATATTAATGAACTTGTTCCAGATATTTTTAAGCAAGAAGAATCCTTATTGTTTTGACCGCACACCACAATTCTTCCGGTAATGATAACGTCACAATCAGTGCAATTATCATAATGAATCACAACTAATTAGCGAATGTAATAATTCGAAACGTAGGCTAGGTTATTCGTTCTACAAGCGAGGCTACGTGCGTAGCGGGCCGCAGTTCGCCCGCCCTGATGCGCAAACGGTGGTAGAAAATTTTTGGTGGGAAGTGAGTGGGGTGCGCCCGCGCCGCCAGTCTGTCGACAACACGTGCGCCCGGCGCTCGTCCCGCCGCCCGTAAGTGAGTGAAGTGCAGTGCGGACACCATACCATACCACAGTGACGATTTACTAAGGAGAACATAAACTTACCTATATTAAGTGTACGTTACATAAAAAAAAAAGAAAAAAATAAAATAAAACACAACTTTTTCTATTCGCTTGGACACAGTTGTGTTTGGGAAATGTTTGTAATTGGCATTTTGTTTGTGACGTGACAGTGCCGCCGATTTGTGGATCACACAGTGGATATACTTCGGACGCCAGTTTTTTATTAATTTTTTCATAATTAATTTAATAATAATAATAATCATTATAATCTTTCCAATTTCAATCCTCTTTGTAAATATTTGAGAGATTATTTTGTATTTTTCAATATTATTTAATTATGCCAATCACATCTTTTCCTATTTTTTCTTTTTTTCTCTTTATCTTTTTACTAACGACCGTGCTATTACTAACCGCATGCAATTTTCATAATTCCCCTTTAGTTACAATTATTTAGATAGAACATTTAATCGGAAAATGTTTATTTTCCGGTGCTCGGCTATCGGAACGAGTTCGGTTTTCGGCTGATAGCCCGAAGGTCGCTAGACTGGTTCTTTTTACAGTTTTAACGGCGCAGGCGCAACGCCCCGCACACAGCCACACTCGGTATTTACACACCTTTGTTTTCATTGTTTTTTGGAAGTTTCATTACAGTTATAAATTATCATTAAACACAATTTAACTATACTGCAGAAATAAATATTTTCTAGCTAAAAAATTATTGATTTTTAAAACAAGACATATATTGTTATACTTAAACGTGGTATTATTTATGTAATATAAAAATCAAAAATTAATTATCTAATACTACTTACAAGTGCAATAAAATTGTAACTAAATTCATTTGTATGTAATTAAGAATTACCTAGATTTTATATATTTTTTTATTAATCGTAAATTGAGGTCATTACACTATTCCACGTTCACGCTAAACTAATTACTATAATACAATCCAATCACCTTATTATATAACGGACTCATTTAAGCAACGATTAATTAATCAGTAAATTAATTATTATCGGTTAATTAATTATTAAAAAAAATATTACAATTAAATGTTAGGTAAGTAGATTAGCTCCCACCCCCTCTAGCTTACACTTCTAGGCGTCTGTAGTAAGTTCTATTCTTGTTCTAGTCCTGCCTGTATCCCACTGTCTGGCCCCGGGTAGATTTAGACGGAACATTGTTAAAGGCACATAGACTTTTGGTGATATAAATTAAATTTACTGGATATTTGCTGGATAATTGATTATCTGAACGAGTGATGATGATAAGGATCTGATGAGAAGCTGGAAGGTTTTACTCCAAAATTTACATGTAAGTATATACATTACATAGAAACTCTGTAAATAGCTACTCTTTACTGTCCTGATATTATAATGATTTGACGGTTTATTGTAAAATTCAAATTCAAAATATCTTTATTTCATTAAAAAAATAAGACTGTTTGAAAAGTTAAATAAGAAACTTATTTAAAGGCGTTTATAAAGAACAGGACACGTGTAAATAGGGGTTGTATAGACTTCACGGTACTGAAAATTATTATTCCTTTCAGAAATCGTGTATCTTTATAACCTATCGATAGTCAGAAACAGAAAAGATTTAAGCACAGTTAGCAGCCTAACGGCTTTACAAAAACTTGACCTAAAAGAGAGAAAATATATTGTTCCTTAGATTGATGTAGGTTACAATCGATTACCAAAATTACTATTTTTTTATCATTTTTTATCGGGGTTTAAAATTTTACTTTTCGGTGTAACACTTCAGTTTCTACAAAACTTCATCATTCTAGGACGTCGGGATACTTTATGAAAAAAGTGTAAAAATACGGCTATTTACTTTGCCACATTTTTTTATATAATTCAATATACCTTATAATAGGATATTAATTCTAGCAGACGGTAAAAGAAGTGAACTTTTAAATACATTTTAACCAACACTGTAAATAGTGTAATTTGGGTTTTGATAGCCTTTCAAACACTGACAATACAAAGCATAGGCAAAATTTTCAAGGCTGGTTTAAATATTAATTTTATGAGGTTACCGGAGCCCAAATCCCCCCTCCCGCTGACTTGAGCGAGATGGACTCCAAGGGCGGCACAACACTTGTGACTTTTGAGTTGCAGGTGTCCATGGGCGGCGGTAGTTGCTTACCATCAGGTGACCCGTCTGCTCGTTTGCCCCCATATACCATAAAAAAAATATAATACATATATATATATAATATAAAAAAATATCAATAAAAGATATACATACATAAAACCAACTACTAATACAACTGTAACAAAAACACATTTACCTTATCTTAGGATAAGAAGCGTTTGTTTGAATAAGTATTATTTTTTAATCAATAGGACACAATCTTTTTAACACAATAGAATTTTAATCAAAAGCTGTGACAATACAGCTATAACACATTTAAAGGGGTGCTTCTAATTTCTATAGGTCTTCGTGTAATGACGAACAATATTACTCCAAGGCTTTTAAAGCCTTGATTCTGAGAATCTTATACATTTAAGTAATGTGTATTGTGTAATCATTGACGTAGCATCTATGTTTCTTTGAATGAAGAAGACAAAACTGAAATCTAATGATCATAATTATAACTTCCATAAATTTACTTCTTAAAAATATATTTAACATCTTGCATCTTTGTAAGTGACCTGCATTTTAACGCAAGGTGTAACAGATTGTTTTAAAACAAGTCGTAACTATCAACAGTATGAAACAAACGTTTATCATTAACATAAAATAAGATCCAAAATATTTATATACTGCTTAACGATATAAATACATAAATAAGATGAAACTTGAAGTACATCGTAGTATTTAAACAAGTTCAGTTCTCTTCCACAAATGATGGCACTCTAGTCCTTTTATGAATGTACGAGTATGTTGATGTGGCTTTGTCTGTTCCACTATTTCCCACTTTATTAAATTGTTAAATTATGTTAACATCTTCACCGTGCTGACTTTAGTCTGAATAAACTCTGTTTTCCTTCATTCAGTAAACATTTATTCAGATCTTTTGTAAAACTTTGTTGTGTGTTTTGATATCCAGGTTCAGAAATGTGTTAATCGTGTAAAGACCCAAATATACATAATTTATACAAAGAGTGCTAATATTGTGTGGAAAGTATATTTATAATTCTGTTGTATCGTGGTGTATAATATGTATATACTAGAACTATTTCTTTCTTTTTAGCCTTTAGCAGTTCAGTGTTTCGGATAATACATGTACTTCTAGGATGAGCTTTCTTACCGTCAATTCTTTGAAATTTCATTTGCTAGCCGTACTATTAGCGAATGTATATAGCGAACCACTGGTAGCAATTCGTATGATCAGGTATTAATTTTTATTCACTATCAAAATATTTGTTTAATGGAATATTTCTATTTTTTGACATTGTGCGCTCTTGACTATGTGCGCTTTCGACATTCTCCTTTTTTGACAATTTAAGATCGTTTGTCAATTTGCTTTATTAACCTTGTTCAAATTCAAATTATTTATTTTTGCAGAAAACACTGTTACAATGGTGTTAGCAAAATTACATGTTACAAGTGCTTCTTGTTAAACCGTTCAGGTGTGTCAGTCAAACCTTTAACCCGAACTACCTGGAAAGTCTGAGTCCTTTTAACTATTTACGGTCTTGTCGGTAATAAATAATTTATGCTCCCTTATTTATATTAAAACTGTACATTAATATATTAAAATCATAATAACTTTTAGATACAGAAATACAACACAAACAAAGTTTCAAATTCCAGAAGTAATTAAGTTTACAATTACCCTTGAAATCTGTTGCAATCAGATCAAGAAGTACCAGGCTCGCATATCGACGAAGAGATCAACCTGATCGCCGTCGAACAGTAACATACGTGACGTCACTCAGATGATTACGTTTCGTAAAAAACCTGACCTACATATTGCATCTGTTCCGCGGCGCCCACGGACACGCTTGCACGCTGACTCACTGTTTCTATGTTAGCACCAAGGATAAGATCATCTCTTTGTGCTTATGTTCACCTGGTACATTTTTGGAGATTTAGGGAACACACTAAGTTAAAAAATATTAAACTAATAGATATTTAAAACTATCGACTTTAGGTTTTCATCATTTTATTTTTCTTAAAATTTGTTAAATAATAATAATTACGTGTATTGAATACTATTAGACAAATATGTATGTATTAGCTGAGCTTAAAAGTGCTTATTTAACAGTTATATAGGTTCAAAGGTGTATGATTTTGTACTCCCTAGTATTTGTAAACCGTCACTATGTCCAGCAGTGGACTAGTATAGGCTGTTGATGTGATGATGATGTGACTATAAAAAATAATAATATTTCGGACAATCCTACAAACACATGGTGATCCGGGAACCGGACCCGAGACCACAACACAGCAGTCGTATACGCTACCACTGCACCACCACAGTCAATAATAATAATAACTTTTTTCAATTATCAAAAAAATGTTGTATCCAAGAACAAATAAAAAAAACATTGAAAAATCATAAATATTTATATATTTATTTACACATCATGCACATTGGGTACATTGGCGGACATAATGGCTATATGCCTATGGCTCGATATTCTGCCATAATTCGTTAAGTTTTAAATGATTTGGATAATTTTATCGGCTAGTACGCCTTGAACTGTAATTGTCAAATCAACCTCTTCTATTGTTAGTGTCACTAAAAGTTGTTTCAGTAACTTAAAAAAAACAGAGATTGGAAAATCGGTCGGCAAAAGGTAGAAAGGAATTGTTCTTAACTATTTTACTAATATTTTTTGATTACTCATAAACGATTTTTTTAAATGTTTCAAGATTTCATCTTTTCAAACATGAATTTGAATTTGTTTCCGGGTCTGTCTAATTTACACTAGTGTACTTACCTAACTAATTTTTCTCATCGATTATAGTTTCTGGTGTGCAATAAAGCGGTATCTTATTTTTATTATTAACCAGTGCAGACAACATATAGGGGGTGTACTCTAAAAAAAAAAAAACATTTTTTTACTAATGATTAAAATTCGAATATCAAATTACAGCTTTCTGGTACTATAAATCTCTAAACTCAATACGGCGGACAGACAAACAAATATACGATACAAAGCAAAATTATTAGAATTCCTTGTTAAGAACTGAGCCCTAAAAACGAGCTAGTTTGTGAAGTTATGAATTAACTATCTGAGAATTTAATCCCTATTTCACACTTTAACAATCATCGTCTCCATGCAATTTCACATACAAATGGTTATCGTCTCATCTCCTTAAACTTCAACCTTACGGTCGGCATGTATGAGAATCTAACACAAAGTACAAGACCGGCTAGTTCTAACACTGACACATATAGGAGCGTGGGGGGGCCGCGGGGCGTGGGGCAACTTTCACTAGCGCGCCTGAGATGTGCGCGCAGATCGGCAATGACCATGCCAACCATTTAATGTCAAGTGCAAGCTTGTAGCAACATTTGGAAAGTTTTGAACGACGTGTGGGAATTTTCCGACATAATTTATGGGCAACAACGCTATTACACGAGCTCAGATTATCGGATAATATTAAAATGTCGAATGTTTATTGTTTTTCTTTTATAAAACTATCGATTTCTTAGTAATCGTGTTGTATAGGAACCATTCAATCAAATTAACTTAGCAATGCATATTACATATCTTTGTTCCTGTAGGGTAGACAGAGACGTTTTTAACGCCCACATTTTGCCAACAAACTATAATTTTAGTCCCGTAAATGGGGGTAATAGTTGAGAAGCGTAATGACGTCTATCGCGCATACATATAATTAATAATAAATATATGGTGCTAATTCTGTTGTTCTAAAACTCTCTAAACTAAACTAAAAATCACTAAAAATTTGTTTAGTTCTGTTAAACTACGTTTCCTATTCTGAAAACATAGTACTTGACAGGACTAAACAAATTTTTAGTGATTTTCAAAACAGAACCATGACCAATATTAGTTTTAGATGTAATGTCAAAATTCCTTAGAGAATCTCTAAATAGAAGAATTTTTTTTTTTTGTTTGAGTGCTAGTTTTTTTTCTTTCTGTAATGGCGGGATAAATATAGCTTTTGTTAGTAGCAAGTTTAAATGACAACAAACCAAATAACACAAGTATAAATTTAATAATAGAAGGTTCTCGAGTAGTACAGAGACTGGATGTAAGAGATGTCCCCCTTATAAAATACCAACATCATCAGGGACAGGAAAGCAGATTAAAATAGTGCATAATAACTAATTAGTGAAGTCTTTAGGATGTACATTAATAAATATATATATGTGTTATATGTCGATAAGAATATGATATATATGTATATATAACCATAAACACAACTACTTTCATGTTATTGAAGAAATTCCTTAACAGATTACATAGATATTTTTATGCAGTATTAAGAAATTTGTTAACTTTATTGATTGTTTGAAGTGTTCGTTACAAATGTTTCAACCATTCTAGGTCAACGTTATGTCTGTATCATTATTAGCACTCGAGAAAGTGTTAAAAGCCTACTCAATGAGATGACATCAACTTTTTTTCATTACAGCCTTCCGGCTACAACTGGGTCATCAAAATAAATTGTTTTAAATGACAGTTAACTGTTTTGCTCATGGCGAATCTGTTTTAAAGCCTACACTGTGTGTATTCACTGGGCATTAAACCTGGTTCGTGTATTGTCTGTTTCAGGGTTGAACTATAGACAAAACCTATATATTTCAATGAAAGTAACAAAATACCTGTCTAGTGCGTGTCGAGCCGCGCATAGCCTAGGGTTCCGTACGTTTATTACTACCTCATTAAAACAAGTAGTAAGTGTATTTAAGTAGTATTTAAAATAAAAAAATGATTTGTGCGACACTTGATAAGTTAACTACATAATTTGATAGCCGTAATACTGTTTATTTATAGTCTGTTATACTACCGTCATATTTATTTTGGAATTTATGATGCCTACAGTGTAGTTTGTGAATTATGGAGGGGAGGTTAAAGGTGAATCTGTCTCGAACAAACATTAGCACTACTAATATATATTAACATTAACCTAATGCACTCTAATGTCTTGAAGGGCCCATAAAACCCCCACTATGCGTTTGAATTTTTAAGTTTTAATTTTAAAATAATATTTATTACTACATATGTACATATATACATACGAGTATTACTATGATAAATGCACTTTTCTAGTACTAACAGTCGCCTAGCTGGACGGCGGACAAGCGGACAAAACTATAACCTTTTCTTATTACGTCTACGAAACCCTAAAGAGCTGTAGAAATGACTCATGCAGACATTTCTTATAGAACAAATGATCACAAATATATTCCTTTAACATCTGAAGGTGTTACGAAACAGTATTTTCATATATCCTTCTACATAGCACTAATTCGTTGCAATACAGTTTGTGAATCATTTGTTTGGTGAAGTGTTGAAAGAATTCCTTGAACGGTGTCTACTGTCATTACGTATTTGACTAGCATTGCACCAGCTACTCTCACTACTACAGTTTATTAAGGTATGTCCATGTTTTTAAATGTAAAAACATATGTTATTCTGTATCAAAGATAATGTGTACTCAAAAAATAATGATCCTTTACCTAGTTAACACATGTTAACGAAAAATCAAACAGAATCACTCTAGTATTTAGAATCTCACACGATTTGCGATCTATTATTTCCTCTGCGTCAAATCTCTGCATATCATTTTCCAAGATTCTCTTTGTCTCTGTATCAAAGGTAGTTCAGCAGTTTAGCAAGTTAATGTAACAGACCAACAGACAAATTTACTTTCACATACATTTTGCAGATCTTTAGCTATTCATTATCCTGACGGGCAGGAAGATTTTGAGGTTTAAGGTTCCTAAATTAGTCAGTAGTTAGATAGTCCAAAACAAAATGTGTACAGGATCAGCTGATCGTTTAGCGCTTTCTCTAGTGGCCAATGTCCTCGCGTCATTAGCAATGCATCGCGCGTCGCGTGTGCGGCCTACGCTACCACTCTACATAGTATCGTATAGGACAATGTATGTTCGAAAAGTGTTAGACTATTCTTGATTCAATTCAACATAATCATTGATTCTATGGTCCTTCGAGCCTTTCGGACCAATGGAACACTGAAATTAATGATAACTATTATTAATAGGGGCCGGTGGGTCTAGTCGTTAGTGGTTCTGACTGCTGAGTCAGAGGTCGAGGATTCCACTTCCACTCTTGATAAAGAAGTCATGTGAAAATGTAGAGCTATGTTTTATTCTATGATATTTTTCTTCAAATAAGGTCTATTGTGCTGAGTTTGACTCTATCAAATCTTTGCAAATGACTGTAGTGAGTGACTATAAAGTAAGTCAGCGAGAGAAAGCCGCTCATCTGGCACGGACCGGTCTTCGCGCCCGTCGGTACAGTCTAGACCAGAACGTGTTCCTATGACCCACATAATAAGACCGTTTGGGTACCAACTTCTATGTAGAGCTCAATGTGTATACTATGGACTTAAATTTAGTTTTTAACCGCTCTATTTTATTTACTGTTCTAGTTACAAGGGTAAATTGGATTTGTTTGTTTTACCGCTTTTGGCACAGAAAAGAAAATGGAGTACCTTTCATCCAGAACCAATACTGTATTTTACTCCGGGGACTCCAGGGACATAAGACAGACATTACTGCCAGCAGTAATGCCTGAACTCTACGACTCTACCATATCTAATATTAGTTTAATATGGTACAGACGCTGAACAGGCCTTGAGCCCGATCAGGTCAAATTTAATCAGAAATCTATACCGTAGTTAAAAGTAGAGTAAAATCTATTTGACCTTGACTTTTATTATATTTGAATTTCTTGTTAATTCCCTTATGACGAAAAAAAAATTAAGTTTTTTTATAATGTAGAGATGCACACCATATCTCCACATCTCTGAGAAATTCCCACAGGATGCACATGGTGTTTTTTCATCTACCTGCCGATTCAAATATTGAGTGATTGAAGGGTTCGCGGGACATCTGTCACGCTGTACGTAAAGCCGGTGAAAGCAACACGCACGTGAAAGCCTCACATGTCATGTGCTTATAAAAGAACCTTATTGTTATAACATGTGTTCCTTTGTAGAGACAACCAAAATTTTGGTCTTTCTTAAGGCTGTTATTTATTAAAATAATTATAATGTATATTAGCCACTAAATTACTTAACTACCAACTTAATACATAGTTCATTTACCAAAAACCAATTGTTGAATGTATGTAAGCTCACAATTTCAGCAGCACTTATTTCAGTAAATATTCTATATATTATGTTTTTGTAATGAGTAGGACAAGGGTTGTAAGAAAGGAAATGTTTGCAAAGTTATATGGAACAATGAATGAGTAAATGATACAGAAAACCTTTGAAAAATCATATTTGTTAATTTGTCAGTCATTATGGAAGAGATATGGTTTAACTAACGTGTGTGAAATGCCCTACTGCGTCGGATCCGGTCTAAAAGGAGTACAAGGGAGATTTAATCTCTTTCTCTTTTATTCATTGGAACACTCTTGTGAAGGCTAGGTTAGCAGGTAATGGTTTCCTAAATATATATAAATAAAGCTTTTAGGTCAAGTTCTTAGATTTTTAAGAAGCACGTAACGCTTGTATTAGACATCAACGAGAGCTGTTTATACGAAAACTTTAGATGACATTATCTTCATGTTGAGATTTAAATCTCTACTTTGTTAATGGCTGTAGTTTTTTAATGAAGGTCATGTAGCGATGTGAGTCATATATTTTAAGCTGTTTAGACTTTGGGTGGGGCTCAAACATTTTATCGAAAGTCCAACGCTTTATCCATGACTCTACCACCGTTTACGAGTGTTACATACAAGAATGTTTTTATATTAGAACCTTTGTGATAAATAATATATAATAGTTCAAAATAATCCTAAATTCCCTTAAATTTTAATATTAAAGACTCAAAGACTCTACATAAAAAAAACAATTAAATTACTACCATTTTTATGAACATCTTGTTAGGTAAAGAAATACGATCAAAAACATTCTCAGCCCCATTTATTAACTAAAAAAAAACATAAATAGCTTTATAGACCTACCCCATCATTACTCCCTTAACAATTTGATAGCAAACAACCCTTTGTTTACTTGCACCCTAAAATCCGGAACCGGAGTTTCAATATCTGGTCGGATGTGACGTCACGGGCAACATGACGCCGCACATCCTTCACTAGGTTAATGGGTTGGAGGCTGTATTTTTTCACTTGTTCTTTTTTCTAACTTAAGTACATTGAGTTTTGAAGTATTTTTCTTTTGCCAATAATTTTGAAAACTTACATTTAAAAATATAATTTTACTACTAAGATGGAAGACTAACGCCCGCCGACAAACAACACATCATTTTATTTTGTGAGATAAAAATTGTTTTTAAGTTTAATTAAATCCTTTTATCATTTCTGTGCTAAAATTACTCTTTAATGAAATATTTATCGTGGTTTGCGGATTTCCATGCTTCTGCATTAACCCCCCCCCCCCCCTTATATAGCAACTATAATTATAAACTAAAAGACTTCATGGTTTATTAAATAATGGTGGCGTGTTGCTCTCGTAAAGATTAAGTGCATACTTAAATGTAGAGTCTCTTAATAAAGGTGCGAATACAGCTCTACATGATTTTCAATTACCGTGTGAAGTTACAATTCGTTTGTGTACAACTAAGATGGCAAATAATTTCCTTGGTCCGGATCCAGAGTGATTAGTTATAAACTATGACAAATTTTTATTAAGTTGACAATAATTTTAGAAGAACTTAAATTTATTCAAATTTATGAAATGTACCTATTGTTTTTTTACGTTCTTGATCTTGATTACGTACTCTATCTAAATATTTAACAAAGACAAACTTAACTTTTGAAAAAACAGAACTAAAAACACTTCTAATATAATTAAATCACTTCACGTGTTAAATACATATGACTCTACAATATCCAAAACACTAACTGATAGCCTTCTTCCAAGATCAGTATCAAAACTCTACATTTATTTATACATATCCGAACAATTCCGTTTGGAACCTCCAAACTCTCCGAGTGGTTAGAGCCTGTGTGCGACAGGGACGGCGCTACGTGTTAGACTGGGACAGAGCACGTTCAATGTCCTGATTTGTCAATAAACTTGACCCACATTTCATTGAGAGGGAATCTGGAAGGCTGTTCTATAAGGATGCAGTTACATTGAGAGGAAGCCTCGGGGTAAGCGGACACCTTCGCCTGTGAGACCGGCGTCAGAGGTAGCATTCTCTATTAATTAATATATTTTGTTGCTTTATTAAGATTATATTTCAAGGTCGAGCATTATTTCCGTGCTAACCCCCTTGGGAAGGCTTAAATATAGAACATAAACGCTCTGAACTCTATGGTAAAGATACATTTTATAATTCTTGAAACTAAATCTATTTAAATTATTTATCAGCTGTTGCCCGTGGTTCAGCCCGTGTAAATATCGGTTATCGCAGTAAAAAGCCTATGTCTTTCCTCAATAATCAAAGTATCTACATACCAAACTTCATCTACATGATTTTTGGGATGAAAGCTATCTTATGTCCTTTCCCGGGACTCAAACTATCTCCATACCAAATTTCATTCAAATCGGTTCAGCGGTTTATTCATAAAGAGTAACAGACAGACAGAAAGACAGAGAGACACGCTTCTGCATTTATAATATTAGTATGGATTAGTATGGATGGTAAGCGGTTGTAAAAATCATTTTATACGTTTTAAAATAAACATAAACTAAGCTTTATTTCACTTATTTGTTACATTATGAATAAATGAATTATTTTACAATAAGTGGTCCTATTGTCCTACGAATATTAACAACCCATTTTTTTTAATAAACTCTACCATAATATTACGAAAAAATTACAGTTAACATTAGCTTTTCCCAACTGACCTCTAATTTTTTGGCAACGAAAAGTACGTTATGCCCTACTTTGTAGCCCTGGCAACACATTTGCAAAATTTCGTTATAATTGATAAAGTATTTAAAACGTAAAAGCATAACAAACAAACTCTCATTTTAAATGTTAGATATTGTAGAGTCCAGTGTGCACTCGACTCTACCAGAGGTCCTTGTCCCTTATAACGGTGTTCAGTTTCGGAGGGCGGCGCTCACTAGCCGACGGACACACAGATATTGTAGAGATGAGTTCTCAGGGAAAATATATATAACGGTACATTGTACCGGTCAACATCCTTTGTTATGTAGAGTTCATAATGTAGAGTTATCTTTAAATTGGTAGAGTCTGGATAAAAACATTATATATTTGAAATATTTTTCTGTCAGCTTAATCATTAACCATACAAACTATATTGAATTATAAACACTTTGCGAGCTAGTGTAGAGATGACTCTACATATTACTGTACAATTTTTCGTTTAGTTTATTTAGTACTAGCCTGAAAATCTTATTTTTGAAATATTTAAATTTTTTAAAGTTTCTTAACTTTACACATAAAACCATAAATTATAAAAGTGTTTGTTTATTACGCTATAACGTCTTAACGACTCAACTGATCGTCATTAAAATTTTCATGTAGTTTGTTTTTGGCACAGATATATATCTTTTATTTAAAAATAAATAAAAAAGTAGCGTTAGGAAAATACCTTAGATACGAGAGAAACCACGGACAAAAGCTGATTGCTTTCATAAAATATTTTTACCACGATCGAGTCATCAAACACTACATATGAAATAAATCTAAAAATAGTAAATTATGTCATAAGTATAAAGCAAAAAGTGGTAGAGTCGAATCTATATAGATAGAGTACAATAGTAGCATTATGTTAATAGAGCCACGTGGCGCGTGCCGGGCATCGAACGGCCTTGTTGTCGGTGGAGCGTGCGCGCAGTTAGCTCTACCGACTCTACGTCACTACGACCCGTACGATAACTGTACAGGTAACACGTGCTACTGATAACGTACTGTTTTTGCTTACTCTACCCAACTTTGCATTCATGTAGAGATGCGTTTTGGTAAATTGACTTATTTTTTATACGTTGATATATATATTAGTATTAATTTAGAATTCATTAACAAACAAATACATACATATATTATTATGGTGGTAGCATATTAATACCTATGGTAAAAGAAATTTATCAAAGGGTGGCGCCACCTATCGCGACTATATGAGTCAAAATTCACACAGTCATCTGACATCTGATAGACGGTCGTCTAGGCAGAGTCTCTACTATGGTAATCTGACTACATTACAGAAATTACTTACACATCACTTTCAAAAGGCTGGAACAATTTAGCCAAATATTTCCTCGTGCTGCATACTGCATTCATTTAAATTAGTCGAGTCATAATTGTATCAATGCTTAACATCATCATCAATCATCAACAGCCTTTAATAGTCCACTGCTGGACATAGGCCTCTCCTTAGAAAGGAGGTTTTGGCCTACTATACCACGCTGGCCAGACGGGTTGGCATGGGATTTGTTTCAAGTTTTCCTTCTTTTTGCAGTGCCCCGCGTATTTTGCGCCCTTAGTCGGTTCTTACGACACCCATGGGTTGAATAGAGGTGGTAACACTCCGTATTCTTAATACGTCACCACACAGACATGCTCGATACCTGGCTCTAACTGAGAACAGTCGGCTTATCATATCCTCTGGAAATGTAGTCTTTGATACAACGAACCCAATGTAATGCTGAATAGCTTACAGGTGACATCTGGGGAGGTATACTATGAGAATCTTGTGGACTACAGTGAATTTCCGTACGTTTGGGTGATTCTGCCATACAAAATACAATATATGCCCGTGGTGTTTCCCTGTTTAAAAGGTTTCATGCTTATATTTACTTAAATTTGTCTTCCGCTATGCTGGGGATCGAAGTGGGATTATTTTATAACCAACTTCTTGGATGGGTTTATTTTATTAACAATTTTTTTCTGATTAATTTCGTTGCGGCTTTCAAGACAGTAATTTTTTTCCTGGGACTTCCCGAATTTCAATACTCGGTGTTCGTGTATCACTGTTGCTGCAAAAATAAGGAAAATTTATTCCATTTGAGAGACGAAGTTACACGGGTCATCTAGTTATAAGAATGTATTGAGGAGTCTTAGCCAACAACTCGAGTATTCCTAATACCTGCTCGAATAACTCGAAATGGCTGTTGCTTCAGCAAAACGGGCACCAAAAAGCAGTTGATGAAACCTCAACAAAATAACTCAATAGTAAATACTACTTCAACTCATCTGGGTAGAATTAAGAACACTCACGTGGCCTGTACTTGACTCTATAAATCGAGGTTTCGAGGTCACCAAAGTGGGGGCAGCAAGACGGTGGGAGAGGAAAGGCTCTCGGCTTAAAAAGTGAAACGTATCTAACAGTAAAGTGACACTAATTGTTTTATGAATTTGTTTTGTTTGTGCTGTCTTGTTTGTGACTTGAATTTTTCTACCATTAGTTAAGTATTAAGGCTGCTTATTTATAAAACCTTATAAAGTTTTCGAGTTTAGTGAGTAAAAAAGCTCTATTAACTAAGTAAGCTTATTTTGTTAGTAATCAGAGATTATTATTGATATTGATTTTTTTAAATGCTTGAATATACCTCAAAGTTGGCTTTGTTTCAATTAGAAAAAAAGGGCAGGAAATAAGGTAGTAAATGATTATTTACTGTTTAAGTATTCAATTGTGAACCGATTTTATTAAAACTAAGCACACATGTGTAGTTCTAATGACGCTACAAGGTGACGAAGTTACAAATCAGTCAATGGAAATCTTGAACGGCTTACAGCAGCTCGTGTTTGGGGTTATCCAGTTTTCAATACATCCATTACAAGATATTTATAATATTTATGAGGAATAAACTGGTTAACAAGTCACTGAAAAATAAGAGAAAATATAAAAGAATAAACAGAAAAAGCGTTCAGTAAAGGATATAAATAGTAAAAGATACTTCTGATCGGACTCGCCCACCGAGAGTGCCGTACACTTTGTAGGTACATATTATAAATAATTCAGGGATTGAATATCGCAGTTTTTCCGAACTTTAAACGAAATCCAGTTTCCAAAACCTATTATTACGTATATTCTTGAGTTTTAGAAGAGAAATTGTACTTTTAGAATTTTAGAAATTTAAATAAAGACTATATTTTTTTATGATTTATTTACAAATGTACAGTTTTTAGATTTTTCCCTGTACTTGTAGTATAAGACGATGTTACTCGCCAAATTTCAGAGTTATAGGTCAACGGGAAGTACTCTATGAATTTTGATCCCCTTGAGAGTATCGAAATATGCGTTTTTTGCGAGATAAACGGCCGTATAAATATTGTTTTACGTAAACTTAGGATTTTGATTATTTTACAGCTTCAAAGGACCTTATACCTAAGTGATATGGTTTCAATTTTAACTCGATACCTCCATGCGTTCCCGAGATAAAGAGTCTTGACAGACAGACTGACAGACGGACAACAAAGTGATAAAAAAAGTGTTAAGGGTTCCTTTATTTTCCTTTTGAGGTACGGAACCCGGATATTTAGTTAAAAAACTCGCGAGTAGCTAGTAATCAATAAATTCTTCCTCCTCCTTTCTTTAATAATTTAAATGCATAGTTTTTCAATCCTCTGGTCATGAGGTTAACAGAACATATAATATTAAATATAAGCCGAATAAGCATTACTCACACTGATGGTATGAATGTGATCGCGGTCACGCACCTCCGAAGGTCAGTGTTTTTTCAGAGGTCACTGTTCAAATTTAGAGTTTTATGTACAACAAGACTTTGCCTGCAAAGTGCAGGCAAAGTCTTGTTGTACATAAAACTAATAATAAAAAACCTTACCTTACCTTACCTTACATAATAATAATAAAAAACCTTACACATTTAACACACGGCCGTCTGATCTCTAGCTAGGCAGAGCCTGTACTATGCTAACCAGACTGCTGATAAACATACTTACAGATTTATAATGTATAGATACATTTTGAAGATAAATAACACCTAGACATACAAATGATTGTGCTCATCATACAATTATTTATCCTGAGTGGGAATCGAACCCGGCAACAGGCCCGGTAATGGGCACTGCTTAGCCGTCCGCTGGAGAGTCATAGCTAGCATAGCAGAGATTTATATTATCACCTATTATAATTAATTACAGTTTTATGTTTTCACAAGATAAATAGTCGTTGGTGATGTACTGTCAGTTGCGCCTATTGTAATTTCGCTTAATCGCTTCTCATCAAATTGTTAGCTAAAAAAAACATGTTAGTTATATAGTTTTAAAAGATTATAGATATGTATTATTCTTGACACACTTTTGTTTGTTTTTATAAGTACTAGTTCAGTTTTATGAAAAATACACGGTTGTACGGTAGTGTGTTTCATACATGACTATGTAGCTTTTGGCCAACAGAGGCTCTTTATCAATGTGTAACGTAACCATATCAATGTCAACATTTTTTAAAGAACAATTGATTTATATTTATTGTGATAACTGTTTTCCTAGTATTCCTGTGGTCATAAAGTTTTTTTTTTTAAATACACAAAGCATTAGGAATATATCCTGTGTAGCGGGCGACTTTACAAACATACATGAAATGGACACAAAGAACACCCAGACTCAGAACAACAATTTGTGGATCACACATCCCATGTGGAACAACCCCACAACACTCGGCGTAGTAGGACCGCTTCAACCACTACGCCATCCGTGCAGTTTGTATTATTTCTTTCTTAAACAGTACTTTGTCAGTACCTTTACTAAGTACCCTTAACAATACGAGTATATGTGCATTACATCTTAATTGAAAATGAACAATAAACTTACGTACAATTTTATAATATTGAAGACTGGCCTGTTGGTCTAGTGGTCAGTGACCCTGACTGCTACGCCAGAGGTCGTGGGTTCGATTCCCACCCAGAACAAATAATTGTGTGATGAATAACAGTCTGGTTACCATAGTATAGGCTCTGCCTAGTTTGGGATCAGACTGCAATGTGTGAGATGTGTGTGAAAATATTATTATTATTATATTAGTTTGGATACTCGAAAAACAATAACTATTTAAAACCTCATTAAAGTAATCAAACACTTTTGCAAAAAGCTTATTCCTTGTATTAAAAATATTCTAATTTTGCGGTTTATTCAAATAAGTATGGTTTTACTAAACTGTAATATTTTAAAACAAAAAGGTTAATAAATGTAACAAATAAAAGGGTATGACGTTACACAAATTAATATAATATACACAATTAAATGACTTTTGAGATGTGACAACTAAAAACGTCTACCCAATTGTGGATTTAACAAATAATTTATAAGATCGCATGAAAGTGAAAACTTTCTATGATAAAATTTAACATATTTTGGGCAACACATCACGCCGTCCGGTTGTTCAGATCCGCGTTTATTTGGCGCAAGAAATTGGGTCAAGTATCGGAAATACCCACATGAGAATTCTTGCTTCCATAGAGATTAGTAAGATTTTATTTTTCATATTTTTTCGGAGAATGTGTTAAATGATTCTCAACTGTCTGACTATAAAATAAAGTGTTATTTTCCTTTAATTAATTTTAGATAAATCAACATAAACACAATAATAGTTTCGTCTATATCGCTCGGCAGTTGTATAAAAGATTGTTACTTATCATTTTGACATTTATAAAACATATTTTAGTTTTAAGTAAGTTTTGTATTTAATTTTCTTTTTTTTGGATACCCTTCGTCGTGTGGGAAATGGGACTTTATTCCTTTACCTATATTGATGAAATTTAAATTATATACAAGCATGTTTTCGAGATCATTTCTACCTGTCTGCATTTCTTTCATTTTAATAATTGCAAATTATAAGATTTGCAAAAGGTTTTGTCACCAGTGATCATTGCGAGGTTGTATAAACAAGGTTAACGTTTTGTCAGCTGCATCATAGGCAAAATCATATCTAATATTATACAACAACAATAACAGCCTTTAACAGTCCACTGCTGGACATAGGCCTCTCCTTAGAAAAGAAGTTTTGGCCTACTATCCCACGCTGGCCAGGCGGGTTGGTATAGGGTTTGTTTCAAGTTTTCCTTCTCTTTGCAGTGCTGTTATCCTGCGTAGTTTGCTCCCTTAGTCGTCTCTTACGACACCCACGGGATGAACAGGGATGGTGACACTCCGTATTCTTAATCCGTCACCACACGGACTAACATTATATATACCTACCTTAATAACTGTTCTGATGTTATCAAAGATACAAAAAAGGATATTAGGTACCTTTTTTCCGGATGAGCAGAGCACACATCCATGAGCAGAGCTAGTATATGATAAAAATATATTTCCTAAAGTACCAAGATTAATTTAATCGAATGTCATTTATCGATTTTCAACAGACGCCGAGTGTACGTTCCGAAAACCATATTGGGGTCATTCAACAGTCCCGTTAAGTTCGGGAGGGAACCTGTTCCGGGGCTAACATACAACTGCTTATTATAACAGAAATAATACCACGACTACATTTACGAGAATTTTTGGATTCTTCGTAAACTTAAACACAACTTGTTGATAGTAAATGTGGGGCTTTGTGAGTAATAAAATATATCTTAAACGAGTTTATTTCGTACTCGATACAGTGAACTTTTAATACGCATACATACAATTACGATAATATCCCAAAAGAGGTAGACAGAACCGTATTAACCAATCAACTATTTAATTTAAGTCCCACTTATGTAAGGGTCTTTTGCCGTCAACGGAGATAAGAGAGGAAAATGAGTTAATATTTTGAAAGAAGAAATACATAAGAAGGCATAGAATAGAAATGGGGTATTGTTTATGAGGTTGTATTAAGGGGTGTTTAGCATTATTCGCTCCATGGCCGGTAGCGACAGTTGTTTTACCGCTGTCGCAACCTTCTGCGAGGAGGTAATCTCGCAGAAGGAGGCGGCGGAGAAGGCCCGGGAGGACGACCTCCACTCGGACCTGATCCGCCGCCGGCGAACCGGGCGGCGGAGGAGCGCTTACCTGCGCCTCATGCCGCCCTGAGTGTGGCCGCGGGTGGACGGGATGGGTTCTCCCCTCCACCCGCATTAGTGGGCCAGCCGCGAGGGGGCGGCGTCCGCGTGTGCCGGACGTCGCCTAAAGAGAGGAAAAAAAAAAAATTTTGAGACGGAGTCCGCAACAGGAGCAGGGCCGGCGCTGGGAGGGGTCCAGAAGGCGATAACTACCTGGACCCCTCCTAAACTGGAAGCGCAAAGAGGGCACACCGTGTGGTTTTAGTCAGTTCGAGTCCGACACACCGCCCCGCCGAACGAGAGCCCCGGCGGGGTGACGGTCCGAGGGGATTTCCACACGTTAAAAAAAAAAGGGGTGTTTAGCATTAACTTGAACGGATTAGAATGGTATTCAAAGAGTCCGAGCTCTCTAACGGTAGAAGAGAGAGTTCAGGTGCTCTTTGTTATGCAAATGCAATGCAGCAATGTTTAATATATGTATACACTAATATTATAAAAGCTAATTGAAGCTAAAAATTTAAAGATGTTCGACCACCCCTATTCATCCCGTGGGTATCGTAAGAACCGACTCAGGGAGCAAACTACGCAGGACAACAGCACTGCAAAAGGAATAAAAACTTGACACAAACCCTATACCAAACCGTCTGGGCAGCGTGGTATAGTAGGCCAAAACCTCCTTTCTAGGCCTAAGTCCAGCAGTGGACTATTCAAGGCTGTTATTGAATATTAAAAAGCTGAAGAGTATGTTTATTTGCTTGGTTATACAATCTCAGCAACTACTGGTTTGAATTGAGAAATTCTTTTGGTGTTCAATAGCCCATTTATTGAGGTAAGCTATGGGCTATATGTCATTATGCTACGACCATCAATGAAATATGTCGGACAGATGGGGTAAAATTTGCGCAGGACTGCTAGTCTACATAATAGACTAAGTAGTCGGCTTGTAAGCACCCGTAGAGAGTTTAATACTTCCTTCGGGTGCTTGGATATTAGGATATGAACTGCATAAATAAATAGCTTTTAAATTCATCGTCTTGTCCCACATTAAGGCGAACGCGAATAAATGAAGCCCACCGCTGGTGGTGCGACCGCTCGTAAACCTACATACTGCACACATTTTTGTGGCCAAAATACAGTTTTGTTTTTTTAATTCATCGTTCGCTTCGAACGCTCGTATTCTACAGCCTTCTTGTTTGGTATTCTGAACAGTGACATTGGCTCTGTTTTGTTTACCTTTGCTCTGTATGTAGTACTTTATAGTGTATTTTTCGTTGTATTATGGAAAGCAATTATCGATATACTATAACAAAATTATACTTCATGTCAACAATCTTCTATTCTTCCCAGTTCAGTGTCTTCCAGGAGTTAGATTTGAGTTTCCTCGTAAGAATTTGTTGAGTCAAAAGGGTTCCTTTTGTAGTAATTCATTAACTTCTTCTTACCGTGGGATATAGCATATTTGGGGCGTCTTATCATCAATAGTCTTTACTAGTGCACTGCTGGATATAGGCCTCTCTTTAGAAAGGAGGTTTTGGCGTACATTACCACGCTGTGAATGCTTAGCCGGAGTCATGTCAAAGACTCACAGAGAACCGGTGTTAAGCATTTTGTTGCTATTTCCCGAGTGAGTGAGGTAAAGCAACCCCCCCCCCCATCCCCTCCTTCACCTAACGCACTTGTAACTTGTGAGGTGCAGGTGTTCAAAGGCGGCGGTAGTTAGGCACCATCAGGTCAACTCAAAAGATTCCCACGTAACATCTAAAGACACAAATCAGAAAAAGTCAACGCGCTCATAACACATCATCACAGACTTCAAACTCAATAATGAGAACGTATAAGCTAACGGTTAATTAATTATATTAAAAAACAATCTGTTAATCAAACAATCATAATAATGAAGTCTTGGTATACAGTGGTACAGAAAATTGGGTTAAATATAGCCAATAAAGTGACGATTGTGCTTATTTTCAAGCTTGGATTTCTAAGACGATCTTTAAATTTTTTAAATTAAGATCATCATCATCAACAGCCTGTAATAGTCCACTGCTGGACATAAGCCTCTCCTTAGAAAGGAGGTTAATTAACATACTTTTAGTTAAACATAGTAGTTAAATACATTGTTACATTCATGTCAGCCCGCTCTCATACAAATTATCAGCGTTTCTGTCAGTTTTAAACTATGTTTCTCGCTTTACCCCATTAACAAGCCTTTAACATACCTAACGACGTCTTTCTATGGTAACCTGTATAAAGATAAATCTCTAAGTATTAACATAACATTAATTACTTAATTATGTTTTTTATAAATTATTTTTTCTTTTCCTATTTCTTGTGACATACAAATTGGGCATAATACCTACAGTTTAACGACAAAACCATGAGAGGTGGATGGTATTTATATATTCTTTTAATTTAATTCATCATTAAAGCTTATATTTTATAGTTTTACTAAACTATATTTCTTTAATAAGACGCTTAAGCCAACATTATAATTAACTGTACATCCTCGCCGCATGACTTTAAAATCTCGTTTAACTCGTTAAACAATAACAGCACCGCTTGTACAACTGTATTCTTAAAAATATAAATTATACGACTTTTCGCCAAAAGCCCGGTGTCCATCACTTGGAGGTAATTAATACTGTCAGTAAAATAAATAAATGTTTCGTGTACTCAGCCCAAGTTATAAGCGATTGAACTTACTGTGTACATTATTATCTCCTCTTTATACATATTTAAGAACCGATAAAAGGCTACCTGAAGCGTTTCTAGGTAGTATCCAGACTACTAATAGTTTCAGTTTAAGGCTGAAATATACATATATTTCCTAGCTATTGCTCGCGATTTCGCTCGTGTCATTATTTATAACGTTGTGTCGTTTATGTTTCTAACTTTGAAAATAACAAACTTCCATACCACCATTTATTCCTTATTTTACTACCTTAGTTGACCACTAAGGTAGTTAAATAAGCAATAAGCCAACTATAAGGCCACAGCAGGTACTGTTTTACCTCTTCTTTGCACATAATATAAGACTAGAAGAACAGATATTTCAAACCAAATAATTTAAAGGTTTTTCTTTAATAGCAAACTTTGGTTTGGAAAGGTAATTTCTTTTACAACTTAGACCACACACCGCTAACAGTATCCCGCGTGTAGGTCCGCGATCACCCAATTACATGAGATTTGAGCTGCGCCCGCGCCGTTACTATCATATTATTATTCTCGGTGTGTACATAAAAAACGTGTTGTCCGTCAGTACTTCAATAACGACGTATACAAATAATAAAGACTTTTTACCACTAAGGTGTTAAATAAACTCACGACTCTCCTATGACTTCATAGGTTACAGTAGACTTGGATTTACTCGTATTTTACCTAACTCGTAAATTAAAATGATAATGAAATAATGATGTCAATTCATCATCATTAATCACTCAAAAGTTGTTGACTGGTCTGTTGGTCTAGTGTTGGGTTTGATTCCCACCCAGGACAAATCATTCTAGAATAATCAACACTATCATTTGTTCTATGTATTATAATAGTAATAGGTTGGATTTAACAGCAGTATAGTTATCATAGCACGGGCTCTCTCTCTCTCTCTCTCTCTCTCTCTCTCTCTGTAGATATGTTATTAATATTGTTAATTAACCAAATTATTATAAAAATTGACAAGAGTACAAAAAAGATAGATTATCGTTACCGCGAGTGAAGCCACGAAACAAAAACTAGTATAAGAATAAAAAATAAATTAAATTTAAAAAAATATATATTAGCATCTCAGATATATAATAAAGATAACAGCAATCCTCTTTCGGTCAGTTGAATATAAAAGTACGGATGGTGTAACAGGGGTCAATGACATTGAAAGGGTGGGGGTTGTATCGGCAGGTAGGTGGAGCCGGCTATTGACGGCCATTAGGAGTGGGCGTGTTGCGGTAGGTAGGTACCATCGTGACGTGTGATGATTAGAGATTTTATATTGGTGATGATGACAAAAGTATATTATATGTCATAGTTAAAACACAGAGTCAGACAAATTTGCAAATTTACTTTGTTTATTGTTTTTTTTATTATAATTTTGGCTTATCAACAATTTCTTCACATTAATAATAATAAATAATAAAATTCTACCACATTCACACAACGCCATCTAGTCTCAAACTAAGCAAAGCTTGTAAAATGGTTACTAGACAACTGATATAAATACATTTATACTTTTGTTTTTGTAAATACATACATATTATACATAGAAACACCCAGACCAAATCAAACATTAAATGTTCATGCACACAAATGTTTGACTTGAGCGGGAATCGAACCCGCGACCTTTTGAATAGCAGTCCGTTACACAAACCACTACGCCATTCGGTAGTCATTGCATTCATATTTAAGGGGCTAGCTTGAAATTTAGTGACAAGCGTAAAATTACTTAAATTCTAACACCGCGTTACTCGTTTACATAAATTAGCACGAGATAGCACTTTTTCAAAGTTTTATAAACGATTATTTAAAGTGTAAATAAAAAGAAACTAACAGTATTTAATCTTGTATCAAGTTTTTTACTACATCTATTTATCTAAACAATTAATACGTAAAATAAAATTACAATTACAATCGCTCACCTGGAAATCGTTATGATAACGAACCATATCTCATAAACCGCCACTTATTTTGATATCATCTTACATTGAAATTAATACCTTGTATAAGTAATTAAATATCTATCTACAAAACTGTTCGTACCTTCAAATTCATGTAAATAGGTCACGCCAATTATATTATATTCAAAGCTAACAATTCACACCTCAAGACACCGTGAGAAAGAGAAAAAACATCATTTAATTGTTGCCGAAATGTTCTAATAATTTCTGAACGGTGCCTTACCATTGTTACGTCACTAACGGGACTAAAATCCAGTTTATGTAAGTCACAGTCCAGTGCTGGTCAGGGGCTCGGGTACTGACGTCACACGTCATAGCCGTTGCACTTGACAGATACTGTTAGCTGAGTATGCTTGCAACGTTTATATGCAGAATAACGTTTATTTTTTGTGGCAATTATTTACAAAGTTATTGTTTTAATTGTTATAAAGACTTTTTAGTTTAATTAAGATATGATAGATATGCCAATTAATAATAATAATATTAATTAAAATTATTTGATACATCTCACACACATACGTACAAATTATAGGTAAATTACACTCAGACTCAAAACAAATGTCTGTGTCCATTACCCGATTATTTATCATGGTTGTGTCATCAGGCCAATCGAGCCCATAATCTTTGGGTTTAGTGTTCGGAACTAGATTAGTACTAAACGCTAAACTAACAAGCCAATCAACTTAAAATGAACTGTTAGTAAGAAATAAGTCCCGAATTTTAGTTCCTTCCACCATTTTCACTAGAATAAAACTGTCTCTTCTCATAAAATCAGTTATGAAGGAAGTAGTATTCACCAATAACCTGTATACCCACTTGCCACTTTACAAGTATACGTTTTCGAAATCAATGGATCAATATGTATGTCGATTGAAACCTCGTTACTCTCGGCACTTTTGCGGACAAAAACTCGGAACAGCTCCATCGGGGTGTTCCAAATAAACTTGTCAGTGTTCCCGGGAGATTAATTGCCTACTGGTGGTATGTACGTGTCAATGATTAACGACAGAAGTGCCACTGCAATTTTATGTTTTATGCAAAAGGAAAAGTTACTAAGCAAAATAATCTTGATGATGAATCTTCATTATGGGCCTATTGGTTGGTTAGTGATACTGACTGTTACGCCGGAGGTCATGGGTACGATTCCTACCCAGGACAAATATTGTGTGATGAGCATGAGCATGTATTCTGTATCTGGGCGTAATTTGTTTATAATATGTATTTGGCACTATAAAAATATATATGTTTCAGTCTAGTTATCATAACACAGGTTCGACCTTATTTGGAGATATGTGAGGTTTTTTATTATTAAGAGTGTTTGAATATTTTTGAACCCACTTTAAAGATTGTGACAGTTCAGCTACCTTTTCAATATTTTCCTGTGTGCATGTGTTATGCGAATGTTACTTTGTCTTTGTTTATGTCTTCTCATTTGTTACCTGATTTCAATCAGTTATACTCCACTTATACTCAACACATACAAAATAAATTTGTTATACTCAAGATTGGTTCTCTAACAAAAACACTAATATATTCCTTTTGCCCTTGCCTTTTACGGACTCATCTCGTTATGCTACATAGCAAATATAAACACACTGCAGAGTTGAATTACTGTTTTATGTCTTCTCAATCGCAGATCTGTCCCGTATCTTGCATTACGGGAATGTTAGATGCGCGGTTGAGTTATATGCTTGACCCTGTTCTAGAATAAATCTAGTTCGATATTATAATATTTATATAATAAATTAAATAGGAGGATGTATATTAATGTGCTTGTACAAGGAGAACCTGTGTCTTAGTTGATTGGACCATTGGTATTTTAAAAACTATCTTGCAAAGATACCTGATTCTTTTTATTTTTATGGGAATTATTTTATTCAGTTCCGTCTAAAGAATTATTCAACCTGTTAAAATACAAATTCGGTGTACTTTGCAATAATTCCCATTTATTATTTACTAAGAAGATGGCCATATTTGTGTAACAAAAGGGTTCGATTCCCGCACAAGTCAAACGTTTATGTGCATGAATATTTAATGTTTGATTTAGTGTGGGTTTTACTATGTATAATATGTATGTATTTACAAGGTAAAAAGTATATATGTATTCATATCAGTTGTGTAGTACCTATAGTACAAGCTCTGCTTAGTTTAGGATTAGATGGCGTTGTATGAATTTGGTATAATTGTATTATCCGTGTGGTGACGGATTAAGAATACGGAGTGTCACCATCCCTATTCATCTGGTGGGTCTCGTAAGAGCCGACTACACACTGCAAAGAGAAGGCAAACTTTACACAAACCCTATACCAACCCGTATGTCCAGCAGTGGACTATTAAAGACTGATGATGATGATGACATATATTCTACATTTAACGGTCCTGTTTGTCTAGTTTTCAGTGAATTTCACTGGTAAGTTAAAGGTTGAGGGCTCGTTTCAGACCGAAGACAAAAAGTTATGTCATAAGCATGAGCATTTGTTTTGTGGTTGGGTTTGTTTTGGGTCTGGTTTATTTAAAATATGTATGTATTTAGAAATATGTGTCTAAATATGCTTGTTAGAAGTCTGGTTGCTAAACTCTGCCTGGTTTGTGTACAGACGGCCGTGTGAGGTTATTGTAAAAAGAAAAACAAATTAGTATGAATCTCTCTGCTGAACCTCGTGACACATAGGCGTGATGATAAAATAACAGTACAAGCGTAAGCAGCGAATGATTGATGACGTGTAAACGAGGCTTCAACTCAAGTGTGGGCTTTAATATAATTGGTTGTTTGTATGTATGGGCCGAGAGATGGCTATCTAGGGGATCTTTGTATGGACCATAGAGCAACGTTCTAGATAATATTGAGATGATTAATTTGATATTGGCATATGAATATATTGATGAGTCTATAACTATGTGGGAGGGTTTATATGTTACTAATACATACCGTTATCTAGTAATACGGCTCAGTTAAAGTAAAGCGATTACCGGTACTTCTTTTTCTTAAATAAGGTGCTCATAACTTTATTACAGAACCTTTTAAAATTGAATGTTTTATACGGAGTAGGTTAACAAGGTAGGATTTGTGTGTAATACTCTTGGTATAATATATGTGTGTATAGTCGTTTGAAACCACAGTGAGAAAACTTACTGAACACCTACCTCTCCCCACCTGCCTATTTCTGAGGGGATCCGAAAATCAGCAGCACACTAGTGATTCTTGAGTTACAGGTGGCAATGAGCGGTGATAGTCACTTACCATCAAGTAAATTGCCTGCTCGTTTACCACCCATGTCTTAAAAGAACATTTCTAAACATTTTTTTCAAAGAAAAGTATTATTTAGTCTCTATCAATCGAATGCTATGATTATTCAAACTAAGTACAGGGTAGAAGTTTCACGGACTCTACAATGTCACGGTTGCGAACGAGCCGCGCCTCGATCCGCACTAAAGAAAGTTGACGTCGCACACAAACACACCGATGTAGATACTAGTGGTAGGTAGAGCTGGTCTCTATGTAGAGTCGGTGTGTATGTGTCTGTTTATTTAATTTTGGTTGTATGATAGAATATTAGATACAAGTAAAGTAAACATTAATACAAATTTATTTGTGTTAATTTTCAGATTTAAAAAAAAAATGAAAAGAAATACTATTACTATTCAGTTATTTAAAAGCTCAACACTTAAAATTAATTTCATTATGAAAACACTGCTAAATCATCATAATCATCATTTTTTACTACGCTGGGTAGAATAGTGGTCATAATTGGAATGGTATTGTCATTTACAATTATGACTATTACTGTCATGTGTTAATTTTTTTCCAAATAAAATATCTTCAAGAATTACATTTAAAGTGCTCAGTTAGCGCAGCCAATTGAATAACGATTGTAGCGGCCTATATTCGAATCCCATTCCATATCAATATCTAATCAACAATCTTAATCATCATCTATGTATAAGCTAAAAAAGTCGCGCACTTTCACTTACCAAATAGCTTACTCATAACTTATTTTTCAAATCATTAACTTCACGTCTCTATATACACATACATACACGGTTAACTTGACAGACGCACACACCAAAGCGTTTACGGCGCAAGTAGAGTCTAACGCACACATAGGCACGTTCAGTAGGTCACTGTACCGCGCGTTGATGTCTTTTCTATAGACGTTGAAGAGATGAGCGTATCGATTTATTTTAAATAAATTTATTAATATAAGATATTTGTGGTTTATAATTTTGTACAGTAAACTTTATGCTTATTTAATGTAAAGAAGAAATTATGATAACTACAATTTTTTGAAGTAACGTTTACAACACATTTTTAGGAATATTTGTAAAGAAAATTATTTTAATCTAGTTGTAACCACTATCTTTCAGGCAAAGGGAAAGAGTATAAAAGTTCGAAGCCACACCTTCCTGTCCCATTTACCCCATTACACCGACTTTCACGTTAATTTAAAAATAATTTAACTTGACTTTAGAAGGGTCTGTAATATATCCCTCCTCCCTTTAACTACAAAATCGACTATACCCTAGGCTCTGGGGTATATTCCCACTAGTTACAGTGACTAAAAAACATCAACGCGCTTGTGACTCCTGAGTTGCAGACGATGAAAAGTGTCGTACGTTCAATATAAAACGTTTGGTCTCACCCAAACATGAACCAAACCCCTTACTTCACAGTTTTCGGTTAAAAATCAGTTTAAATGATCTAACATACGCTAAACACAGCAAAGAAAACTTTTTATTTACTTTTTAATTTTTAACATTGGTCCCATACTGAGTAGAAAACTGTATTAGCACCAACGCGTGAAATGTAAAACTCCTGAACATAAACAATGACAAGGCGTTAAGCGACTTTGAACTTTATTGTAATGAAAATAGGCTTCGCTTGTTATTTTGTAAAAGTTTTGTCAAATGTTTTATAACTAGTTACGAAGTTCATATTATGTTAAGTGTGTTCGACAGAACGAATGAATGCATAGACCTAACTACCTAAGGTTGTTTCTTTTCATAAGTCTGACTCTATGTAGAGTATTCTATGGACCTCTCTGTAGGAGCGTAAATAATAATAAAAATAGACATTAATAAATAATAATCTCACAAATCTCACACACGACCAAAACTGGTCTGGTCCCAAACTAGGCAGAGCCTGTACTACGGTAACCAAACTGATGATAAACATACCTATATACATATTTCTAAATACATATCATAGATAAATTACATCCAGATACAGAACAAATGATCGAACAAATATTTGTTCTGGGTGGGAATCGAATTCACGATCTCTGGCTTAGCGGCCAGGACCACTAACCACTAGGCTAACAGGCCACGTTAGATTTCTAAACATGAACAGACAAAAGTATTAATTATTTTGTATTAAATAATAATTATGATAAACGTGAAAAAAAAAATTATACATACGTACATAATACACTAGAGGAACATAACCCTCCTTCTTGCGCAGTTGAGTATTATAATGATGGAGACAGTGACGATAGTGAGAAGTGACGTCATAACTTATTATTTGACACAATAATATACTAGAGCTCCCGTTTGACATTTAGTAAAAGTACAATTATTTTTATTGCGAGTTACCTACCATACGTACAATAAATACGTTGCTTATTACTGAACTTCACTAATGGTATTATAGGTTTGTTCTGTTTTAGGGCTATGTTCATGCCTTATTTTCAACTGCGAGGCTGTGGCTTACATCCTCATATTTTATATTAAAACCAAAAGATCGCATGCTATGAGGGTTGGTAGAGCTGTCCTATAAAACAAACTCAAATTTATTAATAACTTATAATTTGGTATGTGCTCTTCAAAAGGATTTAAAAAAAAACACGAGATTGTTGCCTTGCCCATAATTAGGCTATTATATTCATTTACATCTATAGTGGTATAAAAACATTCTGTCATTTACTACCGTATATTATGACAGGTAGTACTTGGAGTTAGCAAACCCATACATATTGTAATTGAGACTAAAATTAGCATGAACATAGGAATGGTTATCAGTGAGTGGGCTCGGGTACAGTCGCCGCGCTCGGCGCGTGTGTAAACAATAGCTAACTGTACCGGCACCTTGACTCGGACAACACAACGAGAAGACTGTAAATATCGCCCTGGACTACACACAGGGTGATCCAAAATAAGGCATTATAACTACTATTTTTTATGTATCATCGAATTGTGTGCCAACAAACAAGAAACTGCATACTTCATAACATAATTTAAACCCTTAAAAGAGTATATATTTGTGCTTCTAATAAGTATTTCTAATGAAGTTTTTTTTTTTATTTTAAAAAGACAACTCCCACACTATGATCAAACATTCTCCTGGATCGACAAATCCTGTGTCGCGGGGGACTTTACAAACGTACATGAAACGGACACAAAGAACACCCAGACTCAGAACAACAATTTGTGAATCACACAAAGTGTCGTCTCATGTGGGGATCGGACCCACAACACTCAGCGGGTAGTAAACGGCGTGGCGTCCGCTTAAACCACTACGCCAACCGTGCAGTTATAGAAAGTTTAATAGACAACTTTAATCTCCAATTATTTATACGTACTGTGGGTCCAATATCCCAATAATATCTCATTTGATTGAGTAATTTCTCTGAATTGTTCTAGATGTGCAAACAAGGGAACCATTCAAATTGTTGTGGTTAACCATTAGCAGTAACTATGCGGTGAACCGCCAATAACAACGCCGATAAAAAATATGATTAAAACCTTATCTGAAGTGTGTTTTTATAAAAACCTTTCTTAATACGCGGAAAAACGGAACTAAATTCAATACAGATTTATGGAATTGTAATAGAAAGTTTTGTATTACATTTAATATGTTTCCCATGATTTTCTGACATGACATCCCTGATCTACTCAACCTATTGCTGATACCATCTCAAAGGCTATTCCAAGCATTTCTTTTCTAACATTTCCTTAGAGTACTTTAAATTACCTTAATTCCAGATGCAGCGCAGTTGAGGGCAATGGGGTTGTCCCTTGTTAAATAAATTGGACCAAATTACTTCGTTTATGATTGTTTAACATGCCTCTGTCTACTATTTTGAGGATACAAATGCAAGTATATACATACATATGCATATTAATGGATACTCTTTATTATAACATGACCATGACACATCAATGCTATCCATATACTAATATTATTCACGCTTAAACGCCTGAATCTATTTAGATAAAATTTTGCCTAGAGATAGTCCGAGTACCGAGAAAGAACATAGGGGAGTTTTTATCTCAGAAACAAAGGGAGAAATATATGTATAACTAGCTTTTGTCCGCAGCTCCGCCCGCGTAAATGTTGGTTATAGCGGTATAAAGTAGCATATGTCGAGAAATCACAGAATCAAAGTATGCCAATACAAAATTTATTTAAATCGGTTAAGCGGTTATTGATGCCCCATACAAACTTCCATCCCCCCTTTTCAGCTCCTTAAAGGATGATATATTGGATAACACTAACTACCCTATGTCCTTTCCCAGGACTCGGACTAGTTCTATACCAAATTTCATCTTAATCGGTTCAGCAGTTTAGGTGTGAAGAGACAGACAGACAGACAGACACACTTTTGCATTTATAATATCAGTATGGATTATAATCATCATCAACAGCCTATAGTAGTTCATTGCTGGTTGATTGTTGTTTTTTAAAACTACCGACATCCTAATTTCTGAACCCATTCTGGTCACATTTAAATAATTTATATTTAATTGGATAGAGGATTCGTTAAGAAAGGTAGGAAACTACTACAACCATTATAATCTGTACACTATAATTTACTAGTTTAATTTACAATGACCAACATATTATAATGATTAAGTTGAAACACCCTGTAGGTTGCACGGGAGTATCGCTACGTCACAACAGGTCTAGCGGCATGCGTATACGTCACAATCACCGACACGCTCACACACACTCACGTATTATCATACATGTGTGTGCAACGTCAGCTATTAAACTTTTTTGTTCATAAAATGGTCCATCAAATTACAAGTGGAAGAAATAAATTGTAATTTTAGTGTATTGAAATTACTTCTTGTAATATTAAAAAAAACAGAGACTCAGGTTAAGGTTTGGTTTTATGACGATTATCTATTAAGTCTGAAATACTTTTAAGGACATAAAAAATATGTTTTTAGTATTTTGACAATAGTAAGTTAAGTTTATTTCTCGTATGGACTAGAAATCGCATGGGAGTTGATTTTCGACCTAAATTAATTTTATTTCTTTTGACGTTGTTACGTACCGCGATAGGTCTACATATATACTGGGCACATGTATTCATGTCATAATTATTATGTTTATACTTAGAAAATGTTTTTCCAACTATTTTGAATAATACTACTACTCAGTTAGTATAAAAAATATTTAGTAGTTTTTATACTAGCAGAAACTACCAATTAGTAGATTTTTATGAGGAAATATCGATAGTAATGTGGGTTACACATTACTTGTATTCGTAGCAGCCCCTCTAACTGAACACCTTTTAAAAATACCAACTATTTCTACGTATTTAAAACTATACATACAAAGAAACTATACATTGACACAAATATTGAATAATTAACATAATCAGCACCTTTCAAACCTCAAAATGTACCTACATCGTTAATCTCTAACCGTGTACCCCACCTGTCTTATTGACATGCGCGGGAGGACTCACAAGGCCACGGGTTTGACGACCCTACGAGCCCTACCAGGTTAACTGTAAAGGGCTATCCCGGCCAAGGGCGATGACCCCAAAAGGCACATCGGGCTTTTTGTGGGAATCACTGGATTTTATTGTTATTCATCGCCATGAATTTATTTATAGCATAATATATTTAGGTGTTGTTTTCATGGCGTACTATAAAGTTAATATTATAACTGTCTTTGTGGAATTATGCCGCATCCTTATTTCTGGAGCTTTTGATTTAGGTACACACTGACCCAAAAATTTAAAAAACCCTGTAGGGAAAGAAAGAGTCTAAATTATGAGTAAGAAAGAGACAGTGTATACTATACATCGGTCAGTTTCGTTGATCGCGGTATTTATAATGCATGCTTCATTTTGAAAACTTTTTTGCTCATTTCGTTATAAGATAAATTAATGACAGTCATTCTAAAATTTGCGATATCTACAATTAAAGCTTTTGAATTATTTAAAACTATATTGTAATTATTTAGGTACTCTCTTAAATGCAAACTTACTGTTGTGCAAAATAGTTTTGACAACTTATAACAGTTAAGTCAAGGGTTGCCACCATTTTTTTGGTTTAATGTAGTATTTTTCAGAAAAGCTCTAAAAATGTATCAATGGAAATAAAAAGAGCATAGATAAACCTAAAGATTTTTTTTGACATTTACTTACTACAGAAAGGCATTTTGCTACTATTCTTTTAAGAGTGCAAAAAAAAAACTAAACTTTATGAGCGAGTCCACATCTGTAGTTTTTAGAGTGGGTTCGAACTAAAAGCATTTTGATTGCAGTGTACGCCACAGCCTTTATTATCGCTAGGGTTGTATAAAACACATAGGAAGTCAGATTTCACTGTAACTTTAAATTTACATAAAATGTATTATTTCTTTTCAGTTTTGTTTGTATAATTACTGCGTCTAATTACCATAACAAGGCGTACGGTCGAACACAAATAACGACATATTTCTGAAAAATCAATTGTTAAACCAGTTAGTTAATGTTCGAGGTGATAATTTTATTCATTGCTTATTTGCATCACACTGACAATACTTAATAAAGATATTGACTATTGATTTTAACTGTTTTTTTAAACGCTTAAGAAAAAAATGGTGTGACATACATCGTCATAAACAGCTCTTAACAGTCCACTGCTGGACATAGGCCTCTCCTTAGAAGTTTGTGTTTGTGGGTTTGTGCCAAGTGGGTCCGGATGTCTTAATAACAGCAGTTCCCGGATCTCTCCTATTACAGGCGCAGAGTGGCACACCGTGTGGTTTTAGTCGCTCCAATTCTGATACACCACCCCGCCGCAAATCCCGGTGGGGTGACTGCTCGAGGCACAAACCCTTTTTTTTTACTTGTGGAAACCCCTTCCACAAGTAAAAAAAAGGGTTTGTGCAAAGTGTTCCTTCTCTTTGCTGTGCTGTTGTCCTGCGTAGTTTGCTTCCTTAGTCGGCTCTTACGACACCCTCGGGATGAATAGGAGTGGTGATAATCCGACACCACACAGACCTAATTTTGTAAAATCTATAGTTTATTTTTGGTACAACATAACAGTATTATGTGCCTTCTTAGCACTTCGTTCGTTTGCTCCTAATAGGCCCTTTTGAATGGGATGCGAACCTTCTAGGCAGATAATACTCAAGACACAAGGCTTGCGCTACCCATTAACTTTACTCCCGGGCCCTTTTCGGCTTTCTTTGTTAGACAGGGCCGACGTCAGGCAGGCGGCGGGCCATAAAGAATCCAACTACATCCCTTTGCATTGTTACATATTGTGTGGACCCCAAATAAAATTAGGCAAACTGCAGAAAAATGATGAATTGTCTTTTAATGGCATATGGGTGGACAAACAAGTAGATTGATGTACTGATGGCATAGTGTTTAAGCGGTCACCTCGTCGATTCGTACTACTACTCGTACGAGTGTTGTGTGTTCGATCCCCACATGGGAGAACACTTTGTGTGATCCACAAATTGTTGTTCTAAGTCTAGTTATTCTCAATACTCAATACTTTATTGCTTCCATAATGTGAATACATAGGTGACAACAATTCAAGCGGCAACAATTATGGACTCTGTCGGGCGCCGCACAGTTTGTTTGGGAGAGAGCAAGATAACACAACCACATGTACAGTAGAATATTTTGTTTCTAATTAATATAGTAAGATAAAATCATGGTAACTATATATGTCATGCATTATTATATAATTAAATTTTAATCAATATTGTTACTTATATTTGTTCATAATTGTTGCGTTCTTTGTGTCCGTTTCATAAATGTTTGTAAAGTCTCTGCGACACAGGATTTATGCCTATTGTGAGAGTTGTCTTTCTAAAAAAGAAAAAGATTGGTCACCTGATGTTAAGTGACTACCGCCGCTCATGGACACTTGCAAGTGAGTCCCCCCCCCCCCCCCCAGAATTAGAGAAAGAGACCCTCACTCACTCATTTAATTAATGATAAGAAAAAATAAAAAAAACAGCGGTTTTCTGTGAATCTATGACACCGGTCGAGTTGCCTCAATTGTGCGTGTGGCTCTCCCAATCCGTGTGGTGACGGATTAAGAATACAGAGTGTCACCATCCCGTGGGTGTCGTAAAAACCAACTAAGAGAGCAAACTACTCAGGACAACAGTACTGAAAAGAGAAAAAAAACTTGAAAAAACCCTGTACCAAACCGTCTGGCCAGCGTGGTATAGTAGGCTAAAACCTCATTCCTAGAGAGAGACCTATAATTATAATAATATACCTCACACATTTCACACACGGCTGTCAGATCCCAAACTAGGCAGAGTCTGTGCTATGGTGACCAGACTGCTGATAAACATACTTATATATTTTTAAATACATACATATTATAGATAAATTACACCCAGACACAGAACAAATGATCATGCTCATCACGCAATATTTGTTTGTGGGTGGGAATCGAACCCACGACCTCCGGCTTAGCAGTCAGGGGCACTAACCACTCGACCAACAGGCCCGTCAATCTTTGACCAAGACCTTTGTCCAGCAGTAGATTATTAAAGGCTGTCGATGTGAAGTGTGATGGCTCTCCTACGGAACCTACACATTACTAACAAGTACAGTTCAGTTAACGTTAAGTTTTTTTTCCGTGAATTTATTTAGCGCGTTACTTGACCAAAGGTGGTTTGGTCCACATACGTCATTGTCACTTTCTATCTCATTGCGGAGCGCAACACTTTAGGTAATATTGTGATATTTGTTTACAATATAGGATATTGTGATAACAATTCACTCGTTCGAGTTTTTGAACGTAGTTTTATAACTAAAATAAATGTTTTGTAACAACTGCACCGTTTCCCAACAAATCGTGGCTGATTGACGAAATGTCATTCGACATTGTCACTTTTAAGTGTTTTTTTATCGTTTTCGTCAGCCGCAATAAGTGCAGAAATATACAATAAAAGAAAACAATAACGCTAAAGATATACAACTTACCTTTACACAGTACAAAACCTTTACCCGTTTCTATAAATCTACTCCTCCAAATGTTTCCACTTACACTTCCAAAACTACTCTACGGATTTTGACGCAGTTTCCAATATTCGTTAGATATTATTTTAATAAATGCTTGTATGTATGTTAAAATCTAATTAAGTTAGAATATATTTTTGCAACCAATTTACATAGACGTACTTAAATCTGTGCTGACCAATAACGCCTTAGATTAATTCACCTTTCAATAAAAATTGTTTTGGGACTATAGGTCAAACACTCGAAATTTTTACACTAATTCTTAGTCAGTAGCGTGTTGTGGTTCTAATGGTGGTAATAGACTCATACACCAATAATAAGTAACGAGTTACCAGCATATATAATAACTAACAAATACCTTAGTTCATCTTACTTTTGAAGACCGTTAAACATCACGTATGGGCCCCGCCTGAAATCCAACACGACCGCATCTACACGCAGGCATGTCAAAAAAACCAGTTGGATGAACCTGGGCCCTAACGGTACCCCTCGCCTTAACAAATACAACTATTAGGCAATTAGGATCCAGGGATCAAAGCCGCCGACTCTATTTATTTAAAAAAAAAGTACAGTTAGGCAAACTTTTACGTGAGTGTCATTGTCTCGGCATTTGCATAGACAACGTAATAAAATATTAAATTTTAGTACTATTTTTGTCGATGGCAGTTATTTTATAAAAAAAGGTGATAAAATTATGGTATAACTGTTATTGGTGTTTAGTTACGTAACGAATACGAGTATTTGTATTTTTTAAATAAGTGCTAGTTACCGAATATTATTAATATACTTTATGTTATATTTTTGAAATATTGTGCGTAACTTTAAAATTTGCCTGCAGTTAAACATAGATTATATGTAGGTATGACTGTATGTTGAAATATTATCTTAATGTCAATAAATGAGAATTAAATTTAGAATGCTTAAAGTTAATATACAATATATGTTGCAAATATTTAAAAAAATAAGTGTAAGCAATTTTTTTTTAGTTTTGTTATCCACCCTTTTGCTAACCTGTGCCTGTAAATATGAACTCAATGTTCACATCTGCCTACCTCTTCAGTGTACAGACGTAAATGTTGTAAGAGTACACACACACACACATACAACACTCACGCCTGTGTGTATAACATTTACAAGCACCACGGAGGGAGGACTGCTAGATGTACTACATTCACAGTTAATCCTGATTGTTACAATGTACGCTGAACTAGTTTTCTACTCCAAGCGCTATGTAAATATGCTACTACAGTATGACAAACCAAATTATCTTTAACTACTTCTTAGAGAAAGTTAAAATATCATCAAAATCATCACGATTTTTACCATAAATATTTGGAGTATACAACTCAATAGCAACTTTCTACGTCAAGACAATACGTCGCCAGCCGATATAACATCTATAAAGATAAGTCTAGCCTTGAGGTAGGTTCAAAACTGGAGTCTCGCAAGCAATCATCAAACGGACACAGCTCTATTGTCGTGAATCAGCACCGTGAAAATCGAAAACCAGTTTGCCCACCGACAAAATTCCGACTTTATTACCCACGGTCAAGGTTGCCTTTTGAATACCCGACTGTTGTAGCATACGACCTGTGTAGAATAAAGAACTGTTTATGCCACTGACACACTTCCGCGTGTGCACCGTTAGCCGGCCCGGTTTCGCATGCACCCGTTTCTTTCACTCTCGATGGTATCGTATATTTCGTCTCGCTCGGCGCGCGACAAATTTTCGATGCGGGCGCCGCGTGTAGGTTGGCCTAAAAATTAATTTCGTGATACGATTTTTTCAAGAATGTTTCGTTTGTGGTGGGGGGTGGTTTGTCGGTTAGTGTGTCGTGTGCTTTATGTTAAGTCGCCATGTCTAAATGCTTATACCAGGATTATATCTGGATTACGTATTTAAGAATTCAGTAGCAACTGTTTCTTTTCTCTAAGGTAGTGGCCTCAATCCTCAGGAATAGTCTAGGGTTTCCGCAATTAAGATTGGTATTCAGTAGCTTCTTAAGTACATATTACTTACCATGCCTTTTGTTTAAAGGTTTTCTTTGAAAGAAAATTTTCTCTCTGCCATAAACATAGTTTTAAGTTTACGAGTATTTAACACGGCAGAAGCTGGTGGTTGCGGATTATTTGTATTGTAGAATGTCTTTAAAATAACGAATTGGCTTTTTGGCGAATTGGATATTTTACGCGATGATATTTTAATATTAATATTTAATAAATATTCTTTAATACCCGAAGAATTGATTTAGACAGATTTCACACGGAGGAATGCGAAATTTTGAATACTTGAAGTCTATAAAAAGAAACGCCGAAAGCTTTAATGTTTAGACACTATATAGGGGAGAGTAACTAATATTGAACCGGCGCTTAAATTGGACTACTTTTGTATTTCTATCAAAATGGCACTATTATTTTAACACTAGCAACACAAAAAGGAGCACTAGCAGCGACACTAATACTCCGCCATTTTATAACGCTCTTTTTTGTGCCAATATACTATACCTATATATATAAATACAGAAGTAGTCCAATTTAAACGCCGGTTCAATATTGGTTACTGTCCCACCCACCACCACCAACAGCCTACAACAGTCCACAGCTGGACATAGGCCTCTCCTTAGAAAGGAGGTTTTGGCCTACTATACCACGCTGGCCACCCGGGTTGGTATAGGGTTTGTGTCAAGTTTTCCTTTTTTTTTGCAGTGCTAGTGTCCTGCGTTGTTTTGCGCCCTTAGTCGGCTCTTACGACACCCACGGGATGAATTGGGGTAGTGACGTTCCTTATTCTTAATCCGTCACTACACGAAACATGCCGTTGAGAGATAGATTGTCACTTGGAAAAGTACATATACTATTTAACTTCTGCATACAATAAAGCAACGTATAGCGTAATAGTTACTTTATTTCTAGACATTTTCAATACAAATAATTAAACCACTTTCAATCACATAAACATACAAATTACACACCCAAATATTATACAAAAAGTCACTCGGATCTCCTCAATTGACTTCTAAATCCGATATTTTCAAAGATCATTATGTTGAAGCAACTTTCACTCAAACGGCTCATCGGAGCGTATAATCTATGAAACTGTGACAATTTCTTCAGAATTGGGCCGTGGAGATGACAATTCGTCTGCAGAACGGGTAACGATAATGACAGCCGTCTACCAACGTGTGTGCCGGATTTGGCAACGGATTTATTGGTAAAATAGCCCCCTTTACCGGTAAAAAAAATCGTAGTTAAATGAATAAATGTAAGGTGAATTAGACTATAGGGAAGACAATAGTGTGTATATGTGTGTGTGCGTATGCATATTACAAGAAAGACATTTACTAAAAAAAGATTTTGGGCAAATTTGAAAGTTTACGCTACTGCAGTTTAATACTTTTTAATACCTTATATATTCTAAATTTTTGATGGATATTACTCATACATCACATCCGTGTTGTGACGCATTGAGAATACGGAGTGTCACCACCCCTATACATCCCGTGTGTGTCGTAAGAGCCAACTAAGGGAGCAAACTACACAGGACGAAAGCACTGCGAAGAGGAAGAAAACTTGACATACGCTTTTTTTACGTGTGGAAAGCTCCTCAAGCCGTCACACCACCGCGGTTTCGCGGCGGGTGGTGTGTCGTAATCGGAGCGGCTAAAACCACACGGTGTGCTACTCTGCGCCTGAGAAAGGAGGGAACCGGGAACTGCTGTTATTAAGACATTAGGACCCAAAGCGCGGGCACCACCTTCGACTGAATTCTCTATTTAGGCGACGTACGGCCAGCGTGGTATGGTAGGCCAAAACCTCCTTTCTAAGGAGAGGCTTAAGTCCAGCATAAAGGCTTTTGATGTTACACATACAAACTGTATATCTATACTGTATCTGTAATCATTTATCAACCAATCAATTATCAATAGTTGTATCAATGATTTTATAACGTACAACTTCTCATTTTTGTTGTTGTTGGTAGGTCTTATCATTTTTTTTTTGCGTTTTTTTAAAGACAACGCCCGTACTAGGAATAAATCCTGTGTCGCGGGGGACTTTACAAACATATATGAAACGGACACAAAGAACACCCAGACTCAGAACAACAATTTGTGGATCACACAAAGTGTTGTTCCATGTGGGGATCGGATCTACAAAACTCAGCGCAGTAGTAAGCGGCGAGGTGACCGCTCAAACCACTACGTTATACGTGCAGTTTTCCCCGACTACCGTCCCATTTTACTAAATCACTTCCACAAACTGCTAAAACACGTGTCTCAAATCTAAGTCTAGATTTAAGAATCACATACTAACCAAACAATTTTGAACAAGAACAAGCCAAAACAATTCTTTTAGACATTTAAATAATGGTATTAAGTTTATACTCGTCCAACCACTTTTCCTTTTTTTCGTGTAATTATTTTTCATGGAATTTTTGTACAGGAATGCGAGTATACTCAGCTATAACGCATTTAGAAGAGTCTCTAAAAAAATGTCAGTGTTCTACATACATATGTTTATCCGAATACTACGCAAATTTTTATATATGTTGAATGTACCTCTATAATTGATAATGGCTTAAAGTAATTAAGTATTGTTTGTAGGTTAATTACCGTTGTATTGATAGGCAATAACAATTTCAGTTCAAACGGAACCCCAGTTCCTACCAACATCCTACTCTAATTCAATTCCTTTTAATGTTTGCTACATTATTACTTTTATAATTATTAAATATGAATAGTTATGTTTTCTCAAAGGTACTACCGATTCTAATTAACCTAGAAGAAACTGGAGTTCTCTCATATCGTTACGTCGGTGATGTCTTACTAGTTTCGAGCTCGAAAGGAGTTCTTTAGTGACCTGTTGTCGGTGTCAGGAGCTTCAAAACAGTCCTACCTTAGTGTTTTCTTAGTTAGTCGGGTATCCCTGTGTGTGACCGTTTAGCCTAACTATACTATTACAATCCGAAAGTGAGTCCACTTGTTTATTTGTGTAATTAATCGGGATCTTAGTGTGTGTAAAGACGGGTTAGTTACACACCATTTTTTTGTGATCTCTCCACCGGGAACAGCAGAATAACCATTAATATATTTTAAAATTGTTTTTCTCATACATTGTGTATGACACCTAATATGGATGAAGATCAAAGCTGTGACTAAAAATGCAGATAAAACTGCGAGGTAGTACCAGGCTTCCCATGAGCCCTTTTCCCACACTCGGTTGGGGTCTGCTTTGAGTCTACTACGATTCGGCTGAACTACCATTTTTACGCGGAGTGACTTCCATTAGATCTCCACAACCCAAGTACTAGGTGATATCGAATAATCTATGAAACTGTGACAATTTCTTCAGAAGGCCGTGGAGATGACAATCCGTCTACAGAACGGGTAACGATAATGACCGCCATCAACCGACTTGTGTGCCGGATTTGGCAACGGGTTTATTGGTAAAATAGCACCCTTTACCGGTAAAAAAAAATCGTAGTTAAATGAATAAAGAAAGGTGAATTAGGCTATAGGAAAGACAATAGTGTGGACGCCGTATGCATGTTACAAAAAAGACTTACTATCGGAAGACTCTAGTCGGACTTTTTATCTTTCCTACTTCCCGTAACAATTGCCACAGATGTTCATATGGAAACTAGGGAAGTACCATTAAAATATAAAATAAGTTACGATAAAAATTACAGACAATTAAATCGTAAAACTAATAGTTATTCACAAAAGTCACGTTCGATCGTTCGATATGCAACAGCGTTGGTAATTCATTTTTTTTCGTATCGGCAGGTTGCAACAGCGGTCGATACGGCCGGTCGATCGCAATAAATTCTATTCACTTTTTGATGTTTTGCGAAAAAGCATACCAAGGCCACGCTCTTGGCAGCCGAGACAAATCTATATTTTAATAGTTTTTTTTACTCTGTATTGCAACTCGTTGCGTGCGGCCATTGGTCAACTAGGTGCGTGTTGTCATAGGTTCGATTTTTTTGTTGTTATGAAAATACTTTTTAAGAAATAGTCGGTACTTTTCAAAGATTGTATGTCAACACACAATCTTTGACTGATAATATAAAGTATTACAGTATCACGAAAACCGGTTAACCATTTTTTCACTTCCTTTCACCGAGGAAGTGAAATTAACAGAGGCCTAACCGCCAAATTATGGGTATTATTCTCAAAGGGTGTGTGTTCTTCATAGCGTGTGTGTTACTTACCAACCGACCCGTCTGGTCGACTCTGGTGACGTCTGGTTCTCCACTGTCATCATCATCATCAACCTATCGCATTCCACTGCTGGACATAGGCCTCTCCCATTATATACCATAATAAAATCATCATCATCATTTTTTTTCAAAGTATTTCAGAAATAAATAAAAATAAACATGCAATAACAACAAGAACACCAGCCTTTAATAGTCCACTGCTAGACATAGGTCTCTCCTTAGAAAGGAGGTTTTGGCCTACTATACCACGCTGGCCAGAAAATAAACATACTTAAACATTATCAAATTAATCTAATAATACATATGTTAATTTAATTAAATGACGCTTCAACATTAATCTGCTTGACGATAACCCGCATAAGTGTGTAACGATTTCAGTTGCGCGGGCGCATCAACACGGTCACGTATCGCGGCTGCCTTCGATAATTGTGGCCGTGGAAGGCGCTATCTTTAACTACATTGCATTTTCTGTATCAGAATGTGTGTTTTAATATTATGAAGACCATTTGTGTTAGCTGGGCCATCATTTTCAGCGTAATTTACGTATGATTTTTATGTGTGCAATAAACTTGTATAAACCCTAAATCAGATTATTGTGTGAGAGTCATATTTTTGTTGATTTTTTAAATATTTTTTTTTTAAAGTTATTTTTATAATTTTATAAAACTAAGTACCTACAGACATACCTAATACACATAATTAAAAAAAAATATTTTTTTTTTAATTTGACTGCACGAATGGCGTAGTGGTTGAAGCGGTCGCCACGCCGCTTCCTACTACACCGAGTGTTGTGGGTTCAAACCCCACATGAGACGACACTTTGTGTGATCCACAAATTGTTGTTCTGACTCTGGGTGTTCTTCGTGTTCGTTTCATGTATGTTTGTAAAGTGTAAAGATACGTAGTGCGGGAGTTGTCTTTTAAAAAAGAAAAAATATACATATTAATAACTTTTTTACTTAACTTATATAACTATTAGATCTCATTATGTATGTATGTATATACATGTATGTATGTAAAATATTATAAATAAATTACACCCGCACAGAAAAAAATATCGTGCTCATTACCCAATTTTTTGTAATGGGTGGGAACCGAACCCACGACCTTTGTCCTGGCAGTTAGTATCACTAACCACTATCCAACAGGCCAATATGTTCTTATTTTCACATATTACCGGAAAGTTTATTCATTTTAACTTGATACACAGCTAACTTAGATCAACTTTAACCTACACGTAACAGTATTAAACAAGAAACGTATATTGATAACGACCACAGTTCGTTTCCTATCAGAATATTTAAACATACCTCAACATTCAAAGGAAACTCTTCATCAAAAGTTAATAAAAAAACTTGAGAATGCCGGCGCAAACAAGGTGACGTGGCTGTAAGCGCAGCACTGTTAGCTGGTGAAGCGTGGCGCCCATACACTGATTACTTATAGCTGGGTCTGTATCTTGCGCGTCAGTTCTGCCTTATTTACTTAAATGTTAAAAATAAAAATAATATTCTACCACATTCACAGAACGCCATCTAGTCCCAAACTAAGCAGACTATGGGTACTAGACAACTGATATAAATACATAAATACTTTTTTTTTGTAAATACATACATATTATACATAGAAACACCCAGACCAAAAAAAAACATTAAATTTTCATGCACACAAATGTTTGACTTGAGCGGGAATCGAACCCGCGACCTTTGGAATAGCAGTAAGTTACACAAACGACTACGCCATTCGGTCGTCCAGCAAAATTCATACCAGCAAAATCCTTCTATAACGTGCTTAGAGACCTTGGATTGCCAAGAGCTTCAGTAAGCTCTTTCTTTAATGAAAATCCAAAGCGGCATTACTAGGCTCGTATCAAATATGGTTAGGTAGAGGGGGTAACATAGCAGTCAGTGGAGGTGAGCGCTGACGCGTCCCAGGTCCGAAGTCGCATGTGTTGCCAGCATCTATCACGCGTCGGAGCCGGCAACCGGAAGGTGCATCCAGGGATCGCTAAGAAATAGGTATTTTCACCTGCAATGCTCCGTACGGATACGACCTCCAAACCTTCCAGCAAAGAGCGAACTAATGCCTTAAAATTAAAATGTCTATAGGCAGCCATAGTCACTTACCATCGACGATCCTTCCACTATGTTATAAAAATCGATGTTCGGACATGTCTCAAACCGTTATAATAATAACTTCACACATTTCACAAACGCCCATCTGGTCTGACTTTGTACTGCAGTAACCAGACTCCTGATAAACATACTTATATATTACTAAATACATACATATTACAGATAAGATACATCTTACGAGTATATCATGGAGAGTGCTCTGAGGAGTTGTTCGGACTAATACCAGCCAACTTTCCGCCATCGTTCCATACGGCAAAAATGTCATACTCATTACCTGGATAGTTGGCGCTCCACTACTGTGCACTTTTCTAGACACTTTTTGCCCCGCACAACCAATCTGTTGAACGAGTTATCGTCTGCGGTATTTCCGGACCGATACGACCTTCAAACCTTCAAGACAAGAGCGTACTCCTTCCTAAAAGGCCGGCAACGCCTTTGTGACTCCTGAGTTGCAGACGTTCATGGTCGGCGATGGTCACTTTCCATCAGGTGACCCGTCTGCTCGTCTGTCCCCTCTAACATAAAACATCCAGACGCAGAGTATTTTATATATCACTCGATTATTCGTAAGGCCCAGGATCCAGGATCATCAAACCAACAAGGCACTCAGGTTGAAGATAATATTAGAATATATGCCTTACCTATAACGCTGTGTCCACAACCGATGATGATGAAGAGTTACTAGATGAAAAATTATCACTACACCCTGAGAGTAAGACATGATGAGTTATATACTAGAAAGGGTTCTCATACCCTACGCTTACAATACCTTTTCTAAATAGTAATTGAAAAATGGACACATTCTGTTTTCCTACACAATAGAACTATATATTTTTAGTTCAATTATTAAAAAAAACATACTGTTAAACTATTTTGTTAAACTAATTCTATTAGATTTGTTTATGTGAGTTTATATTTCAAGGATACACTATTACATTAAAGAGAATTAACTATGTACAAACTTTATAGTACTAATATCTAAATACAATGTATATTAATATTTGCACTGAGCGGACATAGAAACCGCGAATTACGCACGTGGCAAGCGTATGCACTACTAGGTAGTCAACTTAACCGACATGTTTTAATTTTCCAACAAGTTCTACTGGGCGAGTTCACAGGAAATAATAATAATAACTTGGGACATCTCACACAAAGCAAACTGATTCCAAACTAGGCAGAGCCTGTACTATGATACCCAAACTGCTGATAAGCATTCTGATATATATTTCTAATTCATATCACAGATAAATTACACTTTTTTTTTCCGTGCGGAAATCCCCTCGGATACCACCTGTCGGTGGCATGTCGGACTCGAACCGAATAAAACCGCACGCTGTCTCGGGTACTAATAGCCGGGGAACCAGGTATACCCTAGAAAGGAAGTCCCTGGTGTAGATAAATTACACCTAGATGCAGAACAAATGATCATGCTTATCACACAAAATTTGTCCTGGGTGGGAATCGAACCCACGCTTCTGGGTTAGCAGTCAGGACCACTAGACCAACAGACCAGTCTAAGGCCAGATAATGTTTTAATATATTATATTCTAAGTCATTGTACCTAACATATAGTTTAAAAATATCTAATAAGATAGATAAGAAATAGGCGCTAGTCTTTATGTTCTGCATCACCTGGGATGTTGGACAGTTTAATATGTACTACTATAAATTAATTAAATTATATTCTAATTAATTAAATTCTACTTTATAAGCTCTATAAATCTTAGGTTTACTTTATAATTGCAAATGCTAACTTTCTATAACCCAGTTAAACAGTAATTTATACTTAAAGTGAAATGTATCCTACATTTTATTCATAATTTTATCTCTTTGTTACAGATTGCCCACCAGGGTGGCGGCATCCAAGTATGGCGGTGGCGGGCTCACCCTGGGCTCCGGAGTCACGGTGAGGCGCGGCATGAAGTGCGCGGGGGTCGCGGGCGGCGCCGCGCCCAGCGACGAGTTGCTGCTCGGTGGCTGCTGGCTCGACCCCAAGCTCGACCACTCATCCCCTCCCCCCACCTGCCACGAGCTCCTCGACTCGCTCCTCGCTCCAACACCTCTCGCCGAACTTAAACCCTTACCCCCTTTCACCGGTTACACCGGACACCTATCTATTAATGGCATCTCCGGCCACCACTACCATGCCATTGCTCAACGTCTTCCTGAGGAGAATAACAACTACCCCACTCAAAGCGGCTATGGTGCCGATCACGACGTCGTGTCATCCTCGACGTGCCCGGCTGATGCTGAACCACCAGATCTCGAAGATGTGAAACCTTTCTTAGATGCACCTGATACAAAACCCTTCGCAGAAACGTCGGGCCCCGATGCTGCAGACTCCTGTGTGGCATCATGCTCACCTCCGGCTAAGACGTACGAAGACGGGCATAAGCAACATATGTACGACTGCTCAATAGAGGATATAGCAGCAATAATCGGTTCTGCAATGGCTGACACAACAGTCCCATCGCAACCTGAAGACCCAGAAAGGAATGACTCCAGAGATAGTTGGATGGACATCGACGCATGGATCACAGGCGCTTGCAGTCAACCTGGCGAAAAAATCGTACCCCAAGATCTTGAATTTGATGTACCCAGTTCCCCGCCTTCAGCACCCTCTAATCATACGTCGAGTCTCGATTTTCCTTGCAAAGGGCAGGAGTTTACGAAGAGCCAAGAATTTCATTTGAAAAATCTCGGACAAGCGGGGCCCACGCTACAGTCGTTATTGACACATGGGTACATGCCTCTCTTACAAAACCGTTTGCAGAACGGACCTCCCGTGAAACAAGAGGCCCCGAGCTCGACCAGTTACGGGATGGACGTAATATCGACGTCTTCTCCTCCTGGTAACGCTGTGTCCACTACTGATGGCGTTGGTGGATTGCTTAATGGCCGATACGCACCGCATTACACCCTGGGCTTGAAACCCGATGGCTTGTGCAGTCCAGAAAGACTGCTATACTCCCATGCACACACAACCACTTCCACACCAGTAAGTAAGCCAAAACGTAGTAGAGTTAAGGCGAAACAGACGAACAATGGCGGGCACTTGCATGGAAGTTCGCTGGCGTTCCCTTCAGCAACAGCAGCAGAGTTGAGTGGACTGCTCGGGAAGGAGAAGCCGGTTCACCGGTGTGGGATATGCAATAGAGGATTCTTGAACAAATCAAATATTAAGGTACATTTGAGGACGCATACGGGAGAAAAGCCGTTTAGATGCGACGTGTGCGCGAAGGCGTTCCGTCAGAAGGCGCATCTTATCAAGCACCAACAGATCCACAAGCGGATCGGACGGGACTAGCAGAGGTGTAGGTTCTAGCTCAAAAAGCATTTCTGTAGTTTGTAAATTTGTGTTTATGACATCGATCAGTGTCAGTGAGCGTGGATACAGTGCGCGCTGAATCTCAATTTAGGCTTTTGTAAATTTATTTGGTTAGGTACGGTCACATCACAGTGTTGAGGTCGACTTTAGAACATTGGATCAAAATTGCTGTATCAGTTCGACACAATGTCTCGATAAGGCTTTTTTAGTCTTATAATATAGTTATGTGCGATCGAGAGTAAGTAATAGTAATCTAACCCATTAGTATAACATTCCTAAGGACGTGTGCAATGTTAACTAGTTTTAAGCGATATATATTCTTTGTATAATATCACTAGATGTAAGTTCTAAATGTTCTAAGATTCTGTTCCGTTCTTGTCTCAGTTTTCAATGAGCTATCCGTCTCTTTAGTTAAGTTTTATCTTTTTATTATTTTGTTTATAATTACTTGTTGTCTTAAAAACTTGTGACACTTACATCGTAAATATATGAACGGATAAAATATGAACGAAACATTAGATATATGTGTAATATAGGAACGTTTATTTAATTGTATGTGAATGGTTACTCCGATTACCTACTGTTAGTCAAAATGTTTTAGTAATTTTCTTTTATATATACATTATATATAAATAGGTACTTTTTAGTTATACAAATGCGAAATGACAAAGCGCACGAGGCTAACACAGCACTGCCAATTTAAACTTTGTATAAAATACTCTTATAAATATAAGAATGAAGAGAGATTTTGAATAAGTTGGTCGTAAAGTTAAGATTATTTTATATTTTTCTCATGTATCACAGCTATACCTAAGTTATTTATTATTTACGGCTCTCAGCACACATAACGTTCTGCTCTAAGAAACGAGTATTAACAATAACATACCTCAGTGTCAAGCAATAGTCACAAAAGTAAATAAATAAAAATCTTTGCGACTTATGTACGTTTTCTATTCTTATTATTTTTTACTTTTTTCATGTAACTTGCAAAGGTTTTTACTTTTATTCCTACAAGATCATCGATCGCTCTGATTTATGTCTTACGTGACAACCCTACTGTACAACATTTAATTCATCGTAATATCACCATCAGTTAAAATTCCTTTCTAAAATCGTGTTCAAATAATATTTTATCATTAACCTATCACTAAACATATCACAATCATTTACATTAATAATTTTGTTCATTTATTTTCATCATCAAAGCGATTCCCACAATTCTTTATCATGACCTTGATTTCTCTTTTCCCAGTTAATCAGTAAAGTTACTGATATTACAAAACCAAAAGTACCCAATTTAAAAAAAAAACATAATTTTTACCAATGGAGAATGATTTTTGTCGGTAAATATTAAAAAAAGTTATTGGCGGATCATCAGCCAATCAACTCATTGGACGTACAATACGAGGTGCGCAAACGCACGCGAACGGAACTCTAAACGTCCGGGAAGCGAACGGAAAAAAAATTAAATTCATACTAATAATACCGATCCGTTGTTGCGCAAGAATTTATTTGTTGCAAGTTTGTAATTAGTATTACAGCATATTTACACTTCAAGGATCATAATTCCAACGTCAGCTATTAGAATCCTACTAAGTTTATAAATAAAATATACTGCATATGGGTCGCTTCGACGGGAGTGATACCACGAGCTCACAGACTGAGTGAGGTTTCCGGATATTCAACTTCCCTTAAGGACGTTATAGAATTTTCTCTTGTGACAAGGTCGATGATACTTTGGGTAAAAATAGTATGAAGTTTTTTAATTTTTTTCAAATTGTGTTTCTATCACCTAGCACTTAATCTAAAGTACTATTCATTCATCACTAATTAATTTAATTCACTTTATTAGTAATCATCACAATTTCAAGACTGTATAAAATAAAGCTTCGTTTACACTATACATTCCAGAAACGTTGATGTCTAATACTAAGATATTTCATTTTCTGTGATGTACGGGATATAATTCCCGGACATTCATTAGGTGCCTACTATCGTAGGATAATTGTGACTGTTCGGCGTTAAAACGCTTGTCGTATAGGCTTGGCGAGAAAACGCGCGGGCGAAACGCTTGAAAGTGGCTAATAAATTCAGAAAATTGATTACATAAATGTGGATATTCTTAAGTATATTCGTAAAGGATTTACGGTTTTTCCTTGATAAAGTACAGCTGTTGAGCTGTTGGTTTACCTTATTACCGGAGTGAGAATTTTAGGTTAGACATATTTCATATCATTTAGTCGTATTGCATTTCTGGGAAGAACAATTCAAGTAAATAATAATTTAATGTCAAGAAGACAGAAGCTTTAAAAAGAAATACCTATTTAATATATATATCTTTTCAAATACATTTTAATGCCAAATCATGACACTTAAATATATATTTACTCGAGTCAGTTTAAACTATTGAATTAAATGTTGAATCATTAAGTGAACAGACATTTTTACAGGCCCGTTATAATATGAAAGCAAATAATAAACATTTTTATTGTTGTTTAGTTATTTACTTTCACTAATAAACTAACATTATTTACTAAATTGTCTATTCAAAAGCTTGAAATGACAATCGATATTCTTTTTATATTTTATCGACTTTCCAAAATCTAGTTTCCTTGTGAAAATGAAATGTTAACAATTTGCCCGCGTTTCGCCCGCTGCGTTTCAACACCGCGTGAACATAGAACTTAAATAAAGTACCTTTTTGTTAGCATATAAAACGATAGCCTTAAGTATTTATTTTTGAATATAATTTTTGTAATTATTAATTAAATGTAAAGCATTAATGTTGAAGAAAACATAATTATCCGTAATTATAAGTGGCGAATGTTAATTTTCAAGAGGTTTTTTTTCCATTAGGTTTATAAATAATTGTAAATTAATGTAAAATAAATGAAGATTTTTTTGTTAACCTTTTCCTTTTGTTTTTTATTTTGAGTGTTTTATACCTTTTCAAACGGTAAGTATTGCTGAGACTGCTGTGATTGTTCATCACAGCAGTCTCAGCAATAATTTTAAAATTTTCTAAAGCAGCAATAATTTTAAAGCAATAATTTTCTAAAAAATACACAGAGCCACAAGTGGGTCACATTAGACATCTATAGTTCAAACAAAGGTGTGAACATACGAAGTGAAAGATCCAACCGAAGATCAGTTCACACAACGCACGTAATGTTCGCAGCGTCTCGGAAGAAAGTCGGATGTGAAAATTGTCATAATGCACACACAAACGACAAATTGCCATTTCGCGTCAACAAGTACTCTTGCGCAGGGCACACAAGAGAAATTACACACACCTAGAAAAAACCCGTGCGAATAACACAAACACTATAATGCAATGTCAACGTGTCGTCGAGACTCCTCACTCGCACATAAGTAAAATACGGTTAGCAAAAAAGTCTCTTACGAAATTTTATTTAATTAGTTTTTTTGCAACTTAATGAATTTGTTAGTGCCGGTTGTGTAGCTAATCGATATTTTATATAATGGATTTTGAAATCCTAAATTGCTTGCCTGTTGTGTGACAAAACCATAATGAAAGAACGCTTAACGTTTTTGAGATACATTGAATAGATTTATGCGAAAGCTTTAATGATATAAGACATGCTCTACATGTCATTCAGTTTATGATTTTTAATTATCTCAAACACATTTTAAATTAAATTATATGAAAAATTTAATAATACTTAATCATAAAAGTTTATGTTGTGTATAGTGATTCTAAAGATTCAAAGAAGTTACTAGAAACCTTTATTACTCTGATACCGTTTACAACGATAACGTCCTAATAAAATATGCAATTAAATGTCTAATTTATTTTGAATTCTTCAGATGGTCATTCATCATGATGTTTTTTTGTTAAAAAAAAAATAAAAACATATATATATTTATTGAAATTTCAAGGCCGCGTCGTTGCTGACGCTACAAGTGAGCGCTGGAGAGATTCTTTCACCAACCCACTTACATAGCGAGGCTTGATTTCACCGCCGCCGCCAGCAAGCTACTGCTATGTATGCGAACAGTACGGACTTCAGACAATTTTATAGGTTTAGTGGCACATCACGTTCATGTCGCATGTTCAATGTTTCTGACACTACTTTTTTTTTTAATTTATCAAAATAATTCAAAAAATAATAGACTGTGTAAAAATAAAAACCATGTAACTTAATAAATGGCATACACATATTGGATTTGTTTTTAAGTAGCGGCTAGTGACTTTGCAGTAAAACAGGGCAGTAAGCACCCCTGAGTCAGCAGACAGTCAGCAATCGGACTACAATATCTTCTACGTCATTAAGGATGCAACGAAAATAGCAAATAATATACTGAATACATTTTCATATTATTTATTGCTCTCAAAACACACAAGTCTTGGAAATTTTATTAAAGAACTTAACCCAGATAAGCCAAGCCTACTGCTGCAATGAACTTTTAGATATACTTTTCAATGAAAGAATTTATAAAATGGATAATATTTTATAACTGCAACTTTTAAATTTTTATTTCAATAGCACATTAGCTTGTAACTACAAATCCATTAAATATATTCTGTTAAAATGTGCGTAAATTAAAATATTTTTTTATTTCTACCGTCCTAAATATGGGACAGCAGGCTTATCTGGGTTAATACTCTGCCTAATTTAGAATCAGACTGCCGTGTGTGAGAGAGATGTGTTCAGTTATTATTCATATTATTTAAGGAAAAACGCACCACTTCGCTTTTTTTTAAATAGGGCACTGATGAGAAGCAATAAAACAAGGGCACTTTAAATTGTACCAACAAAAGTCTGAAGTTCAAACACGTAGTGGTCCCACATTTACAAATGCGCCGTGTGCATTGTTTACAACACGCGACGTGAATTCTGCATCACGACTGAACGAGATATTGACGACCTCACGTAGTTAAGGGGGACCTCTTGTCAGCCAATGTGTACTACATACAATTAACATATCTTAAGAAATAGAATTAGTTTAAGATATTCAGAATTTGAAAAGCGCTGTCTTAGTGGGTTCGATGCCCGGACCGGGCAATATTTTAAAGGGTTTTTTGAGAGGAAAAATAGCCTAAGTTATTCCTTGTGTAGACAGCTACTTGGTAGTGAAATATTATCGAAATCGGTCTAGCCGTTTAGAAGATTACCCGGAATAAACATACAAAATTTTTTTTGAACTGCTTTTTAAGTTTTTAGGCATAGGTATCGTTCAAATAATCGTGTAAGCATGAATTTTTTTTATTGTTTTGACATTACAAACAGAGACTTCAATTCTATTTATTTGTAAGCTTATTCTACACTTCACATACCTATAGTAAAGAGATTGCTCAATAACGTACTTATATATTTCTAAATACATACTTAATTATTATAGACAAGCTGAGACCCACGGTGTTACCCGCGTTTGTTGTTATAACCGCAAGCAACGCCGCTAGGCGAAGTTAGTCTAAAAAAGTAGCCTAAGTTACTCCTTATGTCATCAGCTATCTGCCAGTGAAAGTTCCGTCGAAATCGGTCCAGCCGTTCCAGAGATTACCCGGAACAAACAGACAGACCGACAAAATGGTAAAAAATGTTATTTTGGCATATGTACCGTGTTAACATACATATGCATTTAGTAAAAAGCAGTTATCTTAATATTACAAACAGACACTCCAATTTTATTTATTTGTATACATAAAGTACACCCAGACACAGAACAAATGATCGTGCTATCACACAATTATTTGTCCTGGGTGGGAGTCGAACAGAAGTCGTCCTCTGGCGTAGCAGTCAGGGTCACTAACAACTAGACCAACAGAGTCATTTTTGGTGACGAGGTCAAAAATCACGACGCACGAGCCAAGAATATGTGGTGATTCTACTAAAAACCACTCCGACGGCCGGCCTCATTCGCCCTACTCTAGGGAGGAGCCCAACCATGTGGTATCATTTAGCTAGCTTTCGCCTCATACGATTTTATGATCCCAATTAATTACTTCCTTTGTCCCGTCCGATAACGATTACATACCCAAAGATGGTTGGTGTCAGGCAGGTGGCCGGCCATAAAATATACAAGCCAAAACTCTTTTGAAATCGCACATTTCCAGTCCCTTAAATAAAACTGAAGCAAAGGGTCTGAAGGTGTGTCTATTTTTAAAGTAAAAATCAGTCATAGATGAGAAATAAACCTTTAGACATTACGGCTATTTGACTGTATATTACCTTCTCTAGGGCAATAGTACTTCCATGAAAATGCATGCGTTCATGATCGCATCAAAGCGTTCATGATAGCTGCACCGCATCTAAGAGTCTTTGCATAGTGTTACCTAATCTCCTCCTCCAATCCCTTAGTTAATATTCTATCCAATACTAAAAGGTTATTTGAAATCGGACCGGTATTTTCTCAAATTAGCACATTTGCACAAACAATCAAACAAACAAACTGTTAATTTTATCATATCTTCTATACAAATAAATAAAATTGGAGTGTCTGTTTGTAACATTAAAAAAACCGCTTTTTACTAAATGCATATGTATGTTAACACGGTACATATGCCAAAATAACATTTTTTACAATTTTTGTCTGTCTGTCTGTTTGCTCCGAGTAATCTCTGGAACGGCTGGACCGATTTCGACAGGACTTTCACTGGCAGATAGCTGATGACATAAGGAGTAACTAAGGCTACTTTTTTTGAATAGCTTCGCCCCGCGGCGTTGCCCGCGGTTATAACAACAAACGCGGGTAACACCGCGGGTCTCAGCTAGTATCAGTATAAATATGTACATACGTACAAACAGCATAGGTCATACGAGTATGTACTTTAATTATATAATCCAAAATATCATTACTAAATTACAATAAAGAACAACGACACCTGCAAAACGCCTCCAAATGCTGAATTCACGTGCATGTAAAACAGTAAAATGTCAGCGTAACCTTTGAAAGATCAAGTGAAATGCGAATATGCGCCTGCGCCGCGCCCTTCATACTTGAACTTGTGCGGTGGTCGGGTGCGGTTCAAGTTAAGAGCGAATATTTGTAGATAGCTTAGGGTTACAAATTTTGCTAGAGGCAGGCTGCCTGATAGCCAAATACTAAAAAAAAATAAAAGTATTCAAAACATATCTATACAAATAAATAAAATAGAAGTGTCTGTTTGTAATGAATTAATAAAAATAATAGGTTATTTCATCACACGGTTTTTTGCAACATACCTATGGCTAAAAACCAGTACAAGTTTTTTTTGTCTATCTGTCTGTTTGTTCCGGGTAATCTTCTCAACGGCTGGACAGATTTTATAGTAGGCCAAAACCTTCTTTCTAAGGAGAGGCTTAGGTCCAGCAGTGGACTGTTGTAGGCTGTTGATGATGATGATGATGATTTAATAAAAAGAATATACAATCCATGAGAAATAATGATCCTATTACTAGATGAATAGACGACCTGGTAAAAGACGAAGCCAATGCAAAAACCAATATTTTAACAGCAGTAGACTTCCCGCTGCTGAGATTAAAATATATAAACTACATCCTTAAGTTCAGTTTACAAATATCGCTCCGCTTGTGACTTAGCCCTCGTGACCTTTACACAACAAGTATTTGGGTTGCAATGATTAATTACTGTGATGTGAATGCCCGGAGCATGTCCAAGTGACTGTTACATGTTAATCAATGTTTATGGATACCATAAACGTAAAATTAATTAATTTAACAGAAAATTATGGGGAGTTTTTATATTTACGATTTATATATGCCATATTTTAGCGTTAACCTAATACCTATTTGGTCAAATGTCAGTCTATTTATAATATGATTATGGCTTAGTTCGCGTATAAAATATTTCCAATTTGTATTTTCATGGAAGTCGGTGTTTTTTGTAAAAATATTTTTTTCTTTCTTTAAATTGGACGATGTTTCGACCATTTTTCACTGGATATTGTGACAGGCTAATAATGCAAGGAATTCAAAAGCTTAATAGCAAGTAGACTAGTAATTAGTTAGTTGTTATTAATTTTGTTTATCACGTGATTTGGATTTCCTGTATATGTCCGTGTGGTGACGGATTAAGAATACGGAGTGTTACCACCCCTATTTGACCCGTTAGTGTCATAAGAGCCCACTAAGGGAACAACTATGCAGGACAACAACACTGCAAAGAGCAGTAAAACTCGAAACAAACCCTATAACAACCCGTCTGGCCAGCGTGATATAATATAATATGACTGCACGGATGGCGTAGTGGTTTAAGCGGTCGCCACGCCGCTTCCTACTACGCCGAGTGTTGTGGGTTCAAACCCCACATGGGACGACACTTTGTGTGATCCACAAATTGTTGTTCTGAGTCTGGGTGTTCTTTGTGTCCGTTTCATGTATGTTTGTAAAGTCCCCCGCGACACAGGATTTATTCCTAATGCGGGCGTTGTCTTTTAAAAAAAAAAAGAAAAAAAAAAGAAAGAATAAGCCAAATCCTCCTGTTTGGAATTCTCGAGCGACCTCAAACTGTGCGCTATAGCGCGGAGCTATACAAAAAAAGAATTTAGGCACTTATCAGTGAGGCACATTTACACATCACAGGGTTCCGAACAGAAGATGCATCACATCTTCAGTTTGGAACCCTGTTATGTATAAATGTTTTCTATATAAGGGTGTTGAGTATATATAGTGTATTCCCATAATTCTCCACTGGTCACGGCCGAATTCTCTCGTCCAGTACACAAACTAACCAATAACAGTAACAAAAATTATACACAACACTGCGATACCACGCGCATCTGAACCGACCGAAATTATCCTTATTTTACCGGTTATTATTACTATTTTAATTTATAATCTTTCTATATAAGTATATTATTTATTGTGAATTAAAAAATTTTTTATTAGCAGTCTGGTTAGCACAGGATCTGACAAGTTTGTGGTCCGATTGCCGAGTGAGATGTGTTAAGGTATATTATTATTTACATTTTAATTTATTCTTCAATTTAATTTATTTTAGGTACAAGCTGAACTTTTACAAAGTACTATTTGTACCTACCTTCATTTAAAACCACGTACTAAATGGTCGAGTGATTGCATCTGCGTAAGTAAAAATATTCAAATCGTGACTAAATTAGGTTTATGACTTCTTAACACAGCTATAAACACAAGATCAGCGCAAGTTAAGAATTTGTGCAGTAACAAAGCTGAACTAAAAGATCTACTGTGAAAACATTTATACTACTTTAAAACGTGTCGCCTACAACATAGTTCAAACTAGCAAAGGAGACAAGGGATTCTCAATCGTATAATAATAATATTTCACACATCTCACACATGGATGTCTGATCCCATACTAGGCAGAGCCTGGTGGCACTTTAACTGCTGCGGTCGGCGATGGGATGGCGGCCCGGTCACAAAAATGATTGGGCTGATAGGCGGGGAAAGCCCGCAGCTTCCCCGTGATAGGGCTTTAATGGGGGCGGCGTCGATCCGGGGGAGGACCTGAAATAACATGGTCCGGGTCCTCCTCGGAGTAGGGCGCCTGAGTCCGGCCGTTGGGTTGGTTTTTAGTGGAAACACCACATACTCCTGGCTCCTACATCCCCAAGGAGCCGGAGCCGGAAAAAAAAAAGGCGGAGCCGCTACTATGGTAACCAGACTGCTGATAAACATACTTATGACACTTGACGACCGAATGGCGTAGTAGTTTGTGTAACGGACTGCTATTCCAAAGGTCGCGGGTTCGATTCCCGCTCAAGTCAAACATTTGTGTGCATGAACATTTAATGTTTGTTTTGGTCTGGGTGTTTCTATGTATAATGTGTATGTATTTACAAAATAAAGTATATGTGTATTTATATTAGTTGCCTAGTAGCCATAGTACAAGCTCTGCTTAGTTTGGGACTAGATGGCGTTGTGTGAATGTGGTATAATATTATTATTATTTTTATATATTTCTAAATACATACATATTATAGATAAATTACACCCAACACAGAACAAATGACCATGCTCATCACACAATTATTTGTCCTGGGTGGGAATCGAACCCACGACCTCGGGAGTAGCAGTCAGGGTCACTAACCACCAGACAAACAGGCCAGTCATATGTGTGTACCAGTGTGTATGTCAATAAATTATTATTGTATTTAACCGACTTTAATGCACCTACATCATGATAAATTTTAATGAAATGTATCCTTCGTTCTTTATTTCCATCTATTTGAGTTCTGAAGTCACATACCTAAAACAACGGTAGTGTCATTCCTTATTTCTTTGATGCTCTGCTAATACAATAACCCATTATACAGGAACAATAATCTATATAATTTCTCTTCAGTGGATCTCGAGCAGAAAATAGTAATGTAATTCTGACATCTCACACACAACGCCATCTAGTTACAAACTAAGTAGAACTTTACTATGAAAGCTAGATTCACTGATAGAATATTTTTTTCGTAATAACATACATATTATACATAGAAAACACCCAAACTCCGAAACAAATATTTGCAAATCATACAAACAGTATGTCCGACCTGAGAATCGAACCCGAGACCTCAGCGCTGCAGTCACATACGCTACTACTGCACCACCGAGGCAGTAAGTGCAAAATCTAGCACACATATTTTTTTAAATGCAGTTTTAGGTACAGTAACCGTCTTTGGTAATATCAAAAGCTTTAAATGTTAAATACATGTTTTGTACCGTCACAGCCTAAAAATAATCATCGACCAAAAATGTTCCGTTGGCTCAAATGGTCATGCATGAATAAAAGACAAGACTTATTTAGATTTTATATTGATTCTAAACTTAATTTTTTAAGCAAATTTAAGTCTTAGTCTCATTAGGTCAAGAATATAATAGCGGCACCGGGAAAGGTTTAGAACTCTCTCGGCCGACCAGGCTCGGGAACGGGCCAGGCACCGCAGAAGACTCAGGCGCCGGAGGTCGCAGAACGACCTCCGTCGTCCATAAGCGCAGGCCCGGGGGTAACAGGTGATTCCTCTGTCACCCTAGCAGAAGCAGACCAGGGTGGCGGCGAGCGCGTTGCGAAGCGCGCGCGCCCTTCCGGAAGCACAGAGGGAACATGGAGGTTCCCACACAGGGGTGGTCTTCCACCCGCCGTAGATGGCCCGAGGTACGTCGGGGCACCAGGGATTTCTTTTCTAGGGTACACCTGGTTCCCCGACTACTGGTACCTGAGACGGCGTACGGTTTTAGTCGGTTCGAGTCCGACATTACCACCGGTAAGTGGTATCCGAGGGGATTTCCACACAGGAAAAAAAAAATATAATGGCTACATTTTTTTCATAGAGAAATAGTTACAAATAAATATCATTCTAACATCATTCTGGACTCGGCCATACTTTTTTACATGGACGTTAAGAGCAATTTACTCAGAAAATAAGTTACTTATTACTTACCAACAACTCAAGAGCAATGCATATGAACGCAGGTGAAACTAGAGAAAAATACCTTGTTATAATAAAACGCAAATGCACGCGAAAGATGCTGACACTAACCAACCTACATCTTAGGAAAAAAAATAGCTTTATATGTAGGTAGTTCTAATAAATACAAACGAACTAATCGGTTAAAATATGAGTTAGATACATAACAAATAATTAAAAGTGATAAATTCATCCTTAAATTTGTAGGATTTATGACTACTATATATATACATCCCCGCGGTCCTCACAAATCGCCAAAACAAAGTACCCATTCAGCATGCACTCTAACCTTGACCATGCGACCTTAAACGCTTCCGCTTGGAAGCTGCGCGTGCGCAAAGGGGAAAGGGGGAGGAGAGGTGGGTGACGTGCCGCGATGTGAAAGTGTGCCGCTGACACGGTTACCGCCGCGCCGCATCCGCAACACGCTGAACTATGACGGGACCTTTTACGTACATAGGGGTTCAATTGATGATGTACCAGCTTTTAAGGAACCAGAATACAGGTAGTTCAATCGAGAATTATCGTGAAAATGCAGCTGTGACTCAAAATCTAAGGTATCTGAACAGTGAATCTTTTATTTCGAGGTAACAATTGAACTTGATTATAGAAGTAGTAGTGTATGGGCCAGATGAGATGAACAGAATGCTACTTGAGGATGTTTTTAGCCTTCATGGTTTTTAAACATGGTTGTGAATTGTGAAGAACTCAAAATTGACAATAAATTGGTGCGGTTTCTGGAGTAGAATAGAGATTTTTTCTTTCATTAGAGAGAACAAAGAACCACTGGTCTAATATTATTTACCGATGTAGCAAGATTTGTTTACCAGAACTATGTAAAATTTTGACATTTTACATCTATAAAAAAGATGTTAACTAACTGGTTTCATTTAATATAAATAAGTACCTATATAAAGTTATAAAATATGACCCGAGCTTACTTAATGAGTACAAGTTTAACCGCCATGAAGAGGTAAGATAGTTCCATCCGACCAAAAACCACGCGCCATTTATTTACAACGCCAATACATTTTCCTCTATCGGTTCCCCCCTCTCGTGTGGTGGGGTACGGGAGGGGGGAGAAGTAAAAGTCAGGCCGTAGAATAACTGTATCGACGTTCACTCTCTGCGACACACTTACAAATGTTAGCGTTCCAACAGCAAATCACAGCTGAATTATAAACAACAGGTTGCTCAGAAAAAATATTGTCGTATCACTCTGGATAATTTGTGGGTGGTCGGTTTACCTGAAATGAAAAGGCATTAGGGTAGGCTATTTATTAACTAGCACACGAAGTATGATAATTTAAAATGAATATGTTTTGAAATTCATTGGCATAAGCACCAGATCATCAACAGCCTATACTAGTCCACTGCTGGACATAGGCCTCTCCTTAGAAAGGAGGTTTTGGTCTACTATACCACGCTGGCCAGACGGGTTGGTATAGGGTTTGTTTCAAGTTTTCCTTCTCTTTGCAGTGCTGTTGTCCTGCTTATTTTGCTCCCTTAGTTGGCTCTTACGACACCCAGGGGTGAATAGGGGTGGTGACACTCTGTATTCTTAATCCGTCACCACGCGGACATATTTAAATACTCATACTTTTTTTTTTAGGAATATATCCTGTGTCGCGGGGGACTTTACAAACATTCATGAAACGGACACAAAGAACACCCAGAGTCAGAACAACAATTTGTAGACCACACAAAGTGTTGTTCCATCTGGGGATCGAACCCACAACACTCAGCGCAGTAGGAAGCGGCGAGGTGACCGCTTAAACCACTACGTCCATCCGTATAACCAATATCAATTTCCTACCATTTTCTTCCCTTTTGGCCCTTCCTTTCAATATATTATTAATATTATCTTATCCAATCTATTGCCAATTGCCACATTCATCTGTATATAGACTATTTCTTTCCGTGGGAAAGAAAAATAATAGGCCTTTCCTTTAAATGCGTCCATTCCCATCGAATCTCTAACCTAAACGGTTGACGGTAATAGGCTCTTTTTACATATGTGCAACTTTTATAGTAAAAAAAATTTGGGCATCTAATAAGCATTTACCTATCCCTTCTTAGATATAGATGGGAGTATATATTTTTATATGTATGTCTCATTTATTGAATAATATATTAAGGGCATGGATGGCTTGACTGCACGGACGGCGTACTCCATACTGCGCTGATTGTTGTGGGTTCGATCCTCACATGAGACGACACTTTGTGATCCATAAATTGTCGTTCTGAGTCTGGGTGTTCTTTGTGTCCGTATCATGTATGTTTGTAAGGTGTAGGATATAGGATATATTCCTACTACTGAAAGGTTACAACTTAAATTGGTTTCACACCTCTTGCTGAGTTTTGTAAAATTCGTAAATTTGTAAAAATTAAATTTTGTAAAATTGTTGTTAAATTCTTGATATATTATCCAACTAATTCGAAAACACGTATGATAACCCACCTGATAAAGAATTCTTGTAATTTTACCTCAAAATACGAATTACCAAGTTATTTTTAAGCCTACCAGGGCCTTACAGCTAATCAGTCTTAAGCAATTCTTCAGATCATCATTATTTCACCAAGTGAGTGAGGTCACAGGACCCTCCCCCCCCCCCCTCCTTCCCATCCTAATCCTGAGGGTAGTAATATTACTTACCAGAAAGCAAACTTAACACTGGACGTTGTGAAGTTCTACATTAGTTTAGTATGTAGTTGTCGAATTGAGGTCTCCGACCACAGCATTCAAACATTATCCATTGTAGGCGCAGTACAATATTCATGCACAGAATTTTTAACAGACAACAGGCCTACAAACGTTTTTGATGGTAAAAATGCGGCTACACTTGTCTGTCCTTGGCATAAGGTTTGAAATTTCTTTACATACTAAAAATATTTTCAAATTGTGTATAGGTAAATTTACAAAAAATACAGTGGAACATAGAACCTCCTTATTTTTTGAAATCGGTAAAAAATAAATACGGGCGACATCGCCATGCTGCATAACAATGACTTTTTATTAAAGAAAAGAGAGAAAAAAAGACCGAGACAAATCTTTGAAATGTTTAGATGTGTTGTTGTTTTAAGCAGAAAAAAATATATTAACCTGTTTTTTTTTGTTTTTCGAAGAATAAATCTGTACATTGCATGTCTAACATTTTTATGTACCATACTACTTGTAAAACGGTGCACAAATAAAGAGTTTTCTATCTAAATATCTAAATCTAAAATTATGTAAGTATGTTTATCAACAGTCTGGTTATATAGTCATAGAACAGGCTCTGCCTAATTTGATCAGAGAGCCGCGTGTAAGATGTGTGAGGTTAATTACTATTATAAATTTTATTTCAATTTTCTCTTACAAATCAATAAATTTTAATGCCATTCATACCATCCAAATACAAACAATAGCTACATTTTCCCCAAAACAATAGACATGCAAAAACACCGTTATTCAGTCGTTTTTGGCACCTGATCACCAGCCCAAAATTATCACCTACGTAACTTTTGTGCACAACGGGACCGCCAACGGTCGCAGCTACCCTCGCAACTCTGTTTATAGAAATTTGGTGATGCAACTGCTCCTTCTGAAAAATAAATGCATTCATTTCAAATATAAACCAACAAAAAAAAGTACAACTCCCGCTATAATGCCGTGCTATCCCCCCCAAAAATCTTACACAAGTAGTTCTACAGGTATTAAACATACAAATACATTCATGATTACATCCCTGAAGGGGTATGCAGAGACGTGTTAAACGCCCATAATATCATATATCACTGCTGGACATAGGAGACATTAGAAAGATAATAATATCCTACATAATAAGCCAACTATAATTTTTGTGACACTCCGTATTCTTAATTAGTCACCACACGGTCCTCCTTCTCGGAGTTTTCTGTAGCAAAAAAGAAACTTTAAAAAAACTTTTTTTTTTTTTTTTGCACTTTCCCAGTGTACGTTTTTACACAAAACTTCCTAGAGCACAACCACCTGGAAATCCAATACGATATAATCGGCCACTTGAGCTAAAAAGGCAGTTAAAATTAGGTCTGAGCTATAAAAAAGTGATCGCAACGATCAGTTGTTTTCACAAATTACCGTACAGGCCTATATAACCACTTATAATGAAACCGGATCAAACATCAACTACAATGTATGATAGTACTGGTTGGCACCAAAGCCTGAATAGCGTTTTGAACCCCGGACACAAAAGGAGGAGTTATTAGTTTAACATTTCTGTATTTGTTTCTAAGGTGGTAAACGGATTTTATTTTTTGTTTGAAAGCTCATTTAGTCCAGAATAATCTTAGCTTTAATTCAAGAACTGTTCCGTCCTACTAGATTTGCGACTCTTCTACAACTTGGTGACTGTTAAGCCACATCGGCTTCCCTCTATTTTGCTTTTAACGATATTGTGCAAAATTTCAATTGGTGACGCCATACGTTGCTATCGTGAAACCATTTCTTTAATATATTATTTGATGTAACACGTAAAGTCACAAATTTAATTTATTTTAACCACAGACAACTTGACTTCTTGCTGTTTTTCATCTACCTGTATTCTAATTTAAACTTAATTAGTTCAAAATGATAACTACTATAAGTTATGGGTATCCTGCTGATTCTAGACAAGTTGTAACGTCACATCTAGGATATAATGTTACTTTAAAAACGTTGGAGTATAGTCACTGGTTACGAATATCCATAACTATTTTCATCCTGTCATTTTAACTCCGTACATAAAACCGGTGTGGAAGTTGCACAAAACCCGTCACCAATAAGAAAAGAGTATAAACGCAATCAACGTTTTCTATAAAAAACACCTTTTAAATAAAACTAAACCCATATAAAATTGATTCATCCGTTTTTTTTTTTAAAAGGCAACTGAAATATACTAGTATTCCCTAAGCTAAATTAAGCTTAGGGAAGCTAAGCTAAATTGCTTGTGTAAGGAGTGGGTTCACATCGGTAGTGTACTGGTCAGGTTTCGAACCCACGACCTCTTGATCTCCAGTCCAATGCCTTAGCCACTAGGCTACCGACGCTCACGTTAAACTTAAAACAGTCTTCTTTTGAAATCTCATTATGTAACTATTTCTCACACACGTATTTATACGAATGTCCTTCAGTGCACACATGAACGTCATTCAATTGATGTACACACATATAAAAGTAAATATTATACACACGCACGCAGTTTACACCCATAAATTTACACTCATACATATGTCGAGTGAAATGTCTACGCACACATAGATTAGGCCACGTGCGCAGGAGTCTAGATTTTATTCGCGATAGCAACTGGCTAAGAATTATAATGTGCCTAGGTCTTATAAACAGTGAACAGCTGTGCCATTTGTATGGATTCATAGTTCCGAGTTCCTTTGTCGGTTAAGGATGTTTACTACTCGTAGATGTCACCAATTTCACTGCGGTTTCACGGATTAATTACTTATAAACGTTTGAACTTATGTTTTTTAATTTACGTAATTCTTGAAGAGGTACTCATATTAATTACAGATATTAAATTTTATTCACAAGGCGTGCTAGGCGAATGCTTCACGATGACCCCTTTGCGAAGACAAGGGATCTTCATCAGTTCTAAAACAAATCGCGAATCCTCAACATATGTATAATTATAAACACACACATGACTAATCTGTACAAATTAAATTTCATCAATCATCATCAACAGCCTTTACTAGTCCACTGCTGGACAACGGCCTCTCCTTAGAAAGGAGGTTTTGGCCTACTATACCACGCGGACCAGACGGGTTGGTATAGGGTTTGTTTCAAGTTTTCCTTCTCTTTGCAGTGCTGTTGTCCTGCTTAGTTTGCTCCCTTAGTCGGCTCTTACGACACCCACGGGATGAATTGGAGTGGTGACAATTTGTATTCTTAATCCGTCAATCTAATTTGACACTTATTATTATTTTAAGTTTATTTAACCTTTTTTCATCTTGACAGGGTTGCAGTGTCAGGAGAATTTAAAGATTACCAGCTTAAGTATGAAGTTCAAACGATACTGTCAGGACCGTTTCGAGCGGCGTGCACATTGGCTGTGGAATCTAGCGATGAGGGTGTTTGACAACCTGCATAGGGAGACTCACAAATCTCTTAAGCTATCCATATTTAGACGTTGCACAGAATAGACATTACTTCTACAAAGTGATGAGTACACCGTCCATTACGGAGTGTTGTGAATAAAGGGGCCGTTGATGAAGGCCCTCATATGTGTGTATAAACACATAAGTGTAACATAGGCGTATACATATAACAATGTAATGGTTTAAGCTATAAATAAATCTTTATCGTATATATTTTCTTGTTAGACAGGGCTCGTGGTTTAGATGGAACCGAGCAGGTTAACACATTGCAAAGTCAAGCAATCATATCCAGGTCAGTCTATGGATGGATGAACCATTCTTAACACTTTGAGACCCCTCTGTGCCTCGGAGGTAATCGTTACGTGCAGTTGGAGTCCGTGTGGTGACGGATTAAGAATACAGAGTGTCACCACCCCTATTCATCCCGTGGGTGTCGTAAGAGACGACTAAGGGAAAAAAAACTACGCAGAACACCAGCACTGCAGAGAGAAGGAAAACTTGACACAATCCCTATACCAACCCGTCTGGCCAGCGTGGTATAGTAGGCCAAAACCTCCTTTCTAAGGAGAGGCCTATGTCCAGCAGTGGACTATTAAAGGCTGTTGATGTGATGTGATGATGTGGAGTCCTAAATAGTCCGACAACACTCTTTTTACAGAATTTAGATATCGCATAGTATGTGGGTTGTGGAGGTCTGATGGCGTAGAAGTTCAGGCTTATCGGAGTAGACTTCCGATCTCAACCTAGTAATAGGGGGATGTTGGCTTTGGGTATCGGTAACCTCACTCACACTTCACAACACCAGTTTTCTGTGAGGTAGTGGGATTACTACGGCCGAGCCAGCGCATTTATGCGGACACATGGCTCTCCCACCTACACGTAACAAAACTTGGCTGCTAACAGGTTGCTTCAACCGTTGATATAGGATCCCCATCCCGTCCAAAACTTGTCGAGCATCCTCGAAAAACACACATGAATAAAACCATTTACCTCTAAGTCTCCCAGTAGCATCAAATACTTTATGTATACCTGTATATTTTACTTATTACTTATTTAGTGCCTTTTCCAAGCATTGCAATGCTGAGGACTCAAGAATATTGCACATTGTACATTTATATAAAATCTTACAATATATTACCTTATAATATACCTCACACATCTCACACACGGCCGTCTGATCCCAAACTAGGCAGAGCCTGTGCTATATTGTGCTAGTGTATTGAAAGGACTGCCAAACTTAAAAAATGAAACAGCCAGCCAGCCAGTGTGTCGCCGCGGGTGGACGGGACGGGTTTTTCTCCTCCACCCGCCATAACGGCCAGCCGCCGCGGAGGTGACGTCCGCGTGTGTACCTGAAGGTGGTACCCGCGCCGTTGCGGGCAGGCGCTAGGAGGAATACGGATGTCTTAATAATAGCAGTTCCCGGATCCCTCCCATTACAGGCGCAGAGTGGCACACCGTGTGGTTTAATCGGTCCGATTCCGACACACCACCCTACCCGCAAACCCCGGTGGGGTGACAGCCCACACGTGAAAAAAAAAGGTTCTATATTAACAACATATTTGAAGTAAAAGTAAAATACCACAAATGACACAGATACGCACGATATGTTACCCCCATTCTATTACCATATTTACCATACATTTTAAATACACCGCTAACAGAAGCCGTTGTACTAAAATCAATAAACAATAACTGTATACATAGGCTATTTATTAGCAACAATTTAGGTATGTAGTACGAGAGATTCTGTATCGCCATATAAACTCATCATTTTCATCATCATCAACAGCCTTTAGTAGTCCACTGCTGGACATCGGCCTCTCCTAAGAAAGGAAGTTTTGGCCAACTATACCACACTTTTCAGACGGGTTGGTATAGGTTTTGTGTCAAGTTTTCCTTCTCTTGGCAGTGCTGTTGACCTGCGTAGTTTGCTCCCTTAGTCGCCTCTTACAACACCCACAGGGTGAATAGGGGTGGTGACACTGCGTATTCTTTATTAGTCACCACACGTATCAGGATAGTTAGGATAGATAGTAAATCATTTTATTCAGAGCATTACTTAGCCTTTTTTTTAAATGAAATAAAACAAAGAACAGCAGTATACATCCTTAAATGCATTTATTTATGACTAGCGCCGCTCTTTGACTCCTGCGACTCAAGTGCCTTACAGCCTTTCACCCTTCCCCAAGAAAAGGGCCCGGGGGGATGTGAGTTGGGTTTAGGTAACCACACTCACTGAGTGAAAAACAATGAAAGAAATGGTTAAGAGAGATTTTCCGGGAAATCATGCTGTTACCCCGGTCGAACAGGGCCTTTATTTATGGAAGCATGGCTCACCTACATTACAGACTTATATTAAATGTGAAAGTGAGTTTATTTGTTTGTTTATTTGTTAGTTTTTTTTATGTCAGAGGGGGCAGACGCGCAGACGGGTCACCTGAGGGAAAGTGACCATCGCCGCCCATGAACGTCTGCAACTCAGGAGTCACAAACGCGTTGCTCGCCTTTTAGGAAGGAGTACGCTCTTTTCTTGAAGATTTGAAGGTTTATTTGTTAGTTTGTTTATTTGTTTATTTTTTGTTTGTTACGCTTTCACGCCTAAACCACTGAACCGATTTTAAAGAGCCTTTCACAAATGGAAAGCTACATTATCAGCGAGTAACATAGGCTAATCCTTACGACGATAATCAACATACACACACATACAAAAGCCAGTATTATATGCATTAGGTAATAAACATAGAATTTCAGTAATAATTCTCACGTTTAGCTAGAGAGCATCCAACCGGGTTCTATAATACGCTTGGTAATAAACTTTATAATCCGCCTGCTTTAAACAAGCCGTTTGCGCTACCAGCTTGCAATTTTCCATGGCTCCAGCTTAGCAGCACAGTAATTGCTTACCAATATTCTAAAGAATATTGGTAAGCAATTACTGTTACTGTTAAAATGTTGGTTATCACGATAAAAAGTAACTTATGTCCTTCCTTAAGAATTAAACTATATACATACCAAATTTCATCTTAAGCGGTTATTAATTCCCCATACAAACTTGAACCCCCTCTTCACCTTAATGCATGTTTTCTGGGATAAAATAATCCTATATCAATTCCCGGGACTCAAACTATCTCTATACCAAATTTTATATAAATCGGTTCAGCGGTTTAAGCGTGAAGAGGTAACAGACAAACAGACGGACAGTCACACTTTTGTATTTAAACATTAGTATGATTGTAAGATAAATATTTAAATATATAACAAAAACATCTTTATAACATAAGTCCCTACTTCATCTTTCTAAAGTCCCATCTATTTATGTAGATAATAAAATTGATACAATTTAGTTCCGGACACTGAAAGGGTCCTCAACACACACTCAAATACGCTGAAAAGGTTTTACAAAATAAATAACTTTATTTCCATAACACAGGTATAATCACAACAATTATTGTTGGAGACTCCTTTTAAGCATGTAAGATGCTTGTGCCAGGAGTCTCACAAAATAGGCAAAACTAATAGTTTTTTAGGCAGTTCCACAGTTGGAGCGTTCTCGGAAGAGGATGTCTTCCGGAAACAAATCTTTCAAGAAAATTCATATCAGTAGTAAAATAAGAGGCTCGCGGCTATAGTAGTAACCGAGTAAGGTAACACATTGTAAAGTTAAGCAATCCTTTAACACAGTGAGACCTCTCCGTCCCTCGAAGATCACGTTAAGCCGTCGGACCCGGTTGCTATATAAACATCTGTGACAATCGTTACGGGTACTTGGAGCCCTAAAAAGTCTGACAGAATAGTCTTTCTTCAGAACTTCGATATCGTCTAGTACTTGGGTTGTGACGGTCGGCAGTCGCTCCGCGTTAAAAATTTATTTGAATTCGAGGATGCTACCTAATTGCCCCTTTCCAAGAACTGAAGGACCCTTGAGCGGACGCGAAACCCATATAGAGGAAAAACGTATGTCTTAAATAAATAAATAATGGTCTTTAATTTCTTTAGACCAAGGCGCTAGGTACCTTCTATGCTCTAGTGATCTAGGCTCTTAACCTAATTAAAATACTGAACTTAACATAAAAACAACCCTCTCACCCCATTAAATCAACCCCAATACGAAGCAATATTAAAGCCATAGTTTAGTGTCGGCTCCCAACTATGTTTGTGCATGTGTGTATCGGTGCTTGGCCGCGACGTCGTCAGTGGGTCAAGAAACAAGGTCACGCCATTTCTCTCGAGTGCGCGGGCGCAAGCAACGCGATGTCTTGTCGCTCGGCGCATGGGACGCAAGGGGGAAAGGGGGGTGCGGGTGGGGGACCAGAACAACGCGTAGGCGAAGATTGACTTGCAGGTTGAGGATTAGTTAACAGCGCAACATTTCTAGAACTGGATAATTCTGAAGTCTAAGAATTAGCAAAAGACGCTATATAGACATAAGCAAAGTACATTTTGTACTATGAGTTCTAAAACACGAATAAAAATACTGAGATGTTTTTGTTACTATTTATTTTACGGTTTTAGCCGCGTGTGTATTTCTAGGATAACCGGCTTGTTCCCCACGCGACGGAGTCCCCTTTTCTGAGGACTGAAGCATCCTTAGGCAGGCAGCATCCGACGACATTGCATCAATGCAATGTCCTCGGATGCTGCCTGCCTAAGGCACTCACCCAGACTCAGAACAACAATTTGTAGATCACATAAAGTGTCGTCCCATGTGGGTATCGGACCCACAGCACTCAGCGTAGTGGTGAGCGGCGTGGCGACCGCTCAAACCACTACGCCATCCGTGCAGTCAATGTAAAGTAGCTACAAAATCCATACATCCTTGTTTATGTTCTCTCTCACCTCCCTTACTCATAATTCAGTTCGTTTAAACTTTCATAAAACCTCCCTTTTAGTCCCAAAATTGCGCGGTTAACGGCAATAGGCTTGTCAAATTTTGGTGGTGGTGACGGATTAAGAATACGGTCTTGTAAGAGCCGACTAAAGGAGCAAGCTCCACCGGAGTGATACCACGGCCCCACAGAAACAATTGTTTTTTTTTGTTCTGAGTATGTGTGTTCTTTGTGCCCGTTTCATAAATTTTTGTGAAGTCCCGCACGACACTGTATATATTTTTAGTGCAGGAAGTGTCTACGGCCTACGGCACAAGCGACCCCTGCTCGACGAGCTGAAGCAGTTCCTCGAAGTGTGACCCTCAGTACGTACGTACGACCCTCTAGCAAGTATTAGTGTGTCATCAGCATAGGTAGTAATGGATATTTTATATCAAACCGATAACAGCTGAATTAAATGGCAGTCGGCACTTTAAAAACATCGTTATTGAGCAATCTTTATAATTGAAACAAAACAGTAATCTAAATACGAAGATAATATCGGGGTCAGTAGTTTAATTAGTCCCACCCACAGAAGGAACATTAACAATTACATTTGAGAGTACATTAATATGGATACGTCATTAGCATTTGGCTTAGAGTTATGTTGGGCAATGAGATCTGCCACTTAGGCTATTGTTCGATAAATATCTGGTGGGGAATCTTATCTTACCAATCTTACTAATAATAAAAGATCAGGATTTGTTGTTAGGATGAGAGGATGTTTACTACCGTGGCGACTTCCACAACAAAAAACACCAAACTACGAAGAAATCATTAATCCCGCAGTGGAATTATTAATTAGCATCCTGTTTTACCGCCGATTAGTATACACATACCTACATATATACTACCACGGCCCAACGTTAACCATTGTATAAACAACTTCCCAACATTAACCGGGAGGCCGCGGCCCGCCAGACAGAGTGGTTCAGGTGTTCACGTTTTCTTAAACGTCAAAATTTTTTGACAACTGAAAATACAGATTCAAAATATTTATTGATTTATAAACATACTTATGGTCCGTGTGGTGACGGATTAAGAATACAGAGTGTCACCACCCCTATTCATCCCGTGGGTGTCGTAAGAGCCGACTAAGGGAAAAAACTACGCAGGACAACAGCACTGCAGAGAGAAGGAAAACTTGACACAAACCCTATACCAACCCATCTGGCCAGCGTGGTATAGTAGGCCAAAACCTCCTTTCTCAGGAGAGGCTTATGTCCAGCACTGGACTATTAAAGGCTGTTGATGAAACATACTTATATAACATTCGACATTCAAATATGAGCAGGCTTGGTGTATAATTCTTATTCAAAATGTCATAAAAAAATATCTGTGACCGTATTAGCATATAATTCACAACAAAAACCAGTACATACATAATATATTAATTTATTATTCACACCCAAATGATCAGCCATTCTCATTGACACCTTTGTTGCGACGGATCCTAATCTTAATACATTTCAAATTGATTATCTCCACTTCTTGCCGACGTCGAACCGTGTTGTCTTCCCACGCTGCTTGATGCCCAGAATGGGCTGTGGGCTATACGCTAGAACAGTAGCAAGTGACTGATTGGTACCGTTACTGAGTCGATGTTGGTCTGCTATTGTTGTTATTCTGAATCGAGAGACCGGTTTGTATTGTTACAGAATATAAATATAAAATTTAAATAAAAAAGATTTATTTCCATTAACTCAAGTTAATCTAATTACAAGAATTGTTGGAGCACTCCTTTTAGACATATCAGTGCCTGTGTTAGGAGGCTCCGCTCTTCCAAATATAAGCATAATGATTAAGATTTAACAAGGTATTTATACTTGGTGAATACAAAAAGAAAAAAAAACTAAAATTATTAGATAACGTGAAGAGATTTACGAGAGATTAGATAACGTGAATTTGTTCGTATGTAAGTATGATTAAACGTAGGTGTGCGTGTGTTTGTTTGTGTGTGTGTGTGTGTGTGTGTGTATGAGTGTGACTTAGCTCCTTATGTTAGTATTGCCATTAAATATTCAGTTTCATCATAAGTTAGTTGTAGTAACCAATTCCTAAGAGCTGTTTTACAATTTAGCTTATTTAGCGGATATATGCTTAATAGTTTATTTACTTTATTATAAAGAAAAGACGATAGCCTGGTATACTGTTGACGAGCAAATGTACTTTTTACTGGAAAATAAGGAGCCACCAAGTCACATCTCCTTTTATTAAGCATCACTTGATCGAATTCTAACCATGTAGTCTCATTATAGCGAACAATATGTAGATTTTCCTGACAGACAGAACGTTACTATAAATATATAATTCTGTAGTGGGAAACCGGTATGGCTTAAAGAAAATTACTTTTAAAAGTGACCTCTGAGCCCTTTCCTAGAATACATTTAATATTACAAGGGAGACATCCTGGAGTACATATCAAGTCGAAATAGTTATCACAGATAGCGGGAATGGGCAAAGTAAGGCAGGTGGTGAAATTTTTAAAACACTTTGTTAGAAACTTTATTTGAACACAATAGACTTACCTCGCCTCGCGATATCTAGAGAGATGCTAGTGGTGTCGAGGGACAAGACACAGACCTTCAGGGTGTAATAACCAAACCAGCGCAGAAAAGAAGTAGACGTACCTTATTAGTTTCGAAAGTATAATCTTTAATCTTTTTTACCAAAAAAAGGTTGGACAAATCCACGTATTGACCACTTCATTAAATAAACCTATCAAGCCATTTGAAACTTTACATTGTATTTATAAGATACATAATCTACTTGCTTGTGGAAAAAAACATTGTAGTAATGTTATTAAGAGTAAACAAAGTAAATACTTCCATATAATGGTCAAAGTGTGCCAATTGTAACAGACGCCGACCATAAATACAGATGTGCATAATCTCCTTGCCCCCTCTTTCGTTCCCCCCCCCCCCTCCACCCTCTCTACCCCTCTCGCCCCTTTCACCTTATAATCTTTAATCTTTTTTACCAAAAAAATGATTATCGGTTTTACAAGTAGTAGTTTCGAAAGTATTATAGATGCGACAGAATTACAAAATTTTAATTACCACACTTTTAATTACACTGCCCGGTATATACCTTGTCTCGCCTGCTGCTTACTGCCTTGATTTGTTTTGTTAAGTTTAATATGCTGTTGATTTTTCACGAGAACAAAAACGCAGGAAGACGAAAATCAGGATGGCCTGTTAATCAATTATTAAAGGGTTCTTAAAATTAATTGAGCCCTCAATATTAAAAAAAACCCTGATAATAGTTCAATGCCTTCATTTATTTCCTACGTGAAACTAGCGTTTTATTGCCTCAGCTTAAGTTTTTCTTTGTCACTCCTGAAAAGGATAACTTTTTGCAATGTTACCACAAATAAAATTGGGAAAAGATATAAAAAGTAATGATGATGATAGGTTCATCAACAGCCTTTAACAGTCCACTGCTGGACATAAGCCTCTCCTTAAATGATGATAGGTTAAGTTACATAAAACGACTAGCTGACCCGCACAACTTCGTCTCTTCTCTAAAAATAAATATATTTCTTGTTTTTGCAACTCTCTTCATTGATGTTCCGCTCATATTGGTAATTTTTTTTTATTCTATAAAGGTTAGATATCCGTGTGGTGACGGATTAAGAATACGGAGTGTCACCACCCCTATTCATCCTGTGGAGGACACCCACAGGATGAATAAGAACCGACTAAGGGAGCAAACTACGCGGGACAACAGCACTGCAAAAAGAAGAGAGGCCTATGTCCAGCAGTGGACTAGTAAAGGTTATTTAGGCAATGTCTTCATAGATAAATGGGCTATCCTACATTAAAATATTTTTTTAATTGGAATCAGTAGTTACTGAGATTATCGAGTTCAACCAAACAAACAAACTTCAGATTTATAATATTAGCATAGATATAACTTTTACGTTAAGTATTTACAATTTTCTTTTTTATTTTAATACTTTATGCACAAGTGTGGGTTGTACGATGGCGGACTTAATGCCATAGGCATTTTCTCCCTGTCAACCTTAGGATGGTGCTGAAACGTGTAACTAAGGTGCACTGCAAAATAAATGAAAATTATTATTGAGAAGTTAGACAGAAACACTGAGATAAATACACACATACAAACGTACCAAATACATACACATACTTAAATATTTACTTAGTTACACACATACATGAACCTACAAATATTGTTGAAGATATAAATTGGTTAGTTCATTAAAGTAAGTGTACAAAATGAATAACAGTAAAACCTATCACTCAGAAGTACATACATAAAAGATAATTACGTTGTTTCATAAGTTATGATGAGAATAAATATAGCGGTATTTAGTGTGTCATTTTAATACTAGATGGCGTTACAAAGGTTAATAGTTTCATGTAGTGCTTGTGTGGTGTTGATACCTACTCTGCCGTGCCAATCCAAAACACTGTAACTTCTGAAAACGACATTTGAACTTTAAAGCTTTGTTACATTTTTTTACCATGTTAAAACCCTAATTTAAATCCAATACAGTATTTTTAGATTATTGTCTCTTTTAAAATACACTTTAGAATAACAAAAGTGTCGATCAGGGGTACTAAGCCGACGTAAAGAAAAAACATAATAGATTTTCAAATTATAAGGAAATGATTTATTTATTTTTCCAAATATGACAATCTTTTTGATATCACCACGGATGAGCCACTGCCATTCCATCGCCACTGTAAAAACACTGAGTTAGTGTAGACTACCGATATTTGTACCGATGCCAATGGCCACTCGATGGCATCTCAATAGCGTGTCAGTGGTATGACAGTGGCTTGGCGTGAACATATAATAGCAGAATTGAGGCCCTGACTGAGCGTTGTTAAGGCAAAATACAGTCGAGTTACAGTCTTTTGGATTGGTACGGCAGTACTGAGGAATGATTTGAATTTGCCAGAATTTAATATTGGTTGTATATACTGTAAGCTTATATTTTATGAATAAATGAATATGTTGGTACAACTGCTGAGGGTACTAAAGGTGTCTCTCAAAATAATTCTTGAAACGCTCACCAAACACAAGCTTTTTAAGCCCAGGGCTACGCTTGCATCTGTATCAATTACGGTATTTAATTTTATAGGGATAAAAATTAGCCTATGTTTATTTAGCCAGATTATAATCTATCTCTATTCCATAATTCAGCTAGATTTGTTCAGCCGTTTTGACCTGATTTAGTAACAAATATACATACATACTTTTGCATTATTACTAATTTAGTAAGATGCTTAACTACTAACTTCTTAGTTTTAAGCTATTACTATGTTAAAAACTAATTCCTTAAGACGGCTTATTACTGTACAATAGTTTATTTATGTAGGTTATATAAGTCTGATTAAAAAAAACTTATCTTATTAGTTATTATAATAATTATATTATTGCAGGTTATTTTTTATTCACTGATTTGAATTAATAGACTACATTTTGTATTTTACGATGATGAAATCTAAATTATAAGTAACCATCGTGAAGTTTGGACAAATCCACGTATTGACCACTTCATTAAATAAACCTATCAAGCCATTTGAAACTTTACATTGTATTTATAAGATACATAATCTACTTGCTTGTGGAAAAAAACACTGTAGTAATGTTTTTAAGAGTAAACAAAGTAAATACTTCCATATAATGGTCAAAGTGTGCCAATTGTAACAGACGCCGACCATAAATACAGATGTGCATAATCTCCTTGCCCCCTCTTTCGTTCCCCCCTCCACCCTCTCTACCCCTCTCGCCCCTTTCACCTGCCCTCGGCTCTTCGCAGCCTACTTCCGCGACACACATTCCCAAATCAACCGGATTGGGACCTAGATTATTTGGACACAGTTATTTCAAACTTGACTTTTACACGTTGTTTTAAGACGTAGTTTTGCATACCAGAGCATTTTTAAAGGAAAGTATGACTTGTTGTTTTAATTTTAAGGTCGATTAAAGCGTTGAAGACGTATGATCAATGAATTCAAAACGGTACGCGGCGTTTCTGCGCGTGAGTTCAAATTTGTATGATTTTTAAAAGGCTTCTTAAGAATTTTTGTATTGAAATTTAAACTTTATCCTTGGCTTTCTAAAGTAAATTTTAGATTAAATAGTTTTGTAGGTTTCAGGCTGTACTTACCGTGCGACTTTTTGACTGCCAATATAAATGTTTGAGTTCGCTCGTTTGACACACTTAGAACGACTTTTACTATCTATTGAAGAATTACTTAAATAATATAATTGATTGGTCATAATTATAATTCAAATAAAGATTAAACTTGTACCTACTTATAGTGGTGGTATGGTATGGTGGTATAGTGGTGGTGGGTTATAGAGGTGTTAAATATATAGATGTTTCTAAGTAGACTGCCTCGGTGGTGCAGTGGTAACGTATGCGACTGCTGTGCTGAGGTCTCGGGTTCGATTCCCGGGTCAGACCAAATGTTTGTACGATCTGCAAATATTTGTAGCGGAGTTTGGGTGTTTTTTATGTATTTTTAAAAAGTATAGTATAAGTATTCTATCAGTCAATCTAGCTTTCATAGTACAAGCTCTGCTTAGTTTGAAACTAGATGGCGTTATGTGTCAGATGTGAGAAATATTATTATTATTACTATTATTATTAAGTGGCTGTAGGTAGCCAAACATTTGTGTTTTACTAAGAATTTTAAAACTAAACGTTTGTGACTCCTGAGTTGCAGACGTTCATGGGCGGCGATGGTCACTTTCCATCGGGTGACTCGTCAGTTCTATCATAAAAAAACGACCTAAAAATTCTTAGTAAACGACAAGTTTAGCTACCCACAGCAGGATTAAGAATTCCGAGTGTCACCACTCCTATTCACCCCGTGGTATCGTAAGAGGCAACTAAGGGAGCAAACCACGCAGGACAACAGCACTGTAAAGAGAAGGAAAACTTGAAACAAACCCTATATCAACCCGTCTGGCCAGCAAGGTATAGAAGGCCAAGACCTCCTTTGTAAGGAGAGGCTTTTATCCAGCAATGGAATATTAGAGGATGTTGATGACAATGATGAATTATTTAAGATAAATGAAAGTATAGTCAGGAATAAATCCGGCTTATAGAAGCTGCGAAAGGTGCACGTGAGCCTGCCGAACTAGTACATCTAAATAGGGTTTACTGCGTACGCGCATTCTTTTTATGGAATGGTTACCTGATGGAAAACGACTACCGCCGCCATTGAACGCCTGCCACTCAGGAGTCACAAGCTCGTTGCCGGCCAATGAGAAAGGAGTAGGTACGCTTTTTCTTGAAGGTTTGAAGGTCTATTCTGATCTAGTTTAATAAATACATCGATACCCGCGGGTAACTTTAGCTGTACAATGTTTTTTTTTCATGGCATAGAAAGGCTAACTTGTAGACGGGAAGTAACCACTGCCACCTATTGACGCCTGAAGCTCAAGAGACTCAAGTGCTTTGCCCCTTTTTGGGGGGTTGGTTATCACTTACTTGGTGAAAAATGTTTGACATCGGTTTCCTGTGAGGCTGAATTCATAGGAATTACTCAATAATTATCAACAACTAGCTGGTGACCTCGACTTCGCGTGAAATGACAAAAGCGCTGCCTTAGTAGGTTCGATTCGCGGACCGGGCAAAATTTTATAGGGGTTTTCTAAGAGAAGAATTAGCCTAAAGTTACTCCTTATATAGACAGCTGCCTGGTGATAAAATATTATCAAAATCGGTAAAGCCCTTTTGAAGATTATAAGTAACAAACGGACAGACAGACAGACAAAAAATATTTAAACTGTTTTTTTGGCAAATAACCGTGTGAGCGTGAAAAAGACATATTATTTTGACATTAAAAAAAAGACATTCAATTTGATTTCTTTGTATAGATCTTTTGCACATAAAGAGTGTATAAAAAAACATCATTTTGTGTATAATTATTTATTGATTCCCAAAAGACACCACCACCACAATAATATGAGTAACACACAGTGTTACAATACTCTGTAACTCTTTAACAATAATGAAAAAAATAACTATACGATAACAATATAATCCTTTGATACTGAAAATAAATCAACAAAATAAAATTCTAGATTATCTAGTCGAAAAAAATAATTCAATCATAGTTTTTAATCTATGAAAAATTATGGTCAACTCAACTGACAGGTCAAAAAATTATTTTCATTATATTTATGCATGCGGACAGATTACAGTTAGTAAATACATATACGTTTAATAATTAATAAATGTGAATAAATGAGGTTCCCATAAATAAGATGCATAATTTATTCAAAATTATAACTAACTCATTCTGGTATAGTTAAAATACCTCATATTATTTATTTTTCCGTAAATTAGTTTATTTAGACCGGTTTATGAATTTATTATTCTAATAACGGTATCCATTAGTGCAAATTACAACGTGAATATTTATTTTTAAAAAATGCATAAAATAGTGAGGGGCTAAGTATAAAAATATCTACTTTATTTAAGTAAAATAATAAGCAATTCAATATAACGGTTTCAAATCGGACCAGTGTTGCCAATTTATACAATTAACATTTTATTCATCAATACTTCAGTATTGAACAAGAAAATGTATTTTGATGTATTTTATTTTCATAAAACGGAAAAACTTCATCTGATTTTCATAAAATATCCGCACGCTTTATATTAAATCAAAACAATCGACTTATTTTAGTATAAAAATAGATGATTTATCAGGAATACAAATAAATGGTCAGAACATGTATAAAAACATAGATTTTATTGATTGTTAGATTATGTAAATACTTTAATACAACTGTAGGGTCCAGCATTACTTTCTACTTAGTGTTACTTAGAATATCAATAAATACGATATAAAGTGAACACCATTTTCGCAAGTCAACATATAATAAACTCTATCAGTCAATATTCTTAATAACAAAACGCATAACCCGCATTTAAATTGAATACAACGCCATCTATACTTCCATTAATCAACTAATAACGCTTCAGCGGTTATCAAAAATAAATCAACTTTTTTTGGGAACAGGCGGTAATACCGAAGAGACGACAGAGTTACGACAGCAACTTCTGTTCAAGGGCGGCCCACAGCGGGTCCAGGGGAGAGCTGAGGGCATATGAATTGTAAGAGTTGTTCTCGATCACGTCATTTGGTGTGGGCTCACCGAATACGAGGTAGTGTGCAGTAGAAGAGGGGGCGGGGGGGGCGACGGACCCAGCCGCTCGTCTCCGCCCCGACGCGAGGCGCACGCTACGAAGCATGGCTGCGGATTTTATTCGTTCTGAAATGAAAATTGAAAATGTATGGCACATGCATCACATCAGATCACATCAACAGCCTTTAATAGTCCACTGATGGACATAAGCCTCGTCTTAGAAAGGACGTTTTGGCCTACTATACTACGCTGGCCAGACGGGCTGGTATAGAGTTTGTGTCACGTTTTTCTTTTGGTCAGTGCTGTTGTCGACGGATGGCACATTTAATGATAGATTTATTTAATTTCCGATTAGTAAACGTTTTCCATCAGGCACACACTAGTCTTATATTTTTGGCTTAGTAAGTGACCCTGACTGCAAAGCCAGCCAGGTCGTGGGTTCCACCACCCAGGACAAATAATTGTGTGATGAGCACGATCATTTGTTTTGTGTCTGGATGTAATTTATATTTAACTAGCTGACCCGCGCAACTTCGTCTGCGTCTCTCAATAGTAATAAATTTTCGCCGTTTTTGAAACATTCTTCATTGGTGCTCCGCTCCTATTGGTCTTAGCGTGATGATATATAGCCTATAGCCTTCCTCGATAAATGGGCTATCTAACACTGAAAGAATTTTTCAAATCGGACCAGTAGTTCCTGAGATTAGCGCGTTCAAACAAACAATCAAACAAACTCTTCAGCTTTATAATATTAGTATAGATATGTATGTATTTAGAAATATACTTATAAGTATGTTTATCAGCAGTCTGGTTACCATAGTAGTTTGTGATCAGACGGCAGCGTGTGAAATGAATAAAATCTATCAAATCTGAGGTTATTATTATCATTGGTTATTATTAGGTTATTATTAAAATTTATAATGTAGCTGCATCTAGCTGAAAAATAAAATTACCTTCCAAGTACTAAGATAATAACAAAAATCGATAATTTAATCTGTTCAATTAAAATAATACAATACCTCATACTTAACGTGAGCTATCAACATCCTAAATGTGTATACCAGTAACGTTTATACGGCAAGAGTCAGTGTAGCAATTATTATTTTAAGATAACTACTGCATTAGGAATATACCCTGTGTCGCGGGGGACTTTACAAACATACATGAAACGGACACAAAGAACACCCAGACTCAGAACAACAATTTGTTAATCACACAAGGTGTCGTCCCATGTGGGTCTTGAACCCACAACGCTATACACATTATAAATTATATTATTTACACAACGAAAGATTACCAACATAAAAAAAAAAGATTTACGGACTTAAGGTCAAACAAACGTTATGAAAAAAAGCGGCGGCAGCATAGTGGTTAAGGCGTTGGACTTGCAATGAGGAAGTCGTGGGTTCAAATCCTGGCCAATACACTACCGACGTGAACCCATTTCTAACACAAGCAATTTAGCTTAGAGGGAGGGGTTAAAGGGAATACTAGTAATTTCGGTTGATCGTAGACTTTAAAAAAAAAATAGTTATGTTCAACTACAGATAGAATAATAGTATATAAATTGTAGATCATAGGCAGGTATACAGATATCATAGTTTTCATAGTCCGTGTAGTGACGGATTAAGAATACGGAATGTCACTACCCCAATTCATCCCGTGGGTGTCGTAAGAGCCGACTAAGGGCGCAAAACAACGCAGGACACCAGCACTGCAAAGAGAAGGAAAACTTGACACAAACCCTATACCAACCCGTCTGGACATCGTGGTATAGTAGGCCAAAACCTCCTTTCTAAGGAGAGGCCTATGTCCAGCAGTGGACTTTAAAAGGCTGTTGATGATGATAGTTTTTATTATTTAGTCCAAATATGTCCCGTCCCCTAGGCATACAATGATTAAAATTAGGTAAATGCAATAAGTGTATTATTAATGAGAAAAATATATCTTAGTAAGGTGCCTGAAAATCCTTTTACTTTAAAACTATCACACGTAGATTGCTGTTTGCTTTCTAGAAGGCGTTTCAATACCAAATAATAAGGGGGAACTAGTTTCGTGCAAAAATATGGGAATCATTTGGCAAACCTCGCAATAAAAACTGGTAAGTATGTACTGATCGTTACTGCAACCACACAACTAACCAGACCAATAAAGTTAAGTTAAGTTTGTAATACCTATATGTCAATGTGATTTTGTTAATATGTTGTCTAAACTGTGAATGCTGTGTTAGCTCGTAAGTGGCATGTATATCAGAACCTTATTACTGAGATTTTACCATTAATGTTACATATATGTGCTGTGAGTTAACCTAATAAATAAATAAATAAATAATAAACCTCAAATTTTGTTACATATTTTTTCTCCTTACACACTTGTATAGGATGCGTAACACACTTAATTTAATTACGAGAATGAGTTTAAATATGGTATACCTTTTTAAAATCTTGACTATTTATAGTCAAGTTTTTTTTGTTCTATAGTATATATCACTATGCTTTTTAGCAATGATTATTTCCCAAACTGTTATTTAGTAAGAGGTTATCATTTTGTTTCTTACTGTTTATTATTATTGTTACAATGTCCAACTACGCTTCACATTTATAGTTTAATGTTAGAAAACCAAAGTACAGTATAATTGGACTTAAATATTTGCGCACACACCTACAGCTCTTGAGTATTGTATATTGTGAGCAATAACAGGAACTAGAAATTTGCCACATTCTATTTTAAGCGCTATAACGATAATCGGAGGTGCCGAGCGGGCAGTACCGGCGGTGTGGGGGTGCAGGTACTCACCGTCGGAGGTGCTGAGCGGGCAGTACCGGCGGTGTGGGGGTGCAGGTACTCACCGTCGGAGGTGCTGAGCGGGCAGTACCGGCGGTGTGGGGGTGCAGGTACTCACCGTCGGAGGTGCTGAGCGGGCAGTACCGGCGGTGTGGGGGTGCAGGTACTCACCGTCGGAGGTGCTGAGCGGGCAGTACCGGCGGTGTGGGGGTGCAGGTACTCACCGTCGGAGGTGCTGAGCGGGCAGTACCGGCGGTGTGGGGGTGCAGGTACTCACCGTCGGAGGTGCTGAGCGGGCAGTACCGGCGGTGTGGGGGTGCAGGTACTCACCGTCGGAGGTGCTGAGCGGGCAGTACCGGCGGTGTGGGGGTGCAGGTACTCACCGTCGGAGGTGCTGAGCGGGCAGTACCGGCGGTGTGGGGGTGCAGGTACTCACCGTCGGAGGTGCTGAGCGGGCAGTACCGGCGGTGTGGGGGTGCAGGTACTCACCGTCGGAGGTGCTGAGCGGGCAGTACCGGCGGTGTGGGGGTGCAGGTACTCACCGTCGGAGGTGCTGAGCGGGCAGTACCGGCGGTGTGGGGGTGCGGGTACTCACCGTCGGAGGTGCTGAGCGGGCAGTACCGGCGGTGTGGGGGTGCAGGTACTCACCGTCGGAGGTGCTGAGCGGGCAGTACCGGCGGTGTGGGGGTGCAGGTACTCACCGTCGGAGGTGCTGAGCGGGCAGTACCGGCGGTGTGGGGGTGCAGGTACTCACCGTCGGAGGTGCTGAGCGGGCAGTACCGGCGGTGTGGGGGTGCAGGTACTCACCGTCGGAGGTGCTGAGCGGGCAGTACCGGCGGTGTGGGGGTGCAGGTACTCACCGTCGGAGGTGCTGAGCGGGCAGTACCGGCGGTGTGGGGGTGCGGGTACTCACCGTCGGAGGTGCTGAGCGGGCAGTACCGGCGGTGTGGGGGTGCAGGTACTCACCGTCGGAGGTGCTGAGCGGGCAGTACCGGCGGTGTGGGGGTGCAGGTACTCACCGTCGGAGGTGCTGAGCGGGCAGTACCGGCGGTGTGGGGGTGCAGGTACTCACCGTCGGAGGTGCTGAGCGGGCAGTACTTGATGGTGTGCGCGGTGTCCCCGCTGGCCCCGCAGCGCGCGCAGACGAAGGCCCTGAGCACGGGGCACGTCACGCGCCCGGCGCCGTCCTTCAGCGAGTGCGAGCGGTAGTAGCACTCGCGTTCTCCATTGTTCTTGCAAAAACGACATTCCTACACAAAGTAACAGAAAATGTTACCACGTCACGAATGAACTTTAGTTATGGAGCGTATGATTGAGCTTACTTCTCTTCGTTGAGAGTCTACGGTAATGGTCCATAATTTGGTACCGTCATATTTGGTATAACACTTTTGTATAGTAAAGGAGGTGAGGGAGTAACGGGTCATTCTTTGAGGTGCCCCCTCCTATAATTGGCGAAGGTTAGCTCTCACTTTAAAGTGGCCTCTAGTACCATCACTCACCGGTTTTCTGTGACGCCTAATTATCACTCTAGTCGAGTCAGCCCACATGCACTAAATCAGAGCTTTCCCACACTAAAAGTGATGGACAGTTACGGAACGGTGGACGTGACATTTAACAGATAAATGACAGCTTACACTAGAGAGCCTCTTGACCCGCTTGTGGGGGTCCCGGCTCTGCTCCAACTCCTGCAGCAGCGCGAACAGCGCAGAGTTGGGCAGAGTGCTCAGCACGCGCAGCTGCTCGTCCGACAGCGGGGGGGGAGGAGTGGACGACTCTGCACAGATGACATAATACTGACAAACAACATCTAAAGAAGAGTGAGTCATATGAATAGTAAATTTTGATAAATATACTTTTAAGGGAAAATAAAGTGCACGAAAACACTACATTACAAAATATATTTTGCAGCAAAACACATTTAGACTAAAAAATTTATTAATACAAAACAAGTATGCCTGCGGTATTTAAGAAAGAAAGAAAGAAACATTTATTTGCACAGAATACAGGTGGTACCAGATTTTACAAAGGTGTATAATGTTCAAGCTATATTCTGCCTGTACTAGGCATGCAAATATTTATATAGAGACTCAAAACATTAACTAATGATAACTATTAACTAATAAAATTAACAAAATGTCAAAAAAAAAATTATTACATAGAAGTTATTAAATTTATTGAATTATTATATCTAATTTATTAAATCTACAAATGATCATATACATCAGTTTTATATTGCATGAACTCTTTCATTGTATAAAAGCACTTATCAACTAGCCATTTTCTTAACTTAATTTTAAAATATTTAAATGGAAGTTCCCTAAGGCTCTTAGGAAGTTTATTGAAAACTAAAATGCACATGTGATACACATTCTTTTTCATCAAAGATGTTCTAAAAAATGGAATCATTATTTTCGTAGGATCTCTTGGTCTGTATTTAGTAACATGATCCCTCTTGAATTTAAAGAAATTATTATATTTCCTAACAAAGATTGATACTTCAAGAACATACATGCAGGTCAATGTCAGCAAATTATGTTTTTTAAATAACGGTTTACAAGAGTCAAGTGGACTCACTCCACAAACAGCTCTTAAACATTTCTTTTGGGCAATAAAGGCTTGATCAACATCAGTCGAATTCCCCCATATTATTAACCCATATCTAAGGATAATAAGCTACAAGTGCAGTCTTTTCATCAGACACGGTACGAAGCTTTCTAAGGGCGTAGACAAATCTACTTAGTTTGAGGCAAACATCATTTATGTGTTGTCTCCAGTTACAAAATCTATCCAGAGTTATACCTAAAAATTTTATACTGTCCGCTTCTTCTATAGTATTATTTTCTATCTTTATGTTCACGAGTATGTTATTTTTTGAGTGTTTACTTCTATTCGTACCAAATTTTATAAGTTTTGTTTTTGATAGATTTACATTTAATTTGTTTGCTTTTAACCATTCTAATACCAATTGTACTTCTTTACTTATTTTAGTTTCATGAGATGTATCTTTATTCTTATATGGCACTATTATAGATATATCGTCTGCGAAAAGAACACTTTGACAATTAATTGAATCTGGTAGGTCGTTGATGTATAATAAGAACAGTAACGGTCCCAAAACGCTACCTTGTGGAACGCCATATCTATTGACCTTGTATGGGGATCTGTGTACACTGCATTCGTTACTATCATTTAAACTGGTGATTTCAATACATTGCTCACGATTGGTTAGAAAACTTTTAATCCAGTCTAAAGCTACATCCATCCTCTTATACCAAAATTTTCAAAAGTCAAATTAGGTTAGTAATAGAGACGGTATCGTACAACGGGTGATCATAATAAACAAATAAAACAGACAATCCTCAGTTTGTTTGTAAACATTCTTTGTTTGGCCCTTTTTTTTTTCGCGCGGAAATCCCCTCGGATACCACCTATCGGTGGCATGTCGGACTCGAACCGACTAAAACCGCACGCCGTCTCGGGTACTAATAGCCGGGGAACCAGTTATACCCTAGAAAGGAAGTTCCTGGTGCCCCGACATACCTCGGGCCATCTACAACGATTAGACGACCCCCCCCCCCGCCCGTGTGGGAACCCCATGTTCCCTCTGCTCCCTGGAAGCGCCGCCACCCCGCCACTTCACGCCACTTCTGCTAGGGTGACAGATGGCCTCACCTGTCATCCCTAGGCCTGCGCTTATGGAGGACGGAGGTCGTTCTGCGACCTCCGGCGCCTGAGTCACCTGCGGTACCTGGCCCGTTCCCGGGCCTGGCGGGCCGGGAGAGTGCTAAACGTCTCCCGGTCCCGCTCCGCCGTCTCCTTCGCGAGCATAACTTGCTCGCAGAAGGAGACGGCAGAGTTCCACGCACTCTCGCTCCGCACGATAGCCGCAATCAGGCTATCGAGCGAGAGAACTCCCACTCCGATGGCCGCCACGAGGTCTCGCCTCTGCTCAACCCACGCCGGGCACTCTGCCAGCGTGTGGAGAGCCGTGTCCACGGTCTGGCCATCGCAGTGGTGGCACTCAGGCGTTGGCTCCTCTTTGCTTGGCCCATATTTATAATACCCTTTTGTTTTTTATGTTAGAGGGGGTAGACGAGCAGACGGGTCACCTGATGCAAAGTAAGCATCGCCGGCCATGAACGTCTGCAACTCAGGAGTCATAAACGCATTGCCGACCTTTTAGGAAGGAGTACGGTCTCTTCTTGAAGATTTGAAGATCGTATCGGTCCATTGTACCATGGTCCTACCATCTTTATTACTATTGTTTCCCTGAGTTATTTCAAGTTAATTTTAAATTCGAAACTTGTAAAAGCTTTTTCTTTGAATATAGATTTGTTTTCAATCATCCAAATTTACGTCACTACTTATTGTATTATATTATTTGTGTATAAGTAAGTTGAAAAGTTACCTTCGACAGGCGTGGAGGTAGAAGTAAATTCAGTGGGGGTGAAGTCGAGCGGGCCGCTGACGTCACGGCGCGGGAGGCGCGGCGCGGGGCTGCTGTCGGGCGCCGGCCACGACTTCTGCCTCAAGTACGCGCCTGAACCACCTCCGCCGACCCCGCACACACTTGCTAATAGTCATAATACATATTAAGCTAAGAAGAATTAAAATCAATCCTGCCTGACATGTCCTTTTACAAGGAACTGTCAGTAACTCGACTAAACGGATGGCGTACTGATGCGGTCACCTCGAGTGTTATAGGTTCGATCCCAACATGGAACAATATTTTGTGTCGTCCACAAATTGTTGTTCTGAGTCTGGGTTATCTCTATGGCTGTTTTATGAATGTTTGTAAAGTCGCGACACTGGATATATTAGCAGTGCGAGTATATCTTTAAACTAGCTGACCCGCGCAACTTCTTCTGCGTCTCTCAATAGTAATAAATTTTCTCCGTTTTTGAAACATTCTTCATTGGTGCTCCGCTCCTATTGGTTTTAGCGTGATGATATATAGCCTATAGCCTTCCTCGATAAATGGGCTATCTAACACTGAAAGAATTTTTCAAATCGGACCAGTAGTTCCTGAGATTAGCGCGTTCAAACAAACAAACAAACAAACCAACAAACTCTTCAGCTTTATAATATTAGTATAGATAAATATAAAACCGAAACCTATTTTGAGATATTTCACTTTGACTTACCTTTCTAAAATAATTCTTGATGGTTTATCTATTTTTACGGTATATCTATATTACAGTTCACAAACAGAAGACAGAATTCGGTTTTCCCTCGTCTTACATAAAAAAAAATCTTACTTACTTGCCGGATTCCCCCAGATTCTATCCTCGTCAGGCGTATAGGGGGAGTCTGAGCCATTCATCTGGAACTCCTTCATAATATCTTCTAAAGTGCATCTGCCCATTACCACTACAGAAACAAATAATAAGCTACTGATTTGTTAAATCAATGCGTGTCCGGCTCTGCCTAGTAGTGCCTAGTTTGGGATCAGACTGCCGTGTGTGAGATCAGTAAAATTATTAATATTAATGATGTTTTTTTATAGTTTATGTCTTTTACCCGTGTGGTGACGGATTAAGAATACAAAGTGTCACCACCCCTATTCATGCCGTGGGTGTCGTAAGAGCCGACTAAGGAAAAAAACTACGTAGAACACCAGCACTGCAGAGAGAAGAAAAACTTGACACAAACCCTATACAAACCCGTCTGGCCAGCGTGGCATAGTAGGCCAAAACCTCCTTTCTAAGGAGAGGCGGACATAAGCTGTGGACTGTTAAAGGCTGTTGATGACCCTGAGGGTTAAATTAGGTTACATTAGATTTCTCATACTCGTATTTATGCAAATATTTAAATTACTGTGTAGACATGTAGGTTACTTACAATCTTGGAAGCTTGCAGATGACTGCTCTTTGGATCTAAAGTGTCCAGGGTTGGTTTGTTGGGGCCAAGTATCTGAAGTTGACCATGTAGATGACTGTAAGATCAAAAAATTTAAAAAATACTGAAAAAAAACTGAACGTTGATTACAAATTGACTTGAGAATGTTCTTCATAAAAAAAAACACAAATCTATACAAATAAATAAAATTAGAGTGTCTGTTTGTAATATTAAAATAACCGCTTTTTACTAAATGCATATGTATGTTTACACGGTACATATGCCAAAATAACATTTTTACAGTATTTGCCTGTCTGTCTGTTTGTTCCGGGTAATCTCTGGAACGGCTGGACCGATTTCGACGGGACTTTCACTGGCAGATAGCTGATGACATAAGGAGTAACTTAGGCTACTTTTTTTAGACTATCTTCGCTCCGCGGCGTTGCCCGCGGTTATAACAACAAACGCGGGTAACACCGCGGGTCTCAGCTAGTTGTAAATATGAAACAACGCTTTGAAACCAGCATCAAGCCAAGGTTTGGCTACAGCATCAGATCAAGGTTACGTTATCATGGAAATACAATTTAAGTGACAGTACACCCCAAATCAATGGGAGTAGTGTAATTTCAAATAATAATAATTTCAGTTCGCTGTAATAAAATAAATTGTAATAAGCTGTTTTCTTTATCCCTTATTTTTCTCACCCTTACATGTGTTACCCCTCTTTAAATTGAAACAGCAGCAACATTCAGTAGGACCAAAATTTATTTAAAAAAAACAATTGATACAAATTCAGCCTTTTAAGAATTTTAATTTTATAATATTGACTGCACGGATGGCGTAGTGGTTTATGTGGTCGCCACGCCGCTTACTACTACGCCGAGTGTTGTGGGTCCGATCGCCACATAAGACGACACTTCGTGTGATACACCAATTGTTGTTCTGAGTCTGGGTGTTCTTTGTGTCCGTTTCATGTATGTTTGTAAAGTCCACCGCGACACAGGAATTATTAATAGTGCGCGAGATGTATTAAAAAAAAAAGAAAAAAAAACGGATTGTCACTACCCCCCCCCCCCCCCCCATTCATCCCGTGGGTGTCGTAAGAGCCAACTAAGGGAGCAAACTATGCAGGACAACAAAACTGCAAAGAGAAGGAAAACTTGACACAAACCCTATACCAACCCGTCTGGCCAGCGTGGTATAGTAGGCCAAAACCTCCTTTCTAAGGAGAGGCCTATATCCAGCAGTGGACTGTTAAAGGCTGTTGATGATTGATGATTTTAAAGTAGATGAAATACAATAAATGTTTGCTCCTATTGGAGCCGCCGAATTACCTTCATTGTCTCAAGAATAAGTAGGTGTATGGTAAGTAGGTTAAAACATTGCAAAGTTAAGCAATCCATGCCAGGTCAGTCTATAGATGGGTGACCATTTTTTTTTATATTAGAGGGGCAGACGACCAGAAGGGTCACCTGAAGGAAAGTGACCATCGCCGCCCATGAACATCTTTACTGTGACAATCGTTACGGGTATTTGCAGCGCTAAAAATTCGGACAACAGTCTTACTACAGAAGTTCGATATCGCCTAGTACTTGGGTTGTGGAGTTCTGATGGTAGTCGTTCAGCCGTGTAGTAGACTTAAAACCGACCCTAACCTAGTTTGAGAAAAAAGGCTCGGAGGTAGAGGAAGAAGTTTCTGAAAGGCCTCCAGGCAGCATTACGAATAGGGTGTATCTTAGCATGAATAATAATAATATAATATTGTACCACATTCACACAACGCCATCTAGTCCCAAACTAAGCAGAGTTGTACTATGGGTACTAGACAACTAATATAAATACATATATACCTACTTTTTTTTGTAAATACATACATATTATATACATAGAAACACCCAGACCAAACCAAACATTAAATGTTCATGCACACAAATGTTTGAATTGAGCGGGAATCGAACCCGTGACCTTTGGAATAGCAGTCCCTTACACAAACCACTACTCCATCCGGTCGTCATCCCCCCCCCCCCCCCCGTCATCGGAATAAAGGCATTTAAACAGCCAGCTTCTAGATTCTAAGTAAAAATGCATTTCACTTCTTAGCTCCTATTTCCATCATGAGATTATTCATAAGCCCAATCTGATAAACTAATTTTAATGACAAGGTATGGTAGGAGAGAGAGAGGGCCACGTCCGAGTTTATTATTCAATGTGAAATAAACCTGCACTCAGTTCCACTATTCTACGGGCCTGTTGGTCTAGTGGTTAGTGACCCTGACTGCTAAGCCGGAGGTAGTGGGTTCGATTCCCACCCAGGACAAATATTGTGTGATGAGCACGGTCATTTGTTGTGTCTGGGTGTAATTTATCTATAATATATATGTATTTAAAAATATATAAGTATGTTTATCAGCAGTCTGGTTACCATAGTACAGGCTCTGACTAGTTTGGGATCAGACGGCCGTGTGTGAGATGTGTGACGTCATCAGATCAGTTAGGTGAAACCAAATTAGTGTCATCCAAACTGCATATAGGTAGGTACTTATGTACATACAAAGTTACGCTTCGTTGCGATAATTAAAAAAAGTTTAAAATTAAATTCCAAGATTTGTTTACATACTGACTACAAGTAAAACTTGTTTCCTATTTAATAAAAATACGGTAAAATAGATAAAAGAAACATTCAATTTTCATTAGTCCTTACATTACACACGTCATAAATATGTATATATATATAAATACGCAGAGAGAATTATTTGTGCCTGCCAACTTAAAGAAAACATCGCGAACGATGAATGTGAAACTTGAAATATGAAGCTTTATGTATCAAAGAACTGCAGATAACTTAATTAATAAACAACATCATTTGTTTTAAACCAAAAAATATGCGAAAATGGTTAAGAGAATCTATACGCAGATCCATATATTATACAGATCAAGAGAATGATCTGAACGGTAAGTCAACAAAATGGCAGATAATTTTACATTCATCGATGAAATAAAACTTTTTATTTAAAAGTCAACAATGTTAGTTATTTTTTTCGATCACCAGGCGACGCATATTATACACATAAAAGCTAAACTTTAACGTTATTTTATTATGCATTATTTGAATTCAAATGTTTAAAAAAACAGTTCAGTATTGTTTGTAGTACTTACACAATAATATAATATAAGCTGTCATTGGCAATACAGGTTTAAAATAATTATAAACTACGTCATTGCTGGTACAGCTTTAAAAGGTATGTACTTAACTATTAATTGGAATTATATTAACATGACTCGTTTCCTGGGTATTTTAACTTAACTACGGGTTATTGCAGGGTAATCTTAATAGCATCAGCAGCGAAGTTATTTAATTTTGTTGTAAAAATAACGCATAAGTATTTATATCTACCCTCACAAACTGCATCTTGTAGCACTGATTTGCCTAAAAAAACCAACTCGATTCACTATTGACATGTTTATAAATATGATTTAAACTCGCTCATTATCGACAACAAACAATATTGTTTAAAATAATGCACTTAACAACACGTTAAGACTTGTTTATGCAACACTAAAAAACAAAAGCGTTCTATTCATTATTACATATTTCATAGATTTCAATAGTAATACTCACCGAATTAGAAGAAGTAAGACTGCCATAGTCACTGCAATAATTCAAGCCACTCATTGTTCCAAATTTAAATTTTATTTTTTAATTTAGAATTTAGACAAACGTGTTCCCCACGAGACAACTTATACGGGAATGCTCGCCTCTCATTGGCTCAGTTTCACTGCGAACAGCAACCATAGAAATATGACGCTATCTAACTAAAAACACGTGGTATTGTTTTATTTTGCTAAGTCAATGGTTTGAATGTAAAACATTATTACGTAAGCGATATTGTGATGAATTTTATATTAAATGCAGTGTATTATTTTTAACGAGCGGTGCACAAGCTTGTATTTGTAACAAATAGGTGGGTTCCTTGGATCGTGTTTGGATCACCGACCGCCGAAAAGTGGGACGACTAGGTTGAATTTTTGTTATTCCCCGATTTTGCTGGCAGGGACGGCGATTTCAAATTGCGCGAACCGTTATCTAGGGTTTTGTCGCCAGAATGGTGGCAGACGCAGTGCAGGCAGCGACTGCAACCTGCAACTCTGGGCATCGCTGAATACTTACGGTCAACTGAGCAACGTGGAAGGCACGTCCACACGTTATACGTATCGACCCAAAGAACAGTGGATAAACTAGAAATGCGGTGTAGGCGGGGCAGGCGCGCCGAAGTAAAGAGCAAACGTGCATAAATCTCTGAAAAAATTCGTACTTGCGTATTACTTTCGCCGGGCACGCAGCTCCATAAAAAAATTATCGCTATGCCAAGTTGCGCGATAATTGCGTGTCGAAAACGAAGCCAGGCCTGGCCTGGCCCTTAGAATTTGTCCGAAGACAACATATCATATAATCAGTAGGTCCGAAAACTTTTGTTTTTCAGTAATACTTACAAAAAATCACAAAGTATTGTGTAATACAAAATAGAAAACCGTTATAATTTCATCTATTAAAGCAATCATACATTGCGTATCAAATTTGAGTACTAACTACATTGTAACCACGAGATCACGCAATGAACTGCATCGTGTAATAATCTTTCAAAATATTTTGCACGAAAGTATTTGGTAAAGTCACAGTTAATACTTGGTTCCGATAGTGATGTAGCCAATCTTATTTTAATTCATTCAACATTCATTATCGATAATTTTGGTTTTTAAAATGATTTTCTGTTTAGTACACTGTTTTTTTTTTTGTATTTTGATTCTTAACCGACAGCACAAAAGAGGAAGTTTTTATAATAATTTCTTTAATGACCATATATTGGAGATATTTTTAAATCATAGCATTTGTCTTAACGAAAAATGAAATGACCAACTGACCGACTAAGGTGCATAAATGAATTTCGGATACTTCTGCAAGTCTTACGCCAGTTAGTAGGTAGTAACATTATTTAATGAAATAAGGTTTCATCAAATAGGTGAAAACTCATCATCAAATAATTTATCCGAGTTAATAAAATTCGTTATTGAAAAATACATAAATATTGAAATGCATTTAATTTGTAAAATTACAATGTACACAAAGACACAAAACTAGAGTATCAATCTAATAAATAATTGACTTAAAATTATTCTCATATTTTTTTCGACAAACGGCAAAAGTACTACAACACTACTTCATGTCGAAGGCTTTAAGGTTGTATTTAGTAACCTCATAAGTTGCGTTTAGGATTTATCTTCTATCTATACAAATAAATAAAATTTGAGTGTCTGTTTGTAATATTAAAATAACCGCTTTTTACTAAATGCATATGTATGTTTACACGGTACATATGCCAAAATAACATTTTTTACAATTTTTGTCTGTCTGTCTGTTTGTTCCGGGTAATCTCTGGAACGGCTGGACCGATTTCGACGAGACTTTCACTGGAAGATAGCTGATGACATAAGGAGTAACTTAGGCTACTTTTTTAGACTAGCTTCGCCCCTCGGCGTTGCCCGCGGTTATAACAACAAACGCGGGTAACACCGCGGGTCTCAGCTAGTAATCAATAAATCCTGTGCGACGAATTAGCGAGCACCTTTTTTGTGTTTAAAATATTATTTATCGTTTGTGTGCGTCCAGGCCAGTGTTGCCAGAAGGTTACATTTCCTACATTTTTTTTGAAACTTTTGACCCCCTTTTGAAACATGTAGTTAAGTAATTTTTATATTTAGGGCAATGTTTGTAACTTTTGAGAAAAACGAGATTAGATTATTATTAATCAGAAGAGTTGTCACCTGACTCTAGGCGACAACGGTAGGTAGGGGGAAGTAGGGCAGATTCATACAAGGGGCACCGTCATACACTAGATACATCTGTTGTTAGGCGCACATCAACTGAACGACTTATCCGTGTACGCGTAGCTTACTTATGTGTGTATTGGCTCACGGAGTTTGACAACAGTCGGTGGGAAATTCGCGATGAGGTGACATGGAACGTTATTCGGCCACGCGTAAGTAATTTTAAAACCTCACTTTAAACATCTTTTTTTTAATAAAAGCTTTTTTCTAGATTTTTCAGTACTATTTTATTCAAAAGGTAATAGGATCAAGTTTGTAAATTGATACGTGAATAATGATATTTATAGTTGATTTTTTTTAGGAATATTTTTATTTTATTTTCTTGTGATGGGGTTGGTTCATACAGCAGTAAGCGGGGTACAATTATACTGTATGAATGTGCCTCACCTTTTTTTATTTCTTCCAGATCCTAGAGAATATATGCCGCAAACACAATTTAAATGCCGATTTGATTTTCAACAACGACGAATCTGGTATTTCTACTGTTCTGAGCACACCCAAAATTTTTGATGACAAGAGCCAAAAACAGGTTGGTCAAATAGTGTCTGCCGAAAGAGGAGAACTGGTCACATTTGGTGGTATTATTTCAGCAAGTGGAAACACCATACCGCCCTTATTCATCTTCCCTCGAGTACATTTTAAGGACCACTTCATAGAAGATGCTCCAGAAGGCTCTTTAGGTGTAGCCACGGGAAGTGGTTGGATAAACTCGAGCATTTTTGTTGATGTTCTAAACCACATTCAGAGAAACACCTTATGTTCGAAAGAAAATCCAATATTCCTTTTATATGACAACCATGAAAGTCACATTTCTATTGATGCAATCAACTACTGCCGTGACAATGGGATTGTGTGCCTTTCCTTTCCACTTCACACGACTCACCGCCTTCAAGCATTAGATGTTGGAGTATTTAGACCATTAAAGTCGAAATTTAAAACAGCTTTCAATGACGCATGACACGTTTCCAATCCAGGAAAAACACTTAACATTTATAATCAAAGAAATCAAGAAAGACTGTTAGGTTAACTAACTTCCTTCAGTGTCAGAAAAAGAAAAACTACCTACATTTATGTTACCTATTCTCTTTTTTACTTAGTATTATTTGGTTCTTACTTAGTATTAGTTGCTCATATAGACTAATTGCTTTTGTTTTCGAGAACGTTGTGGTTTGATACTTTTATTTTGATGAATAATTACACTTTTCATGCTAAACTTGTGTATTTTTTTACATGTATGAATCTGCCCCATAGCCTGTATGAGAATGCCCCGTATGTGGGGTACATTCATACATTTTAATTATTTCTTTAAAACTTTTATTAAAAGTCGCACATGTGTATTTACACAAATTACATGTTTTTGAAATAAAGTCAGATAGTTAAACTACTAGTTTTTGATGAATCGATACAGATATTGATACCAGAGTAAATTCTATAACACGAAATATAAAAACTGTATGAGGCTGCCCCACCTTCCCCTACTCTAAATCAAAATTTATCGATGGTCACACTTCTAATGTTTATTCATTGTTCTGTGTATTAACCTTACGTAGCATTGGAGACTTCCAAATATGCGTACCTAGCGACTTTATAATCTTTATTTACGACAAATTGCCTTCGTCCTCTTTCATAACAAATTACGTATCATAATAGTTTATTTATCATTGTTCATAACTGTCATGGATATAGGTAGTAACTTAGGTTATTTATTGTAATAAAACAAGAGAGTGAATGGTGACGTGTGTGTCAAGAGAGGGTAAGTAGGTACCTAATCTGTATACCTAGTTTGCATTTTAAAAGTTTTGGGTAAGTATTTGTAAATATTAGAGATTTACAAGACTTACAAACTGCCTTCCCTTTACTGGCCCATCTTTAAATAATCAGTTATTTTCACAGATAAAGCTAGAGTTATAAAACAATTATAGAACTGATTTAAGAAATCATCATCATCATCATCACATCAACAGCCTATACTAGTCCACTGCTGGACATAGGCCTCTCCTTAGAAAGGAGGTTTTGGACTACTATACCACGCTTCCCAGACGGGTTGGTATAGGGTTTGTTTCAAGTTTTCCTTCTCTCTGCTGTGCTGTTGTCCTGCTTAGTTTTTTCCGTTAGTCGGCTCTTACGACACCCACAGGATGAATAGGGGTGGTGACACTCTGTATTCTTAAACCGTCACCACACGGACCATAAGTATGTTTATAAACCATTAAAAGTATTTTGAATCTGTATTTTCAAAAAAAAAATTGACGTTTAAGAAAACGTGAACACCTGAACCACTCTGTCTGGCGGGCCACGGCCTCCCGGTTATGTTAAATTTTGTCGTGGGTGTCGTAAGAGCCGACTAAGGAGTCGGCTCTTACGACACCCACGACAAAATTTAAGAAATTGTAAAATAATAATTTCAAAAAAAATATAGCAATTTAAATGAGGTCCCTCAATCCTTACTTAAGGGAAAACCAAACCAAACCTTACTATTTCCTGTTAAATATAATACTTTTCCTGCTAAATCTAATTCTCATATTTATCCCAAATATTATTTTTTACAAAAATTAAAATATTCATCAAGATTAACAAATATTCAAAACTTTTATAAATGTTTTATAAATATGTTTTCCCTCAATCATTACTGTATGGATTGAGGTTCATGGTGTTTTGAAAAAGTGGCTATTTGTATAAAATTTATTTAGCAGCAAGATTTAGTCAAAGTTGTCCAATAATTTGTAAAAAACAAAAATTTCTGAAAACCGGTGTTAAGCAATTCTTTCGTTGCCTTGCACTGAGTGAGTGAGGTTACCGCAGCCCAAATCTCCCTGGCGGTGACTCGAGCGGGAGGGACTCCAAGGGCAGCAACGCACTTGTGACTTTTGAGTTGCAGGTGTCCATGGGCGGCAGTAGAAGCTTACCATCAGGTGACCCAATCACCAATGAAAAATCACGGTTTAACAATTATCACTCTAGAAACTATGTCACTCAATCCTGATGCCTACAAAAACACTTACTAGTAGCTCACTGGCAACTGTAAATAAATAACTAATTACGAATATAAATTTTAGTAGTAATTTTCTACTAAAATGTTATACAGTTATTGAACTAGAAGATTCGTTATTTATCAAAATATTAACTTATCAATATTCCTAAAACTAAATATGTATAGGGTGACCATTAATTAGATAAACTTTATAAGGATTTTAAGCTTTCATACATTATAATCACACAATTGTTACTTGCTTTCAATGCAAAAATAAATTTCATACACATTTTCAAAACACCATGACCCTCAATCCTCAAATGTAAGGATTTAGGGATATATTTAAAACATTTAAAGAAGTTTGTTAATTTTGATGAATATTTTGGGCAGTGTTTATCTATATTTTTAACTAAAATATGAATTTTAGAATTAGCTTCTCCTTGCATAATTATTTTACCATGAAATAGGTATCCTTGAGTAAGGATTAAAAGACCTCATTGATTTGGTAATTTTTTAATTATTATTTATTCATTTATAACTTTATGCACATTTGTACATCGGCGGACTTAATGCCCAAGGCATTTTCACCCAGCCAACCTTTAGGTAGTGTAGAAATCGTGAGTGGTATTATTTTACAAAAGCGTAAATCGGTGTTTTATAACTTCTACTAAATCTAGATAACATTTGTTTATCGATTCACGATTAGTACCCTCAATCCTCACGGACACATATCTAAAGGGTCACGTTCAACACGCTCTAAGAAACTCTAGGTTAGAATTATAAAACTTCTGTTTTTAAATATCAAATTATTTATTACTTTAAAATATAATATATAACATATAATAATATACCTCACACATTTCACACGCGGCCGTCTGATTCCAAACTAGGCAGAGCTCGTGCTATGGTAACCAAACTGCTGATAAACATACTTATATATTTTTAAATACATACATATTATAGATAAATTACACACAGACACAGAACAAATGATCATGCTCATTTGTTCTATGTCTGACAAAAATAGTGTGATCACAATATTTGTCCAGGGTGGGAATTGAACCCACGACCTCCGGCTTCGCAGTCAGGGGCACTAATCACTAGACCCGTCGAAAAAAATGATTGTACTTAAAGTAAATGTTAATACCTACTTAATGAAAGGTACCTGGATACCTATTAGGTATATGATATGCTCTCAATAAAAATTACATTAATGTTTCTTCATTAGACGATCCTGCTTGAACGAAACCGATGGCGATCGATACCTACTCGACGATACATCACCGACAGCTACATTCCTCATTTCGATAGCACACGACTGCGACCCGATACGACGCCACAAATATAATTTAAAATAAAATATAAATTTATTCTATACTAGCTGAGACCCGCGGTGTTACACGCGTTTGTTGTTATAACCGCGGGCAACGCCACGGGGCGAAGCTAGTCTAAAAAAAGTAGCCTAAGTTACTCCTTATGTCATCAGCTATCTGGAAGTGAAAGTCCCGTCGAAATCGGTCCAGCCGTTCCAGAGATTACCCGGAACAAACAGACAGACAGACAAAAATTGTAAATAATGTTATTTTGGCATATGTACCGTGTAAACATACATATGCATTTAGTAAAAAGCGGTTATTTTAATATTACAAACAGACACTCCGATTTTATTTATTTGTATAGATTTACAAACCAACCAAAAGGAAGGTGTATTCATTACCTATAAATGAATACATAGATACAATAAGTAATGATATAAGGAGTAAAATATACACTTAGTCGATGGTAGATAGATTGCTGTGCTCGCTTTTATTTAAGGTACCTAAGTAAAAAAGAGATAGATGCGCTGTGCAAACGTGCAAATTACTTAGTGACGGTAAGATAAAGTCCACAAACCAAAGTAGACCCCGCCTTCCAATCTAGGTATTCCTGTAACTTAGAAGACAGTATTCCGCTGATGGCTCGTTCACGGTTGTACAGACTGTTATCCGGCTAATAAATTTAAAATAAAAGGCAGTAATGTGGTAAAACTTGTAATGGCTGATCAGTACAGATTGAAGTCCCCAATGGTAATGTACCGACATCTATGTAATATATACACATAAGCTTAACGAGACAAAAAAGTAAATAGACGCACTATTGCGCACGCGAATTGAGTAGGCGCTTAAACATGCCCCCGGACGTTGAAAGATACGCTTTCAACCATCAGTAGGAATGGGTATAGTGTGACTGTAAATGAGTAGGTATGTATAAAGAAGGGATCGGTGTTGTTTAATAATAATGTGTAGGAATCTATTTTCTTTTTTTACATTAAGAGACTTATTGTGCTTATATTGTGTGAGTAAAGCAATGCTTTGGTCTGCCGTAGTCCTGTTCTAGTCACTATCCATACTAATATTATAAATGCGAGTGTATTTGCCTGTCTGTCTGTCCTCATCACGCTTAAAGTTGTCAGTTGCCCACTCTGCCTAATGGTTAATCCGGCCTTGATGACATCACGTCGAGTTAGATTTAATTTCGCCTTGTAAGTCACAACCACAAATAAAACAAAAATTATAACATAGCGTTTATTACAGCCTCGATTCTAAAATACATAGGATCTTCATTGAATACTGATTGCGTGGAAAAGGTAGATATCCATTGCTTAAAAACCTACATTAAACATTATTGTCCACGTAAGAGAACGTCGGAGTTGCACACACAGACACGGTTTCTTGCATTCATTATAATGATAAATGAAAAGAATAGAACATTTAAAAAAAGAACAGAGAGATTCAGATGTCTCATTTAACATCAGCTAAGATTACTGGATGCCAATTCTGTAAAAAGAAGTAAAAAATTGTATTCATAGAATTAACAATCTGATCAACAAACAAGTAAATGCTACTACACCCAGTCGTGAGTATGAATACAATTTCCTGAAGTTGAAAAATGATATTAAATACTAGTTCTTCACTAGGAAATAATTTATATGACATTGTATAAAAGCGCCATCTATTCGTAGAGTTAAGTACTAGCGGATAGTATCAAAGTTCAACGGTGTGCGAGATAGATGGAGCGTTTAGTTGGCGTCGAGGAAGTATTCCTGAGCAGCCTTGGTTTCGGGCTTGATGGTCTTGGAGCCTGGCTGCCAGTTGGCCGGGCACACCTCGCCGTGCTTATCTGTGTACTGGAAGGCTTGGACGAGGCGGAGAGTCTCCTCCACAGATCTGAAATTAACAAGTAATCGTTTTAATTTATATGTTACAACACTGAGGAAGGAAACTGCTGTGTAACACAATACTGGTACTATTTTAATATTTCATTTTTTTGAGTTAAAAAAAAAACTTGGTATTTTACAATTGTCCATTTATAAAAATAAAATTATTTGCAGAATATACGGTCTTATTTACGGTTATGTCCGTGTGGTGACGGATTAAGAATACAGAGTGTCACCACCCCTATTCATTCCGTGGGTGTCGTAAGAGGCGACTAAGGAAGCAAACTACGCAGGACAACAGCACTGCAAAGAGAAGGAAAACTTGACACAAACCCTATACCAACCCTGGTCTGGCCAGCGTGGTGTAGTAGGCCAAAACTTCCTTTCTAAGGAGAGGCCTATGTTCTGCAGTAGACTAGTAAAGGCTGTTGATGATTTACGGTTATATACGGTCATAAAAGTCTAAATTACGACAAATCATTGAAATTCTCGAATTTTCTCTACTATATGCATATACTATATACTATAATGTGCATATTTTATAAATATAAACCTTCCTCTTGAACCACTCTCTCTCTCTCTCTCTCTATTGATGACAACCAATCCGTTGCTTGGTTTAAAAGATCTAAGCGTACAAGAAACCAAAGGCGACTATATCTATACAAATAAATAAAATTGGAGTGTCTGTTTGTAACAGGAGTGTCTGTTTGTAATATTAAAATAACCGCTTTTTACTAAATGCATATGTATGTTTACACGGTACATATGCCAAAATAACATTTTTTACAATTTTTGTCTGTCTGTCTGTCTGTTTGTTCCGGGTAATATCTGGAACGGCTGGACCGATTTCGACGGGACTTTCACTGGCAGATAGCTGATGAAATAAGGAGTAACTTAGGCTAGGACTTTATTTAGACTAGCTTCGCCCCGCGGTTATAACAAACGCGGGGAACACCGCGGGTCTCAATTTTATTTATTTGTATAGAAAGTGAAACTGGTCGGGTCAAATTGTCTGTTTGTAATGTCAAAATCATAGGTTTTTTTCATGCTCACAAAATTATTTGTACGATACCTATGCCTGAAACCAGCTAAATTTTTTTTTGTCTGTCTTTCTGTTTATTCCGGGTAATCTTCTAAAGGGCTGGACCAAATTGAATTGAATTGGTTCTTCTCAAGCTAGCTCCTATTTTAATTTGATCAAAATATTTCACGTTAAATAGAGGAAAACTAAGAGATAAAAAACACAGTTTATTTCTATTTTTCATGATCAAGCCGGGGATACTTTTCTTTAAACTTAATAATTATCTCTCGACCCAAACACTTACAAGTGTAACAATTAAATAACATGTACAATACGGCTCACACAATACTGAAGGACATTCACTATCACGTGTGACAGGTGCAGAAAACGCGACGTGTTATCAAATATTTTATCAGATAATGGGGAAGTGGAATTTGAGAACATTATGTCGGATTATGTCATTCAATTATATACGTATAATAATGATTAAAAGATTAAGAAAACCTATGTATATTCATTATAATCTTATATATAAAATAATCGTGTCACAATGTTATAGATAGTTCAACTCAGTTGTGCGCGCGGCCCTATGTGTGCGTGGGCTTGTAAATATGTATATTTACAAGCCCACGCACACAACTGAGTTGAACTATCTATAGTTACCATACTCCTCCGAAACGGCTGGACCGATTTTTATGAAATTTTGTGTGCACATCGGGTAGGTCTGAGAATCGGCCAATTTCTATTTTTCATACCCCTAAATGACAAGGGTGACCCATCCCTAATTTTTTTTTTATATATTTCCTATAAATAACGTAAATGGCAAAACAACGTTTGCCGGGTCAGCTAGTTATATAATAGACCCGCGGTGTTACCCGCGTTTGTTGTTATAACCGCGGGCAACGCCGCGGGGCGAAGTTAGTCTAAAAAAAGTAGCCTTGTTACTTCTTATGTCATCAGCTATCTGCCAGTGAAAGTCCCGTCGAAATCGGTCCAGCCGTTCCAGAGATTACCCGGAACAAACAGACAGACAGACAGACAAAAATTGTAAAAAATGTAATTTGGCATATGTATCATGTAAACATACATATGCATTTACTAAAAAGCGGTTATTTTAATATTACAAACAGACACTCCAATTTTATTTATTTGTATAGATATAGACAGTCTCTACTTTGATGTCGTTGTAGGCTGTTATTTGGTCTGAAGATTAAGTGTACCTGCATTGAATCAGTTTTTTAATGAAATTTCATCGTGGACTGATTAATAGCAAAGCGAACCTTAATTCTTTATTGAGAAGTACAAGCAAAATACAAAGGAAGCCTTTCTTTTAGAGGGTAGTTATAGACTACTCTTACTGTCACCAAATGTGTTTTTTACAGAATGTTCTTGTTAGCCTTTCATAGTCCACTACTGGATATAGGCCTTTCCTTAGAAAGGAGGTTTTGACCTACTATACCACGATGTTCAGACGAGTTGGTATATGGTTTGTGTCAAGTTTTCCTTCTCTCAGCAGTGCTTTTGTCCTGCCTAGTATGCTTCCTTAGTCGGCTTTTACGACACTCGTGGGATGAATAGGGGTGGTGACACTCTGTTTTCTTAATTACAAGGACAAGATGTAGAAGGAATGTATGATTAGTGGGTACGTACCGTCCGACAGGCAGGTCGTTGACGGTGATCTGGCGGAGGTTCTGCTTGTCGTCGATGATGAAGAGGCCGCGGAAGGGGATCCCCGTCTCCTCGTTGAGTACGCCGTAGTCGCGCGCGATGTTGTGAGACTTGTCGCTGACCAGCGGGATGTTCATTGGGCCCAAACCTCCTGACATTTTAACATTCACATTGTACACTTTAAAATAACACAGGTTTATTGGACGAAGTTCCTTGTCGCGGGTTACGCGCTCTGAGCGGATGGAAGCGAGACCGAAAAATGTGTAACTAGACTTTTTTCCGACACTTCAGTTGGCGCGTCGACGGTCATATCTATTTCATACATAGTAAACGTCTACAGAAAAGCGAAAGGAACGCTGTTTTTTTTTATTATTATAGTGTTCACTCAAACCGTTCTTTGCCTATTTATAAATATCACATGGTGGTCGAATTTAGACCATAATTCAATATAGTTTTTTTTTTTTTTATTTCCTTTTCCATTATGACTTTAACTGTAACACAAGACTTTTCGTACAATAATTAGAGATACAACCTAATTAATTTTAAAAAGTATACCACTTTCATGTAACTTTATAATTTATACAGTATAAAAATATTAGCTCTGTGCAGTTGTTCTTTACATTAATGAAACTTGAGTGTATTAATAAACTTAATTTAAAAAAAAAAGTCACTTTTACAATAACTAGTCTAATACCATCAGTTTGATTGCGTCACTAACCGATAAACTGACGTGTATGGAGTAGATAGGTGCCTGACAGCTGACAACTGTTAGGGTAATGACTTTAACGATTATTTATGGTCTTCGTGCACTTGCAGACATTGTAAATATTACTTTTGTTGACTTTTTCATTAGTTTTACTAAGTTTTTTTTTTAAATACTTTTTGTTTTTTTTTTGTCAGTCACGGGATATATTCCTAGTATGGGACTAGGAATATATCCTGTGTCGCGACACACTTTACAAACATTTATGATAACACCCAGACTCAGACCAATGATTCAGTATGTGGTTTTATATTTTTAAATTTGAATCATTTAGTTTTTTTTTATAATAATATTCTACCACATTCACACAACGCCATCTAGTCCCAAACTAAGCAGAGCTTGTCCTATGGGTACTAGACAACTGACAGACAACAGACCAGACCAAACATTAAAGGTTCATGCACACAAATGTTTGACTTGAGCGGGAATCGAACCCGCGACCTTTGGAATAGCAGTCCGTTACACAAACCACTACGCCATCCGGTCGTCAAACGTAACATAAATTACTGATTAGTTTTAACTAAAACATAAGTTATGTTTCACGATAAACGACATATATAAAAATTGAAAGTCCTAAGAATGAGTAATCGTTTGTGGTGTCGTGAATGTAGCCGATACCTATCACGGCGCGTGTTGGCGTGATCAAACATATCTATAAAGGAAAATGTTCCGTTTTGCAGATTGTACGAGCGATAGACGAGTTATGTATGATTGTTATTAGATTAGATATTTGATGAGTAACATTAGTGGTGTGATAAAGTTTATTAATTTACCTACCTAAGAGTACCTACCATTAAAAAGTTTAATAATTTTCAGAATTTTATCTGGAATAAATTTTCATTTCAATAATTTAGAAAACTTAGGCTCTACTAATTAACTACATAACTACGGTTTTTTTTATGTTTGAGGGGGATTATGCCCGCCCATGAACGTCTGCAACACAGGAGTCACAAACGCGTTGCCGGCCTTTTAGGTACGCTCTTTTTTTGAAGGTTGCAAACTTTCGTAAAAAACGACTGTTTTCTTAACGGGAATGGACTTTAGTGCATTTGCCTAGATTAGCTTCTACTACGGGATTCTAGGACAAGGACTAAATATACTTAATACATAATTCTATACTTCAAGTAATATACGCAAACACACATACACAAACATACACACACACACTGACGCACACACGCCCACACGAAAGCGCATACTGATAAAAATAAAACTATGAATGTTTTTAATTGGCAAGATGTTTTGTGTATTTTTTATTTTTGTGTTTTTTTATTTTATTTTTTTAATTTTTCTTTTGCCAATAACTAGACATAAGCTTGATCCAAACTTTGTACTATGGGGGGCCTGGCAATCTGTGTGACAGGGTTTCCTAGTGCAGATGCCAGTCTCCCACAATGGTCTTGAGCAATTACTGTAATAACCTAGTATTAAGTAATCTTTGTGGAAGAGAAAATAAACTTTATCTTATACTTTACGCAAGAAACACTAAAACGTGCAAAGAGGATTGAATCGAAATTTTAACAGTGTTTTCTGCAAAATTAATAATTTGAAATTGAAGACCCCTTAGTCTTATTGGTTATATATAAATTCTAATAATCAAGTAAGTTATTGGTGTTGACATTTACCCTGTTTGCGTGGTGTGTTGATCCAGGCAAGGTGAGTGAAGTGAGAGTCGGTGGATGCTGCGAGGACCTCGCAGCCGATCTTGCGGAAGTCGTCCGCGCGCTCAGAGAATGCGATGATCTCCGTCGGACAGACAAACGTGCTGCGGACACAAACAACCAAACACATAAATATTTTTTTTACAATCTATGAACATTCTTATTATTTGACTGGTCAGTTGGGTTCGTGGTTAGTGACCCTGACTGGTAAAACAGAGGTCGGGTTCGATTCCTACGCAGGGCAAGTAATCGTGTACTGAGCACGATTATTCTGGGTCTGGGTGTAATAAATCTTGTGACTTTTGAGTTGTAGGTGTCCATGGTCTGCTCGCTTGCCCCCTTATACCATAAAAAAAAGAAATAATTCAAAAATCATAAACATTTTATCTATAATATGTATGTTTGTATTTAGAAAGACTGGTAACTAAAGCACAAGTTCTGCCTAGTTTGGGATCTGAGGGCCGTGTGTGCGATGTGTAAATATAATATTATCGTATTAATCTATACTAATATTATAAAGCTGAAGAGTTTGTTTGTTTGTTTGTTTGAACGCGCTAATCTCAGGAACTACTGGTCCGATTTGAAAAATTATTTCAGTATTAGATAGCCCATTTATCGAGGAAGGCTATAGGCTATATATCATCACGCTAAGACCAATAGGAGCGGAGCACCAATGAAGAATGTTTCAAAAACAGAGAAAATTTATTACTATTGAGAGACGCAGACGAAGTTGCGCGGGTCAGCTAGTATTATGTAAAGTTCGACAAAGAGAAGGAAATCTTGAAACAATGCCAACCCGTGTATAGTAGGCCAAAACCTATTTTCTAAAAAGAGGCCTATGTCCAGCAGTGGACTATTAAAGGCTGATGATGATGATGATGATTGCTGAAAGTTTGCCAGTAAATGTAATTATATTATTCAATTATAATATTTTAAACATAAACCTCTGAACTCGTGGCAATAAAAGTGCGACCACCGTTATGTTATTTAATTTGTGTTGTCTTATCTGAGCTGGTGGTGATAGAAGGGTCAGAGTGGTTCCAGAAATTAAATATTAAGATAATTATGATAACATTTTGTACAATTCATCTTACTACGTTTTTAATTAAATAAAAAGATAAACAACACTTATCGTGTATTGCCCCAGGAAGATGATTTTTAAAAACATTGAAGCAATGTTTTAATTGTTCTGATAAAACAAAAAAATAAACTAATTCTTCTTCTTTTTTGTAATCATTCAGGAACTTGCATCTTTTATTCCAGAAGGGATAGGCAGGCCTATTAAACGCTCACACGATAGTCGTCATATTGGTATAGTTTTGAACAGCCGGGCACATAATTTAAAAAAAAAACTTATGGATTTCTAAATACATACATATTTTAAATAAATTACACCCAGAAACAGAAGAAATGATCGTGTTCATCAAAACAATTTTTTTGTCCTGGATGGGAATCGAACACAACCTGTGGGTTAGCAGTCAGGAGCGCTAAGCACTATACCAACAGATTCGTAATTTAATTTTTTCAGTTTCGATATTACTCCAGAAAACCTTTTTATTTTGTTATCTACCCTATCCGTTTTCTAACCCAAAATGTTTCTTCTTTTGTCCTTTCTGAAGAGGATTACATACCACGCTAAGAGGTAGGGCGTTGGGCAGGAAACATTTCAGAACATATTGCGCTGAGCCAAAATGTAATCAAAACGTAAAAAGAAAAAACACCTTTTTTGTTTAACGCAGACATTGCAAGCAATTAAGGAATGTCTGTGTTTTAATTCCATTGCGTGCAATGCCACTGCGAAGAATGTATGACGCGACATTGGTGCTAATTCTATTGTTCGAAAACTCTCTAAACTAAACTAAAAATCACTAAAACTTTGTTTAGTTCTGTCAAACAACGTTCACTATTCTGAAAACTTAATATTAACGTACAGGACAAACATTTTTTAGTGATTTTTAGTTCAGTTTAGAGAGGTTTCGAACAGAATTAATGGGCACCTTTGTATAGCACTGTTATAACACAGCAATGTAACGCATAGTTACTTACTGACTAGACTATTGGATGTTTTGAATTTCCCACATCTGAATCAACATGTTATAAATACAGTATATTGATTTCCTTATAACAATACTCGTATTACATCAATTTAAATAATACGATACCGATAATACATAATTTGACTTAATTAATCCGCTTATTTTGAGATATTTGGTAATTAAGTAAATGTTTGCAATTAAGTAAATTCATCAATCCGTTTACGTACGGTTTTGTAACCGACATAATCATGGTTAACACAAGGTGGGTCCCGGCTTTGTATATTCACTTAGTTAGTATTAAGAATATTGAAGAGTTTAAGTCAATTTTACCCCATACCCCATGACTCAAAGGCAAAAAAAATTGACTCCTTTGAGCCAATTTACATTCATGCCCAAATATAAATAGTTAAGAGTAAACCTCAGTTTTAATGTACCATAACATCTTAAAACCAATGTAACATAATGCCCACCGTAAAGTTACCGATTTCATATGTTTTCATACTCTACACAATTTATCTTCTCGAACTACCAAATAATACGGAGTTCGAGGCCGAACTCACGGTTTAACAGAAACGAATTACCAACACTAGGATAAAAGTTTAAACGGACATAATTGTGTGCTTTTAAATTGCATTTACAACAACACTCACACACTTTAAAGTCTTAGTGTGCGCGGTATTATCACTTATATAATTAAATGCATTCACTTAATAAATTACGGAATAAGAGATGGTATAAAAACGCAATTAAGACTACTTCGGACACAGATAGCTGAGTAATGGACAGTACCATCGCCTTTCCACACAGGAGGGGGTCATCTACCCGCCGTAGATGACATGAGGTACGTCGGGGTACCAGGGATTTCCTTTCTAAGGTACACCAGGGCCTCAATTCTGCTGTTTTATGTTCACGCCAAGCCACTGTCATACGTTTTTTTGAGGAAATGATTTTTTAATTTTTCCAAATATGGCAATCTTTTTGATATCACCACTGATGAGCCACTGTAAAGACACTGAGTAAGTGTAGACTACCGATATTTATACCGATGCCAATGGCCACTCGATGGCATCTCAATAGCGTGTCAGTGGTATGACACTGGCTTGGCGTGAACATAAAATAGCAGAATTGAGGCCCTGGTTCCCCGGCTACTGGTACCCGAGACGGCGTGCGGTTTTTAGTCAGTTCGAGTCCGACATAGCCACCGGTAGGAGATACCCGAGGGGATTTCCGCACAGAAAAAAAGTACCATCGCCTTGCTATTAACTAAATTTTAATTTTCGTTTTTCTTGGTTGTTTCATTGGTTATACGTGTAGTGACGCATATCGGATGACGCATGACGGATTTAGAATACAGACTGTCACCACCACTATTCATCCCGTGGGTGTCGTTAGGGCCGACAACATCACTGCATAAAGGAAAACTTGAAACTAACTCTATACCGACGTGTCTGACCAGGTGTTATAGAAGGCCAAAACCTCCATTGTAAGGAGAGGCCATATGTCATATGTCCAGCAGTGGACTGTTAGGGGCTGTTGCTGATGATGATAATTGTTTCATAAATTTAATCTCCAAGCAAAGTGCATGATCAAAAATACTCAAGATGTAAATAGAAGTTCAAAAAATGGAAGTAAAGCATCCAATCGTTTGTGTTGTGATGAATTATGCCGAAATCAGCAACAGTCATCAACGACTGCAGGAATAAATGACCAAAAATATGATATTAATTTGTCCGGGTGCCAGAGGCCTGGAGATCAGACCGTCGTGAAGTCGTGGGCGTGATTTCCATCCAGAACAAATAATTACTTTGTATCTAGGTGCAATTTTTCTAGAAAATACATGGTTTATCAGCAGTCTGGTTATCATAGTATAGGTTCTGCCTTGGGTTTAGTCATGTGTGAGTGTGCATTTTTTTTATGGTAAGGGGGCAACGAGCAGCAGGGTCCCCGGGCGGGTAAGTGATTACCGCCACTCATGGTCACCTGCAACCACTCCTTAACTTAAATTCTCGTTCCCCCCGAGAATTTTAGTTAGGGGGTGAAGGGGCTTATTTAGGTTCTGGTCAATATGACTGTGTATTATTGTATAAAACAAATTTACAGTGATTCAGATGACGAGTACTTTAAGCATTTCTGCTAGTGTTATACACATTCATCAATCATCATCAACAGCCTTTACTAGTCCACTCTGGACATAGGCCTCTCCTTAGAAATGAGGTTTTGGCCTACTTTACCACGCTGGCCAGACGGGTTGGTATAGGATTTGTGTCAAGTTTTCCTTCTCTCTGCAGTGCTGTTGTCCTGCGTATTTTGCTCCCTTAGTCGGCTCTTACGACACCTGCGGGACGAATAGGGGTGCTGACACTCTGTATTCTTAATCCGTCACCACACCGACGATATACACATTCAAACAAATGTAATTATTACTCACAAGTCTAACGGATAGAAGAACAACACCACGTATTTGCCTTTGTAGTCGCAGAGAGCGACATCCTTGAATTCTCCGTTCACCACGGCGGTGGCCTTGAACTGAGGAGCGGGCTTCGTCAGCTGGAGAGGCATCTTGTTGAAACTGTAAACACAAAGAAATATTGACGTTAGGCTTACAGACAGTAGGACCAAAATTGCCTAATCCTCATTAGTAGAGGTGACTTTAAATTATGGATGCCAGTGGACAATACACTCGGGCCTACATCTCGTAGACAGATTTGTGTGAAACGGCCACTTTTTGCCGATTATAATTTATTTGAGTTTTATTTTCTCATGTAAATAGAGGGGTAAGTTTATTGCCGGCAGCAGAGCTTTTTAGAAAATAAGACAGAAAATATCAGTTTACAAAGGTAAAGTAGGTACATAAGAAGCGAAGACAACGTTAGGAATGACAGTACTTATTTTAATGTTGGTTTAAACTAATCTAAGCATCTAGTTGCACGTATATAGGAACCACGCTATTTTTCATAAGCAAAATGTAACCGATGCTTGCACATTAGAAAACGTTAGTGAATTTTTTAAGGCATTATATAATATTTCTTTTCTTCTTTTTCTTTTTTTTTTAAAAAGACAACTCCCGCATTAGGAATAAATCCTGTGTCGCGGGGGACTTTACAAACATACATGAAACGGACACAAAGAACACCTAGACTCAAAACAACAATTTGTGTATCACACAAAGTGTTATCCCATGTGAAAATCGAACCCACAACACTCAGTAACCGGCGTGGCGACCGCTTAAACCACTACGCCATCCGTGCAGTCAGTATCATCATATATAATATTATATCATATATAATATCATCATATATAATCTTCTACCACATTCACACAACGCCATCTAGTCCTAAACTAAGCAGAGCTTGTACTATGGCTACTAGACAACTGATATAAATACATATATACTTTTTTTTGTAAATACATACTTATTATACATAGAAAAAAATAGACCAAATCAAACAATAAATGTTCATGCACATAAATGTTTGACTTGAGCGGGAATCGAACCCGCGACCTTTGGACCATCCAGTCGTCAAAAGACATTTCCTTGATAAATTATATTCTGATTTTTAGACCTAATTGCATTCATATTGATGGGGTAAGATACCTATTTATTTTATGTATGACCTTACATTTCGTTTAAATTCCATAGATTATGGTTCAAAGTGTCGCGCCGCGCCGTGTGAACTAAGCATCAATTCAGATCCAGCGGCAAAATTACCGAAAACTTACAGACTATCGATTGAATATATTCCTTATTCCATTTAAATAGAGTAAAAAATCGTAGGTAGAAGTTCGTTAACTAGATTGCAATACCTATAGTTATCGTATGATATTAATAAAAAGGCGATAAGTCCCGATTTACAGACATAATATTCATTAAGTTAATTCCATTTATTGACTCATAAATATCTTATATCCTCGTAGGTACAAGCTGTCATTGTGAATTGTTATGACACAATTGCACAAATTACGAGTGATTTGACATCATTTTTATATCAATTCAGCGATAAAAAGATTACGTTCATGATGTCTGCGATGATTAGGAGTACGCACAGTGACTGTATTCAAGGCTAAACGTCTCTGACGTCTGATGACGGATAAGAATACAGAGTGTCATAACCCCTATTCATCCCGTGGATGTCGTAAGAGGCGACTAATGAAGCAAATTAGGCAGGAAAACAGCACTGAAAAGAGAATTAAAATTTGACACAAACCCTATAGCAACTTGTCTGCCCAGTGGGGTATAGCAGGCCAAAACCTCCTTTCTAAGGAGATGTCTATGTCCAGCAGTGGACTATTAAAGGCTGTTGATGATGATGATGTAATGAATCTATCGTTCGTCAGTTCACTGCTAACTCCATTTCTAGCCTCCTCTTTTACGCAGTCTATCCATCATTATCATCTGCTTAGGTCTTTCTTTACGCTTATATAAAACTTTCTTCGCCACGTATGGTATTTTTTTTATAAAACCACTAGCTGACCCGGCAAACGTTGTTTTGCCATATACATTATTTCAAATTTTTTTTTGTCAAAAAATTATAATTGGGGTATAAAAAAATAGATGTTAGCCGATTCTCAGACCTACCCGATTTGCACAAAAAATTCACGAAAATCGGGCGAGCCGTTTCGGATGACACCAACTCAACTTCTACCACCGTGACACGAGAATTTTATATAAGCTTAATGGTTTACAAATACGACGCGGCTATGGAAAAAATCAGAATGAGCACAAGTTGCTGTTTTGAGGTACAAATAAAAAAAGCGTGGGCGACAAATGCTATTTTTGGGGATTGTATCTGAGTTGTTGTTTCTGAAACTGCTCGTTCTTCTTTTCGACTATACTTCACACCATTCTCATCAACTTTTAAGTCTTACCAAAGAGTTGAATATGTATATATAATATGTTTATGTATGTATGTGTGTGTATTTATCTATGTGTAATGTGAACGATGTATATTTGTGTATGAATGCTTTGGTTGATATTTTTAAATATTCACGTGATAATGCGTTACGTGTACATACACGTTACGCATTAACTACCCAACTTTTTAAATATCTAATATCCGTATTAAGGTTGTTTGTAAGAGATCGCTGTGAGACTATATATTTTTAAGTAACTTTGTGTTAACTGTATACAATAAAGATATAAATAAATAAATATTAAGGAACTTTCTATATACTGCTGATTGAAATAATCGATTATAGTAATATCTCGAGATATCTAAATTACGATCATACGTGAAGATAAGTGGGTAATTGCAGATAAATGATTGTGAATGAATATTTGTCAAGTAACGATGATTTACTGATATTGCTGATGCTTGGAATTTAATTTCTTAGACTCCTATCATACTTTTATGGGTTCCTTATTAAATGCTTATAAGTGAAAGCATAAGCAAACGCACATCAATAAACCCTTTTTTTTTTCGTGCGGAAATCCCCTCGGATACCACCTATCGGTGGCATGTCGGACTCGAACCGACTAAAACCGCACGCCGTCTCGGGTACTAATAGCCGGAGAACCAGGTATACCCTAGAAAGGAAGTCCCTGGTGCCCCGACATACCTCGGGCCATCTACAGACGAGTAGACGACCCCCCCCCCCCCGTGTGAGAACCCCATGTTCTTAATGACACCATGAGAGATAAGAGCCATGTTTCGTAGTATTAAGCTTTTGAAAATTAAATCATTTCTGTTTTACACTTCACTGGGGACTGTCGTCTCAGAGTTTAATTTTTTAAAACTCTCGCCTCTCGTCGTAATTTATCTCGATGTATTATATTTTTCTTAAATATGAACAGCCGGATAAATTGCTACTATATTTAAGTATTTGTAGATTGAAGACGACCAGCACCTGAATGCATGCCTAATAACCGTCCTTGTTATAAATATAGGTATTTCTCTCAGCTGTCTGTCAGTGACGTATTAGAGATATTTAACCTTGAATTATCTACGACAGACTTTTCAATAACGACTTTAAGTTCAACGATATAAAGTTTAAATTACTGCACGATAATTTGTTTAGTTTGGTATTGAGCTTAATATGACATTATATTATACTGGCTGGTAACTGCGGCTTCGTTTCCGTGGAGTTTGGATTGAACACGTTTGCCAAATTTTTCAAATTTATAATATATATATATAACGGAAGCGCTGCCTTAAGCCCGGAGTTCTCTGAACGCCGGTCGCGTGCGAGCGACGACCGAAGCGTGTTTCTTAGAAACGTCGTCGACGGCGGACAGTACGAGCACACCCGCGACATCCTGACTTTAAAATGAGTTTCAATAGTGAAAATGACGAATTATCCTTTTTCCTGGGAAGATTAGGTAAATAAAGATCCGCTAGGGGCAGCACCGGTGGGGGTACATGTTTTGATATTTTTTTTTGATTACAACAACGAAATTTAATTCCACGAAAAAAGGCTAATTGTTAAATTATTTTATGGGATATAATACTATATTGTTCGATGTATCAAACAACCATTTATGTGGGTTGGTGATTTTATGAATATTAAATTAGTTGTTTTCCTTTCTTTGATAACATCACAAGTTCATGTTAATATACATATTTTCGTTAATTCTGCCCCGAGTACAAACACGATTCACGATCACAATCACGAATACAAGACGCTAGCGCCCGCGTCCAGAGATCCCACTCGCACGCGGCCGACGGCGTACGCCACCGGTGGCGGACACAGTTTCCTTACACACGTAACATTTGCAGTATTAGGTTAGCAATACTGGTAACATGATAACATGTTATATTTAATTAACTATGTTAACGAACGGTTACACCAGCTTAATTATATTATATTCAACTAAACAGTCGCATCTGGTTAAGCCGCCTATACTTTCAAGACTCACTTTACTTTCAAACAATAGTCTGCAAAGTGAAAGTAGGTTATGAAGCAAAAAATAAGAAAGTACGCCTTCTGTGGCTGTAGCGTTTCAAAGTTTTAGTGTATAAGTGTTTTTCTACTGTTATAATTTAAAATAACTAAGTGGAAACGATTGGTGTGTCGCGGGAATAAGTTTTTTTTTATGGTATAAGGGGGAAAACGAGCAGACGGGTCACCTGATGGTAAGCAACTACCGCCGCCCATGGACACCTCCAACTCAAAAGTCACAAGTGCGTTGCTGCCTTTGGAGTCCCTCCCGCTCGAGTCAGCAGAAGGGGGAATTTGGGCTCCGGGAACCTCGCTCACACAGATTCGAACAACTATACCAGACCGGACCAGCACTGCTGTAGCCATCCGTACAATCGAAGAAACGTAGGAGTGAACTACTTGAATGACTAGTGTAAAACATAATCTTCGCTATAGACAGGATAAAATGCAGGGCGGGGAGTAGTCAGCAATTAGTTCAGAGAATCGACAACAGAATGCCAATTCTCGTAATGAAAGTTCGTACTCAATTCAGTTCAGATCAACTTTTGATCTCACAACTGTCATAAGAGGTATTTTCGTAGTAAATTATTAAACATCCAACTTTGACTGTAATATGCTAATTTTATATCGTAAACGTAAATTGAATCGGTAATCTGCTAGTCTTCATCACATCATCACATCAACAGCCTTTAATAGTCCACTGCTGGACATAGGCCTCTGATTAGAAAGAAGGTTTTGGCCTACTATACCACGCTGGCCAGGCGGGTTGGTATAGGGTTTGTGTCAAGTTTTCCGTCTTTTTGCAGTGCTGGTGTCCTGCGTTTTGCGCCCTTAGTCGGTTCTAACGACACCCACGGGATGAATTGGGGTAGTGACATTCCGTATTCTTAATCCGTCACTGCACGGACACTGCTAGTCTTAGTAATACTTTACTATTTTACTACAAAAATACCTTTTATGACAGTTGTGATATCGACAGTTGATCTGAACTGAATTGTGACGGAACTTTTATTACGAGAATTTGTCTTCAGAAAGATTTAGAAAGGAGAAATTGCTTCTAAAGTGGCAAGACTATGAAGAAGTGACTATTATAACATCATCCTTGGGTAATCGGATAAAAATCGAATACGTCATACGACTCTACGTTAACAAAAGACTACTAAACTATCTCAAGTAGTAGATAAAGATCTTTTAACTGTAGTGTTTGGGATTATAGAAACTTTAACAGTAACACTCCAAAAACTCCCAAAAGCATACCATGAAAATAATTTATCAAGCTGTTGTCTGTTCTCGAATGATCGTAGCATCAATGCCACTTGAATTGGCTTAATACCGACCACAATTTTAAATTTAAAGTAAGTTTTATGAATTAAACATTAAAAACTGAACTAAACACAAGAAAGAAAGATAGATCCGAACTAGAAATAACGGAATTAGGAAAGTATCCAGACACAAGTTACGAAGCTTAGTAACATTTTAGATAGAAAAACCCGAGCACAATAACTTATTCATGTAAGAACTTAGCGAGTGAATATATCCACGACTCATGAAAAGCTGCAAGAAAAAACGTTGTATTGTTAAGTACGTATGTTAATACGTACTTCCGAACGAGTATTTCAAATGCGAGACAGTGTCGCAGACCTGAAACTATTTACAGAAGTAGGTGTAGTCACGTGTTTTCTTAATAGTATTATAATATTACGATATAAAAAATGCGAACAAGTAAATTCCACCAATATTTTTAAAGCAAGGACAATAGAGACTTCGATAGGTATAAAAGAGTGACGACCGTACACTGAAAGCGGATACGGAGAGAGAGGGAGGGAGGGAGAGAGAGAGGGAGAGAGAGAGAGGGAGAGGGAGAGAGAGAGGGAGAGGGAGAGAGAGAGGGAGAGTGAGAGGGAGTAGAGAAAGAGTATAGAAGTAGAGATAGATTAGAATATATCTTTAAAACACAATAGCCTACTTATCATCTTCCCGTTCCTAAATTTATTTTGAGGTCGGCGCAATGAGTTAATTAGGCACTACAAACAGTGAAACAATTTTTTTGGTACAAGTTTTAAAACTCGAATTGATTTAGTGAAATTCTGTGTTTATCACGTTATAAATATTATAGTTTTATTCGTAGTTTGTAAAGTTTACAAAACGAACAATTTTTTTTTTAAAAGACAACGCCCGCATTAGGTAGGTATATATCCTGTGTCGCGGGAGACTTTACAAACATACATGAAACGGACACAAAGAACACCCAGACTCAGAACAACAATTTGTGGGTCACACAAAGTGTCATCCCATGTGGAGTTTGAACCAACAACACTCGTCGTGGTAGGAAGCGGCGGTGTAATCTATGCTACAATTTCTGTACGCAATTTGAGATAAAAGTCCGTATTTCTAAACTTGACCTTGATGTCACTATCATGTGTCAAAAGTCAATAAATATAAGCGATAATTTGTATATAATAAAAATAAGTAAGTTGTTTTAATATTTAATTAATTAATGCTACGCAAATGATTTGTTTTTTAACCGACTAGATACGTCAGGAGGTTTATATTTCACGAGTGTATGTATGTATATCTATACAAAAAAATAGTGAGTAATGTCAAAATAATCGTTTTTTTTTGCTCTACCATATTTTGTAACATTCATATAATTACAATGCAATATCTGCTATTCGTGTAATACATATATATACAGTCTAAAATTATATGGCACCAGTGCAGTAATATTTGATTTCCTATCTAATTATCTATACATACAAATAAATAAAATTGAAGTGTCTGTTTGTAATGTTGAAATAATAGGTTTTTTCATGCTCTAATGGTTTTTTGCACGATACATATGCCTTAAAAATATTTATTGTCTTCGACTGTTTGTTCCGCGTAATTTTCAAAACGGCTGGATCGATTTCGATATTTTACTACCAGGCAGCTGTCTATATAAGGAGTAACTTAGGCTATTTATCATCGGCAGAGCGGGACCGGGAGAGGTTTAGAACTCTCCCGGCCCGCCAGGCCCGGGCACGGGCCAGGCAGCGCAGGCGACTCAGGCGCCGGAGGTCGCAGAACGACCTCCGTCCTCCATAAGCGCAGGCCTGGGGGTGACAGGTGAGGCCATCTGTCACCCTAGCAGAAGCAGGCCGGGGTGGCGGCGAGCGCGTTGCGAAGCGCGCTCGCTTCCAGGGAGCATAGGGAACATGGGGTTCCCACACGGGGCGGGGGTCGTCTACTCGTCTGTAGATGACCCGAGGTATGTCGGGGCACCAGGGCCTTCCTTTCTAGGGTATACCTGGTTCCCCGGCTATTAGTACCCGGCGAAGGCGTGCGGTTTTAGTCGGTTCGAGTCCGACATGCCACCGACAGGTGGTATCCAAGGGGATTTCCGCACGGAAAAAAAAAAAAAAAAAAAAAAAAAAAAAAAAAAAAAAAAAAAAGAGGCTATTTATCATCTCAGAAAAACCCTATAAAATTTTGCCAGGTCCGGGAATCGAACACGATTCTTCATGGATCACTACACCACTAAAGCAGCGCTTCTCAAATTCGCGGGTACCAGCTGGTTGCATATACGAGTATATATATATATATATATATATATTACTTTAGCGCGTTTTGCAGTCTTAATGGCTTGATAGATTTTTAGCTTTAAAGACCTCCCAGTCTTTATAGTGACACTGGATATGTGAAAATTCGGTTTATAAATTAAAAATACTCTTTAAATACATTTACACGCGGTCGTGTTATTTTTTTAATTAGCTTGTTTAAGTAAAAAAATATTCAAGGAGAATATTCGTGTCTATGTTTATTCGTTTTCTAGAATCTAGTAAGTCGGGTCTAAGAAAGCGTCGTGTAATAAATCTCACACGTACATTTTATTCGTCTGGATGTGTCAAGTTAATTTGACCGTTAAGTTACGTAAATATACGACCTTGAAGAAACACAAGCCATATAAAACATCTATTTCGTGCTCGATAAAAATTCCGTCCCCATTCATGGTCACTACATAAATAAATTATAACTGAGAGCTATACAATCGGTTAAAATTCCAAACCATGGCTAGTAAAAAAGTTATTAAAATATATTTAACTAGCTGCCCGGCCCGACTTCGCACGGTTAGTGTACCCATTTAAAAAAAATAAGACGTTTGGTGCCGTCGTTCTGAATCATTTTTATTTATATGTTTAGAAAGATAGATTAGGTAGGCATGATACATTCGTGTCTGTGAAACCATGGAAATACACATAGGTAGTTGTTATACTGGCAGCAACGTCACCTACCTGGTAAAATTGTATTTTTATATCCTCCACGAAACTATCGAAATACCCATATAAAATTTCAACCATATCGTTACGCCGTTTAGAAGTTTTGTGAAAAAGTTGGAAAGGATAATTTTTACTACCCGTTGTCCTATTACCCGTTTTCCCGTAGGAATGAAGCATTTTCCCGCTGTAAAAAGTAGCATATGTTCATCAGGGATAATGTCGGCTTCTATTGGTAAAACAATTTTGCTAAGAAAGCCTATTCAATACAAACAAACAATCAAATCTTTCCTCTTTATAATATTAGTAGAGATTATTACATAGATACATACATACATAGTACATATTAATTAGAGAATCCGATAATATAGCGAAACCAAAAGGTATTTTATTAAAATCGTATGACTTTTTTATGCTATGAAACAAGAGGCAGATACGCCACCAACGCAAACGCACGAAACGCGTGGGTCCTAATTGGGAGCATTAAAAGAGCAGACGGTTGACCCGATGGTAAGTGAAAACCCGCGCCCCGAGCCCCGAGCCCCGGGCCCCGTTGGCGGTATTATCCATGTATTAAAGGTTTCAAGCACTTGAAATTAGATTTAATGCTTTCATGGCTTTCTCTATCTCCGGTTCTTATTCGCTGGAATGAATCTTTTCCATTCGAAATTTTGATACATAAAACTTCTTGAGTACCCTTTGAACTTTTAAATGTTTAAAACAAATCTCTCAAGTAAAATGTTTGAAATATTCTTAGAGGTTATAAGATAAAAAAGATGAGCCATAAGTTTGAAGGGTGGTCAACAACCGGTTTAAAACGTTAATAACTTAGTCAAGCCAAGGTCAGGTCAAAATCTTTTGACCTTTGGACTCATCGTTTCGATGTAGATTATTTTATATTTATAAATGACCAAGGAAGTTAGTGAATTCTATAGCAGCAAAAGAGGATCTCAGTTCCCTAGGATTATTTAAATTAGACGCTTTAATAACGTTCGTTTAACTTTACAATAAATGATGATGATGAAATCAAATAAGCTATAACACTGGTCTGGTAACAAAACGAGATTTTAACCTTGGGAGAGCATAGGGGCCGGCACATATGGAATGGGTCGACCGCAATCACTCACTGGAAATCGGTGTTAATTAAAATTCTTTCGTTTGCTTTTACTGAGAGAGTGTGGTTAGCAGATGCAAAACCCCCTTTCTTTAATTCTTGGAGGCACTTCTGTCTCTTAAATTGCATGTATTCTTGGGCGGAGGTAGTAACTTAACATCAGCAGTGCCATTCTTTAAGGAACTTCAAACTAAGTTCGTTTGAAATTCGACGTTGTGACAGCGCTGTAGGGTCGAATTTCAAACGAACTTAGCTTGAAGTTCGACGGTGTGACGTACGCAAGACTGTTTTCTTAAAGAATAACATTGCAGGTTACTTATCTGCTTATTTGACGCTTATATCATAACGTGTAATGACGGATTAAGAATACGTAATGTCACCACCCCTATTCATCCCGTGGGTATCGTAAAAGTCGACTACGGGAGAAAACTACGCAAGACAACAGCACTTCAAAGAGAAGGAAAACTTGAAACAAACCCTATACCAACCCTGGCCAGCGGGGTATAGTAGGCCAAAACCTCCTTTCAGAGGAGAGGCCTATGTCCAGCAGTGGACTGTCATGGGCTGTTGATGATATAACAAGCCTATCAAGCAGACAATTGATGAGATGAATAATAAAAGCAAAACCCACCGACAGCTATGAACGTCACTTGGCACATATCTCCACACATGGACAAAGTCAGTAATTCTAGCAGTTCTCTTCCACAACTCAACAAGTAGGCCTCCGTCTCCATTGTATAAGTAATCAGTTAATACTCCGAATGAGAACATATTGTTCAAAATGGCTTCCATGTTCGTGAGCCTGGGAAAGCCGTAATGATGGTCTATAATGAAATTGTTGGGTGTGTCGAATAATAAGAGAAATTTAGGTCGTGCGTTTCGTGGGTCATGGCTTTATTACTTGAACAGTATGAGAACAGAACGTTTTTCTTTTATGTTATAGGTGCCTAGGGGGTCAAATGAATAGACGTGACACCAGATGGTAAGTGACAACCACCGCTCAGGGATATCTGCAACTTAAAGAGTCACAAGTTCGTTGTCGGGCTGTCCCAGCCAGAATAGGATGGATGTAGTTTGGCCTCGCGTAACTAAACTCACTCTAATATTAATTTAATTAATATCTTAAGTACTCTTTATCTAATAGTTTGTAATACGCATAAAAGTGATACGTGAGATTTGAAGCACATCTCAGGATTCAATTTCTTCTGAAGACAGAAAAATCGATCGCTTTGAAAATAGTTACTAACTAAACAGCGAAATATTCTTATTTCCCACCAGCTCACCCACAACGGACACGAATTTAATTACGTCTAGTACATAATACTTGGAAGTTAATGACCACTTTAGATTTGAGTGTGTTCATATGCACATATGCCCGCATAATTAACTTTGAATATACTTCAATGAGAATACATCACGATGAGTTTTTTTAGTACTAATCTGTATTATTTGATTATTTTCTTCAAATTTGAATTGGCCTAATTCAAAAAGTATAACCTCGAAAATAAAAATTCCCAAATAGGTTTATAAATAGGTTATACATTAATAAGTTTAATATAAACAAGTCAAATTCTCGGTTTTCTCTTGCACCTACAGCTTCATTTTTCTACATCACCCGAAGGTCGACTGGCAGAGAATGCCTTGGGCATTATGTCCGCCTTTGTACAACTAGTGCATTAAGTTAAATAAATAAATGACGGAGTTCAGGAGGTCATAAATATAATCCATACTCATATTATAAATGCGAAAGTGTGCCTGTCTGTCTTTCTGTTACCTCATCACACTTAAAACGGCTAAACCGATTTAGATGAATTTTGGTATAGAGATAGTCCGAGTCCCGGCAAAGGCCATAGGATAGTTTTTATCCTAGAAATCATTCTTGAAGGGGGTGAAAGTTTGTATGGGAAATCAATAACCGTTGAACGGATTTGATGAAATTTAATATGGAGTTTATACTTTGATACTCGAGGAAAGACAGGCTATTTTTTATCACAATAACCGATATTTACGCGGGCAAAAGCTAGTAAAATATAATCCAACGGAGAATCTCTTTTATTAAAACCTTTTTTTTTTTTAAATACCATCCTATAGAACAGACCATGACCACACTGACTTTTAGCATCGCGCTTATTGTTTAAACCAAATAGCGCGCGCTTGTTCGGCTTTCTGTTACACTCTTCCGTCCCTTATCAAGAAATCACTTCCATTGATTGCGGGAACGCGAGATGTTACACATGAAAAGGAGTCACACATTGCGTGACGTTCAATTATATGACGTATTGGCTTTATGACGGAATTCTCACAAGTGTATGTGAAATCGAGTCATTGAATGATGAAATCAATAGGCATATTACGCTATTATGAGTCACAAGGACATTCCTCAATGAAAAATTTTCTTTCTGTTTTTTATAGTATAGAAGGGCAAATGAGCGGACAGCTTACCTGATGGTAAGTGACCACCACCAACGGATAGGTACTTGTAAGAGTGCACTTGAAGAGTCGCAAGTCCTCCTCCAGGGTAGGGGGTTTGAGCGAAGGTAACCTCACTTACTCGGTGAAAGGCAAAGAAAGAATAGCCTAGCGCTGGTTTAGTGTGAGACCGTGTTATCATTCCGGTCGAGCAAGCTGTATCGGCCGAAGAATGCCTCGCCCACGTCAATCTCTATTCTTTCTCCATCAATCTCCACGACATTTATAGTTTCTACCTAATAAAGATGAAGTATTCCAAACATGACATGATATGCTTCTGCACGCGCGCCATATTTGATGACAAGGGGTATAAATAACTACCTATTCTACCAGGTAGTAGGGTAGGTACAAAAATATACGTGGGTAGGTAAAGAAATATACGTGGGTAGGTACAGAAATATACGTGGGTAGGTCCAGATATATACGTGGGTAGGTACAGAAATATACGTGGATAGGTACAGAAATTTATGTAGGTAGGTACTAAAGAGGGAAGAGGCAAGGAGAACCATCTCTGTGTATTAATTATCCATAAAAACGCGTCCAATAACTGCGGTAGCCTATGATAAATTTTAAAGAAAGCGCCAAAAGTTAAATCACGTAAATAGTTGTTTTGTATACTGGCATTTTATTAACTACTAGCCGAGACCCGCGGTGTTACCAGCGTTTGTTGTTATAACCGCGGGCAACGCCGCGGGGCGAAGCTAGTCTAAAAAAAAGTAGCCTAAGTTACTCCTTATATCATCAGCTATTTGCCAGTGAAAGTCCCGTCGAAATCGGTCCAGCCGTTCCAGAGATTACCCGGGACAAACAGACAGACAGACAGACAAAAATTGTAAAAAATGGTATTTTGGCATATGTACCGTGTAAACATACATATGCATTTAATAAAAAGCCGTTATTTTAATATTACAAACAGACACTCCAATTTTATTTATTTGTATAGAGTATAGACTATTCTAGTCGTGAATTTTTAATATTTGAACTCGGCACATATCATTCCGTTTACAACAGCTATGTTCTTATCGTAGTTTTTAATACGCTACCTCTATTTTCAGTATACAGTTGGTCAATTTTTTAACTTGCCCCCCGATATGATATGGTTCTCCTTGTCTCTACACTCGATAGTATGTACCTACGTATATTTGAGAAAAGTTTTTTGCGAGATAGAACAATTAGCTTAGGTTTATGATTCTTCTAATACTTAGTACGTAAATGAGATTTATAGCACTGTGTGATGTAGATAAATTACTACCTTTAAGTTGAAAATTCAAATCGAAAAGAAGCTTACAAATCATGGATTAGACAAGATTTTACGAAAGACAACTGCCACCCCAGAAAAGGGTCCCCTTTCCCTTGACCCAATAGCTATAGGGTGAATACGCCACAGAATATTGGTCTTAATACCTTTTTAATTGGTGTTGGCTGATCAATAGCAAATACTAAATTATTGTTACTAGTCACGACGAAAATTTATTGCCGATAATTGTCTTTCACTATATTGACAATAAATGACTTGTAAATACTTTACCTACACAGAGATTATTGAATAAATATTTAAACGGACATTTGGTATGATTATTTAAGAATATGAAGCGATTTCATAGTCTCAAAATCGTGTTTTACTTGAATTTAATAGCTATTTTGCCACTTTCTCTAAAATGATTCGAGCTACCTTCTCTCTTCCTATATCAGAAATATCTCAATCTATTTGAGCCATCTTCTCTTTCTTTATCAGAAATATCCTAATCTATGGGTATCAAAAATTTCCCGTTCTTAAAATTGCGTTCCTTCTTATCTACTTTTCCTTTCGATATATTCCCAATTTTCCCATGTTGTCCATGAAGATCCCAGTTTTCCCCTTATTAAGTAAATATAACTAAAGCTTATAGTTGGTACAATTTGCGAGGCCAAAAGGCCACGCTGGCCAGACGGGTTGGTATAGGGTTTGTGTCAAGTTTTACTTCTATTTGCAGTGCTGTTGTCCTGCGTAGTTTGTTCCCTTATTCGGCTCCTACGACACCCACGGGATGAATAGGGGTGGCGACATTCCGACACCACACGGGTACTATACTGTCAAATAATAACCTTCCTATTTCAAAGACGGTCAAAAATAAAATTTGAATACTGAAGAATTTATTCTCATTGGGAGAAACACGAAAGTTTAGGTACAAGCTAACTGACACAATAGACAAAAAAATAATAATTAAAAACTTCTTTGTAACAAACTCGTGGTAAAGGATCAACGCAGTCAGCCATGCGTTTAATTTATTTGATTACTGTTAGCTTTACTGACTAAGTAGTCACATAAACCGTTTAACACTAAACAGATAGACAGTGGTCGGTCCGGTGAGTAGAACAGTGTGGTGGCGTTTGCCAACCCAGCTTTTGTGGGCCTGGTTTGTTGGGCTAGCCTTTTGCCAGGTGATAAGTCCCCTACTTATCACCTGGCATAAGGCTAGCCCATAGGGTCGAAGGCTAGGTCCCAGTTCTGGCAACCTAATTATAATTAGAGAAAAATCTTATACACTTTAATCTACATACTAGTATAACAAGCGGTTTTACAATATTAGTTTAACGACAGTTATCAGTAAGTTATCACCTAGTTGCTAACACTACACTAAATAACTTGGAACCATTGCTACACTTGTACTAATAAATTGATAAAACTACTTTATATAATCACGTCTGAATGGTTAACATGACAACAATCTTTTGTATTAAAAAATTAACAACTTTCCCACATTGCTAATTTAACTCATTTCTGTTTTGAAAAGACAACTCCCGCATTAGGAATATATCCTTGGGGACTTTACAAACATACATGAAACGGACACAAAGAACACCCAGACACGGAACAACAATTTGTGGATCACACAAAGTGTCGTCCCATGTGGGGTTTCAACCCACAACACTCGGCGCGGGTCGACCGCTTTAACCACTACGCCATCCCTACAGTCGAATAAAACATACAGTGCTAACAAAACAACTACTCTGAAGCCATCAAAATATATTGACTCCCCAGGATATTTAAGTACAAATATAATCTTAATTTAATTTCTATTAAAATACCGTAATATAAACTGACTACTCAAAAACCAACTTTACTAAATAATTAATTCCTTCACCTCATAGAGAAAGGTCTCATCATAGGCATCAGGTGATCAGGTTTGCTGAGTTCCAAGCTCGTGATATCATCACCACGGCAGTAACACTTATGTTCCATCGTCATCTCTGCAGCTGACACTTTATAATTTGGATTTGAACTGGATTGGAAACAACGAGGGAAGGGTTAGGAAGAGTTAATGTTACTTTTAATGTTGAATGAATTGTATCTTAACACCGGCACTACACACTTTAAATACTGTTAGGTTGACAGATTTACTCGAGGACTATAATTTTTTTCGTCTCTGGATAATATTGATTGAGTATGAATGGGCCCTCATAAATAAAATCATTTTTTTTTAACTTTTTCAGAATGATATTTTACACAGATTTATATTGCATTTTATTTTCTTCTAAATAGAACAACTCAATTATAACAATATGTTGTGAGATGCCAGTATTGTTAAAAAGGGTGAGAATCAGCAGGTAACGAAGGCAGGAAGGAAAAAACATGACGTTCCTATATTTATATTAACAAATATGAATCCTTACGCACCATAGTCACCAAGTTTATGCAAAAATAAAACACACATTTTCCAAACTGCCAATATTCAGATCAAATAAGAAAAAAAAAAAATTATCATATAGAATGATAGGCAAAATCAGTTTAACCGGGTTTAAAAATTCATTTAATGTTACCCATTGTTACTGCTATTTATAAAATAAAAGCAGACGTTATCAGAACTATCATCTAGACAGAAAAATATATGATCAGTGAAATTCTAACAGTATTTATGTAATTTTCAACATCCCAACAGATAAAGAAATACCCCAAACTTCCTAACAACCTTTCGGAATAGTGATAGCTAACCACTAACACCTCATTTTTTAATAAAACAGTCTAAATGAACTTACACGGTCATCACAGTCTGAGTCACTCACTCATTATTTGTAACATACAAAATATTTGTGAGATTGGTTGACACTTTCAGCTGAGACATAACTATAATACACAATAACTAATTACTTTTATCAAAATTTGATGCTGTTTGCTGTATCACTTCATGATGCTTCTAAATTTTTTTACATAGGCCAAATAGCAAGCCGCCATTTGTACCTGGTTGTTAATTTGAACTACTCTTGTGTGACAAACTAAGTTTAAAATGAAAATGTAAGAAGTTTATTTAAGTTTATTCTATTCTATCATTCTATAATATAAAAGAATTAATGAATAATTCAACTTCATTTAAAAATTGCTAGAAAGCAATGGTGCATAATGGTCTACCTTCAGTCATTATCTTCAATCATCGACAGCCTTTAATAGTCCACTGCTGGACATAGGCCTCTCAATCATAGAAATAGAAAGACATAGAAAGGAAGTTTTGGCCTACTATACCGCGCTGGCCAGACGGGTTGGTATATGGTTTGTTTCAAGTTTTCCTTCTCTTTACAGTTGTGTCCTAAGTAGTTTGGTCCCTTAGTTGTTTCTTACGACACCCATAGGATGAACTGGGGTTGTGACACTGGGTATTTTTAATTCGTCACTTCAATTGGCACTGTTAGATGTTCTCTGAATATATGTTTATTGATTCTATCGAGCTGTTAGATGTTATCTGAATATATATTTATTATTTCTATCTAGCAAAGATATACATCTTTTAGGGATACACATATACCTGCCCAAATATCACAAGACAAACTAGACTCAAAACCCTACATGCAATGAAATTCTCAAAAGCGCATGATATTAATGAAATCTCTTGAATAATTTAAAGGATCCCCTCCTTTAAATTATTCACTAAGCCATTTATTTTATTGTAACATGCTGCTCAAGGTCAAATGAATAACATTCATGATGAAATAGCACTGACATGACTGGATGACTTCAAATTTCATAATAATACTGTCACAAACTTGAACACTTTATAAAATAGGCTTATTGGTTATAATACACTTCTGTAATCTGTCTAAGCATGAGAGAATGGTATAAAAAGTAGGTACTAACTTCTGAGAAAAAAAATTATCTTTTTTGCTCAGACTATATGACAAGCAGATGTATATTATATTTGAATTATAACTATTTCCCTATACCTAAGCAACATGCTAAACCTTTCACCTAAAATCCCGCGAAAAATATATTTTATCCTCTAATTAGAACCATCCTACACCTCGTACCTCTCTCGCATTAATTTTTTCGCTAAATTGCCTTCCCCTGCGTCCTGGGACTCACTGCGGACTCTTTTCCTAACATTCCTTGTGTCTTGCATTACCTTTGATTCAATAAATCACGATTTAATATGAAGCCATGCTATATGCATATCAGTCGTTAAAACATGATTCAAATCCGACTTTACATACTTATCATGCCTAGATCAGGTTCAAAATATTTAATCCAAAATTTAATTGTGTGTATCAGTAACGGATTTTTTTATCCAGATGTAGGTACCAACAACGATGCTGTGCGAACGTGGAAAAAATTACAAAACCCACATCGTGTACATAACGTTTTTTGTCTTATAGGATTTCTTTATTCATCAGTTAGACAATATTCTAGTTAGAATTTAGAGAACATAAAATATTAATTATCCATTTTATAGAATGAAATGTCTTCAAACTAACAATATCTTTTATCAATATATAGTATTACTTACTTGAAATTGGAGTCGTGACAATACGAAGTGAACCACGCAACCGCAACGCACTGAATTCAGCCAGAAAATAGTTGAAATTGTTGAAAATGACAGTCTTTGAAAATGACAGCCGGCCGGCATGAAAAGATGGCGGATAAACGAGCACAGGTCGCCTTCCAATTTCCGGCTGTATAACTTCTTATGAAATTGACTATTATGAAAATATGTATTCAAATTTTACAGACAAGAATTATATTTAGAGATCAAATATAAAAGTTATAATTAAATTTATATGACAATGAATGCTGCTGCTGCCATCTCTATTTGATTAACACTAAAGACGTTCTACTATAATATCTGAACCTGTGTAAAACTGTAATAAACTTATTTCAAATATACCGCTAGATGTCACTGTAATAAATATTGTTATTTATATGTAAATTATTTTCAGGACTACTTTTACACGTTCATTCAAAAATGAATTAACAATCAAAATTGTAATATCTTTAAAATTAAGCTATAACATCCTATAGCGTCATCCATCTGAAGTTCGAAGTAGGTTATAATATTATTAAAAACTTTCCTAGATCTCTAATGCAAACCTAAATAAACTAAAACCAAAAAGATAATTTTATAGTATGAAAGGTTATAAATATTGTGTCAATGAAAAAACTCCAAAAAACTTAGTTTAGTATAAATAAGTTTATGATAATTAGTTTATAATAACTATAATAATATTATCTTTATTACTATTTCTAGATAAAAATAAATTGTATAAAATGAAAAATGACAAAACTTAGTAGGTAGTTATATCATTATTTTTAATTTCTTGTTTGCTCATTCATCGTCAGCCTATTGTCGTTTGTCGTCCACTGCTAAACGAAGGCCGCACCAAGGAGCGCCAACCATCCCGGTCTTGGGCAATCCGCATCCATCCGCCGGCAGCCATTTTGTTTAAGACGTCGATCGCGATCTCCACTCTAGCACATGTCAGCTCCAGTTACCCTTGATCATTAAATAGGCTTAATCTCTGTAAGTATCTGTCAGATTTGAATAATTATTTTTGTAATGGTGAAGTATTCCTTGTGGAAGCTGAGGAAAGTAACATATATGATGATAAAACTATTACCTATGACCAATGACGTATTATAATCATTGTCTATGACAGGTTACTTATGTTGTTTCCATCTTTTTACTGGACCGGCCTGTTAATCTAGTGGTTAGTGATCCTACTGACTACTGTCCAAGGTTCGATTCCCACCCTGGACAAATAATGAGCACGATCATTTGTATTGTGTCTGGATGTAATTTACCTATAATATGTATATATTTAGAAATAGTTAAGTATGTTTATCAGCAATCTGATTACCATAATACAGGCTCTGCCTAGTTTGGGATCAGACGGCCTTATGTGAGACGTGAAAACAATTTAATGAGGTGAGATATCTTCCTACAGACCTTTTTTTTGTTGATGGGGTTGAAAATCCTTACAAATCTCCGGCTCCATGAGGACGTAGGAGCAAGGATTATGTGTTCATTCCACTAAAAGCCAAACTCACGTCCAAACATCCAGATCCTCCCAGGGAGGACCCGGGCCATGTGAGTTCATGTCTACCCCGAATCGACACCAAGCATGCTATCCTGGGAATAATAATAATAATATTCTACCACATACACACAACGCCATCTAGTCCCAAACTAAGCAGAGCTTGTACTATGGGTACTAGACAACTGATATAAATACATATATACTTTTTTTTTGTAAATACATGCATATTATACATAGAAACACCCAGACCAAATCAAACATTAAATGTTCATGCACACAAATGTTTGACTTGAGCGGGTATCGAACCCGCGACCTTTGGAATAGCAGTCCGTTACACAAACCACTACGCCATCCAGTCGTCAAAGCAAACTGCCCGATCATGTCTTAATGCGATCAGGCCGCCATCTTATCTCCTTCCTACAGAGACCTACGACGCATGCATATTTTACAGGATGCCTATTATTTTACTAATTTAGGCGAAAATAGAAAGTAGGTTTATTAGGTTATCTCACTAATGGGTGGGACTCGTAAAACTGCTCCTAATGTGACCACTTGACCTTTAACAGATTTGGAGCAGAACAGGTTTATTACCATCCCCTATATAAGGTGAAGTTCATTGCTCCCTTTGAGGAAATCACAGAAATAAGGGTAAGTACCTACCTAGTACCTACAGATGTTTTAATGTGTTAGTTAATTTAGGTACACCTTAACAGTCTTTTGCAAAAAAAATAATGTTTTTGTCAGTAATGGACGATATCGGCATATCGTTAAAACATTTTATTTATTAAAAATGATTCATGGTTGGTTAACTTAGAACACGGTTTTTATGAACGAGTTTGAAAATTTCTTTTTTTAGATATTTTATATGTAGCTAGATCTGAATTCGAAAGGGTAAACCTCCTTTCTAAGGAGAGGCCTATGTCCAGCAGTGGACTATTAAAGGCTGTTGACGATGAGATCTGAATTTGATAAAAAAGCTTTCTGCTTTCTATTGATACATTGAATTGAAGAATACCTTCTACACAAAATTTTGCGTTCTTCCAGCCACATTTTTCAAAAAGCCAACATCACGTGGTATTCCCAGGCGGTCACCCACCCAAGTACTAACCACGCCCGATGTTGCTTAACTTCGGTGATCGGACGAGAACCGGTGTATTCAACATGGTATGGACGTTGGCGAATGTTAAAGCAAATTTAATGTATGGTATCCACAGTTAGACGTCAATTTATATTAAAAGTGTCGTTCCAAATTTTCGTACGAATTTTTCCGTCTAGCCCCCTTTCACAACGCGCGATAAGGAACTTCGTTCCAATAGGCACTATGACTCGGGATGATATCAGGATTCTAAAGATTCGAATTTTTTAATCATTTAGAAGTACAGAAAAGGAATTCTGATTTAAAGTTCAAGTTTCAAAGGTACAATTATTCACTATTGAGATTCATATAAAGGCATATCTGAGTTTCTCATTACGAAAATATATAAATACTTCGCCATTTTGTCCTTTGAAACTGAGCCAACACGACTGTGTTACTTCTTATTACTAGAGGCAATAAGGATAGGGGATTTATAGTGGGCTATAAAGGTGGGTTCCTTTGCTACAGAGCTCTGGGTACACTGTAATGAGTGTTAGTTGTGGATGTTTGTATTTATGAGCGTTACTCCAACATTTCGTGATATAGGGACATCATCAATACCTATAAATATAATTGAAGTGTTTGTAAAAATATTAGTTTTGTAAGCTCCTACAGCTATTTGTACTATACTTATGTTTAAAAATCAGTTTTTAAAACTTTTGTCTGTCTGTCTGCCTGTTTGTTCGCATAATCTTCGAAACGGCTAAGGATTTTACTTTACAGCAGGTAGCTGCCTATATAAGGACTGATTTAAGCTAATCTTCTAGCCGAAAATATTAAGGGGTTTGACCAAAAAACAACAATAACAAAATCTGGTTTTTATATATTTCTGAACACATGCATTTTATAATAAATAAAGATCTTCATATTAAATTGGACGCGGATGAAATCGCGGGTATCAGGTAGTCAATTAAAAGTCATTTATGAATTCATAAATTGACTGTTTAAGGTACCTTATTTACAAAGTAATTATGTTCTTACAGAATTTTTTCTTTATATCTCCGGTTCTAGCTGAGTTATGTGGTTCGTTTATTTAATGAACTCACTGAAATGAACTCTTTCATTGGAGTTTCACCCACTTAGTTAAGTTAAGAGAAGGGCGCTCATTCAACTTAAGCTTAAGGCTGTACACCAGCAATGTTCAGCTCTTTATTAATAGAAACTATTTTTTGAATCATAAACTAGTAGGGCTTTTACTCTCCTACTCTCTGGGTACTTGAATTAACTTATTTTCTGAGAGAAGTTATGAATCGTACTTTTATTTAAAGGTCTACTAGCAACCGAAATTACTAGTATTCCCGTTAACTCCTTCCGCTAAGCTAAATTGCTTGTGTTAGGAGTGGTTTCACGTCGGTAGTGTACTGGTCAGGATCTCTTGATTGCAAGTCCAATGCCTTAACCACTAGGCTAGAGCCGCTTCCGCTTGTGTGTTTCTGTGTTTAGTTAAGATCTAAATAGCAATGTTTATTATTATTATTATCACGATATTAACGTACCTGTTATAAACAAAAACATCTTAATACGTATGCAACATGTTAGGTATCTTCACAAGAGAATAGTTTATAGTTTTCCTCCACAAAGGCCGTATTAAGTTATTTCAGGCTAAATGTTTGACATTCCCTACCTTGTCTATGCTATCTTGGACAACTTTGTGAGTTGTGTCGTGACAACCTGAATCTTCTCACAAACGTGCAACAATGTTTCTAAATTTGGTAGCGTTTGTATGTTTCACTAGTAAACTAACATTTGCAGGATAATATGTGCAAAGTTGAACTCAAAACATAGCTTTAGTTATCCATAAACGTTGTCACAGAATAACTATTACTGTTCATAAAGAAGTGCTCCGTGTAGTGACGGATTAAGAATACGGAATGTCACTACCCCAATTCATCCCGTGGGTGTCGTAAGAGCCGACTAAGGGCGCAAAACAATGCAGGACACCAGCACTGCAAAAAGAAGGAAAACTTGATACAAACCCTATACCAACCCGTCTGGCCAGCGTGGTATAGTAGGCCAAAACCTTCTTTGTAAGGAGAGGCCTATGTCCAGAAGTGGACTATTAAAGGCTGTTGATGTGTGTGTTCATAAAGAAAATAGACTTAAACTAGACTGCCCAGTTGGTCTGGCTGGTGGAGTGGTCATCCTGACTGCAAAGCTAGAGGTCGTGGGTTTCTTTTACCATCCAGGACATATAGTGAAACGCTCAGAAGGATGGGGTTCTTGATGTAAACACAAACTTTGTAACAGTATTTTATTTGACTTTTCAAAAAACTCTCGCTACACAGCTGTACCCGACGGGTTCACAAATCCAATAATAATGGCGGGTTCACAATTCGAAAAATGGCGGGTTCACAATTCAAAAAAATGGCGGGCCGAGACAGTGTTGCAACATTCGGAAAACAATCGATTCATGAGTCGACTTAAAATTATGATTATGAATAACTTGGGTTTTTAGGAATATTACTATTAGATTAAATTAGTGTTTAAAGTGACTAATATTATTAATTAGTGATGAGTATAAATATGGTAAGGGATAAAATTAATGACTGTTACAGTCGGCCATCCGTCACATAAACGAGTCCCTTCGTTTAGAGTTCTAATCAACAACATTAAAACTGATCATCTAACTTTATGCTTAGATATAGCTAGACAAAAGGGGGTTACTTCACGTCTTTCACCATCAATTTGCCTTGGCTGCGTGTTATATCATATCACTCATGCGTGGTTAGATTCCGCTTGAACTCTGTGCTATGACCCTCAAGGACATATCACTCATGTCCAGCTCGCATCCAACCAAGCTCTGTGCTATGAAACACCCTCACTGAGCACATAATCATTCATCGAATCTGCCAAATCTGCCAAAGCTCTCAAATAGGGTAAGTAGTTATCCTTTTCAAAATGCACTCATGCTCGGTTTGATTTAACTAACCGAAGCTCTGTGCAGGGTGTAATATTCAGCTCGTGTTCCTAGGTAGCAAGTATCTCATGTAAATAAGTATCATCAATATCCTAATTCCCAGTCGTCACCAAATGGTTCACTCAAATTAATTAAATTCTCCTATTAAGATAATCGATTTGATTAAATACCTATTTATAATTACCTATAAAATAATGTCATACAAGTAGATCATTAGTACTAAAGTTACATATTTGTGAGGTACCCGCAAAACATAACAACAAGAAAATTAGTCGTAGTTTTATGCATTAAAGAAATAACACATCCTTTGTAACAAGATATTATTGATTTTAAACGATATGTGTTTAAGGAAATATTGTTAAGTATAAATTAAGCTAACCATTTTTGGGTATAATGTGACAAAGTCTGTATTATTTATTAACAATCAATAAATCTTAAAAGTAATCATCTATTATAATAACTAGATACTTTCGTCACTAGAAGAATATGTCGGTGCATCAAAGCTCATCCAGGGATAGATTTTATCAATCGCTACCACATTCTCATATGCTTTTCCCTTCCGTGTAACCGGTGTGTCTACTATAAGGAACCTGTCATTGGGCAAGATCTTTTTGATTCGATACGGCCCTTGGCATTTGGATTCTAGCTTCTTCGACTTTCCTGAACCCGAAACAATAGCTCTTACTACCCTGACTAGGTCTCCCTCTTTATATTTGTTTGCTGATTTTCGATGCCTGTCAAATCGATCCTTATTTTTGTTTTGATTGTCTTTAATGCGATCACTAGCGTTTGACCTAATTAGCTCTATGGGTTCGTTAGTCTCACTATTTAAAATCTCTTCAGAGACATTATTCAGAATACCTTGCAATGGGTTGCCTAACCTTCGTCCAAACAGCAATTCAGTTGGTGCTCTTTTTGTGACGTCGTGTATCGAGGTATTTATGCCTAATTGGACATCGGGGAGGAAGGTGTCCTAAATGTCACTGCCTTTCCCGTGTGTCATACTTCCCAATGAGGCCAAAATCGTGCGATTGTATCGTTCGACCTGTCCGTTGGCACGTGGAGTCGCGACGGAGTTGAGAATATATTTCACCCCAACGGACTGAACAAACGTTTTAAACCTTTTGCTGGTAAAACTGGTGCCCCTATCGGTAATGAGTCGCGATGGAGACCCAAATAAACTAAAGTACGTTTTAAAAACTTTAATGCTTGCCTTTGATCTTGTACTACGGACTGCAGATAAATAGACATATTTTGTGAAAGAATCCACGATGACTAAAATGTACATGTTACCGTGCTTGCTGCGTACCTTCCCCATTTTGATGGGGCTACCAAGAGTTTCATCAACCAAATTCGTCTTTATCCGTAACACATCTAAAACCTTGCAAACGCACCCTTGATAAAATTAATTACTTGAGAACTTAAACTCTGTATAAGAACGCGACACACCCCATTGGCCATCTGATATTCACCAGGCAATAAATAGTATTCCATGTCGGGTTTACCCCTTATCGAACCTCCAACATAAACGCTACCACTATGATTAGTTTTGGCTCCAACTGTAACTGCGCTAAGTTCTCCTATACCTAATTCAAAATCATCAACTGCAACAAGCAGAAGTTTAGCTTCATCACTTACGTCAATCTTTTCGATTTGTAAATCGGTAGCAGTTTTTATTATTCTTAAATTAGGTCGTTCCGTAAAACTGTGCCCAAGGAGCACTGGAATATTTATAAGTGAATCATCTACTATTAAGACCTCTACCTGTTCTTCTCTTACATCCTGAATCTCGATTGTGGCAAAAGCTTTACCAATGGGTGCATAGGGAATACTGCCTAATCCTCTCAGCAATGGGCCCTCTACGGTGTCCCACTGAAGGCCAATTTTATGAGCATCGGTCTTACGAATAAGAGTAGCCTGGCTACCTAGATCAACTTTACAAGGAATAACTATACCGTTTATATTTATACCTACTCTATACTTGTCATTGCTATCGTCATCTATGGATACTTCAAGAACACTTTTCGGCGTACCGTGTGCGTTACTATTGTTAACGTTGTTAATGGAGACTTTTCCTGTTATTAGAGTTATTGGGATTCTTTTTAGGACAAACATGTGAGTCGTGACCTAGAAAATTACATTCAGAGCATTTGGTTATCGGTTTACGACACTGATAACTCATATGGCCAGTTTCGTTACAATTGAAGCAAACTGCATTCACTTTCGGTCGATTTCTAAAAGTTTTATCAACGCTTTTAGGTGGTACAGTGCTGGTCAAAATTGAGGTAGAGCTTTGAAACCGCCTATCTCTACTTGGCCCCTCTCTCCTAATACCATCATTGTACTCCCTAGGGTGGGACTTAACTGTCTTAAGGAACTCTAAAGTTCCCTCGGGTCTATCAAATTTTCCTGCTTGAGCGCTTAACCGAATTCCTTTGTCTTCAATACCAAATATTAAGCAGTCTACTGCCTGCTTACCAAATATTTTACAGCGATTTAATAAGTTAATCTTAGAAAAATAGTACAATTCTAAGGAGTCACCAGGGCGCGCTTTTCTATTAAGCATTTCCGTAAGCAATGAAAGGATTCTCTTAATAAAGTCTTCCACTCTTCCCACGAATGCCTAATAGATGGCAAGCCCTGGTACCAGGTCTTAGCATGTCCTACTAGTTTGGGCAGGGCATAGTGAACCGTTTGCCGGTCATTCCAATTATAAATTTCCGCGCATTCGTCTACTTTACTTATCCACATGTCAATAGTCTGTTCCCGAGAAAGCGGGTCAAAATCCGAAAGAACATTATGTAGTACAGGAAACGATTCACGATCCCTACCCTTAAAAATGTTGACAAATTCTTCAAAGAAATTATCTGGTTCCATGACCCTTGGCCGTTGGGATTCTTGGTTACAAATGTCGTTTCCGAGAGGGCTGCGTTTCTTTCTAGACGGGGAGTCACGCCGTCGATGGTTATCAGTGACATCGTGTGAAATCACATTGCGGCTACGTTGTCTCATTAGCTCTTGCTCTAACAGACGTAGCCTCTCGCGCAACTCATCATTCTCGTCGTTCCTTTTACGACTATGACTACGGCTATGGCGGCTACTCCTAGGTCTACTGCGACTGCGACTGCGTTGTTGATATCCACCACATATTTCCCGTCTACGACTCGGTCTATTCTCAAGTAAATTCAGGCTCTGATATAATAGCTCACGGTTACTGTGGTGGCTGCGTTGGATGCTCCGGATGCGGTGACGGCTCCGGCTTCGGCTTTGATCCTGGCTCCGACGTTCGTGTCTCACGCGGCTCCGACTTCGTCGCATACCACCGCTGTTCCCTGCATCACGTTCGACTTCCATTGTTGGTAGTATGAGGCTTCCAGGTGGTACGGGTGTTCGAAGTCTACGACTTCGACACCGTTTATCATCAGGGCTACCGCGTTCCATTATCTGAAACTCGAACAAACTTCTTGTATTTCTTGTGTTTTGAGACTTATTCAAAATTAAAAATGGAGCAAGAGATTTTCTGAGGTTAAATTATTTTCAATCGATTTTCATCACACCAATGTCTTAAGTTTCCTGTTGTTGTGCGTAGGTAACGTATTTTACTGCCCGTTCTAATATCAAATACGGGTATATTTTTCCAAGACTAAGTGTTGAAATTAGGAATATTAAAATTAATTCAATCCAATCGCATCTCAGGTCTTAGCCTCTATTTTTAGGTCAGTTATGATCGAAATGGAATATAAATAGGTTTGGGGCTATTTAGTAACCGTCTCTCAATTTATTCCCGATATAAAAAAAAAGAAAAAAAAAATACCAACCTATGTAAGTATGATTTAATCAAAACGCATATGCATTGCACAATAATAAACAGTAGACAAGAATACAAAATTTTTAGTCTTGTGCTTAATCGGACATCTGCAGGTTCGCACCGTACTAGTACAATTCGTACAACGTACTAGCACACCGTAATAGTACTATTAGTACAGTTTTAGTAGAAGTAGAAAACTTAAGCGTTTGTATTGATATTACCAACATTAAAGAAACGGAATACTAATAATTAAATAAATTAAAATACGTAATTTAAAAAAAAAAAAAGTGTTATAGTTTTTTTTTTAATATGGATGGCTTTGTATTAGGCAGTTACTTTTCTTCAGTATAGAAATAATTAAACAGTTCTTGATTATTTTTAATGTGTTATCCCTTTCTAAATAACATAAACCTTAACAGTTTGACTTTTAAATACGATTTTTAGATTACTTTACACTAAATTTTTAAGCATAGGTACTATTTGATTTTCCTTCATACTTTACAACCCAACGTATTGTAGTACATCCTGTATCGCTGTCTCTTTTACTCTCACACTGTTTACCAATACAGAACAATAAAGCGGAACATTAATAGTACGTCGCACAGCGAACGAACGTGGACACTAGTAGACAGAGTAAACAATAGATAGTTTTAGTACTGCGCTTGAAGTTGTCAGTGTGTACTAATAGTGCAAAATGTCCGATTAACAGCTGCCTTTCGGAAACATTACTTTTAGTACAATACCCAGTACTAGTACCTATCAGTATATCGTACGTGTACTACCCAAGACTAAAAATTTTACTGGGCGTCGCGGCGTGTATAACAACTTGTTATTCCTCCAGTGCAAACTAGCGTTGTACGCAACCTAATTTCAATTTGTATTCGTCATATTTAGCCTCAAACAAATATAGCTTTTAAAAAGACAGTATAATTATAATCTACCTTACTTAACAGGACGAGAAAAAAAAATCACGTACCATATGTGTTGACCTGTGGGCGTAGCAAAGACAATATATTTTTGCTGTTATCCCACTTCTGAGCTGAAACGCTCAGAAGGATGGGGTTCTTGATGTAAACACAAACTTTGTAACAGTATTTTATTTGACTTTTCAAAAAACTCTCGCTACACAGCTGTACCCGACGGGTTCACAAATCCAATAATAATGGCGGGTTCACAATTCGAAAAATGGCGGGTTCACAATTCAAAAAAATGGCGGGCCGAGACAGTGTTGCAACATTCGGAAAACAATCGATTCATGAGTCGACTTAAAATTATGATTATGAATAACTTGGGTTTTTAGGAATATTACTATTAGATTAAATTAGTGTTTAAAGTGACTAATATTATTAATTAGTGATGAGTATAAATATGGTAAGGGATAAAATTAATGACTGTTACAATAGTATCTGATGAGCATGATCATTTCTTCTGTGTCATCATCATCATCAGCCTTTAATAGTCCACTGCTGGACATAAGCCTCTCATAAGGAGGTTTCGGCCTACTTGGGTTGGGTTGGTATAGTATTTGTGTTTGTTTTGTTTGTTTGTTGGTTTGTCTGTGTATTAGTGTAGTTTTTTAAATATGTATTATAGATTTCAAAGGGCATTGTCCCATATTACGTAAGAGGGCCCAAATTATAGGCGGTGCAATAAGCGGGTTTATGTCTACACTTTCGTGAATAAAGATAAACGCTATCAAATTAACTTTTTTTATTTATTGTAATGCAGGTCATTAGAAAGTATTGTGTTTATATTTGTAGTTAACAGCTTGCCTCTCAATCGCTTTTCTAAGTGCTATGGGAGTGTCGTGTGGAGGCTTTTAATGATATATCGGAAAACCAATAAATATCGATTATCGATGACAAAAAATATCGATATATATCGATATCGAAAAACTCAATATGTCGTATCGAAATATCAAATTTAAATACCCGATTTTTAGCATTTTACCCGATTTTGTAATCGGGTGTAATGCTCTAACTGTATAAACTGACTGCGTTTGTGACCCCTGAGTTGCAGACGTTCATGGGCGGCGATGGTCACTTTCCATCAGGTGACCGGTCTGCTCGTCTACCACCTTTAACATAAAAAAAAAAACAAAGAACTCAGAGTCAGAACAACTATTTGTGGATCACACAAAGTGTTGGTCCATATGGGGTTCGAACCCATAACACTCAGCGCAATATGCAGCGATAAGTCGACCGCTTAAATTACTACGCCATCCGTGTAGTAATTAATAGTGGGTATACAACACATGGATGCTAAGTACTAGGGTTGTGAACATGTTCGTTAGATTGAACATAACTGTGCGCCTGTGTTCACAAGATCCAATCTCTCTTAGGGGTTGCTTAACGCCAGAAAGGAAAGGATTTATTTGTGAATCAGTTCAATTTGGAAGTAACTCGATGGCAAACTGAATATTATATTAAGCTTGTTTTTTTTTAATGGTAAGTGACTACCGGAGCAGGGCGTCTGGGTTGGGCCGTTGTTGTGGTTTTTAGTGGAAACACCACATATTCCTGGCTCTCACATCCCCAAGGAGCCGGAGATCTGAAGGGATTTTCCACCCCGTCAACAAAAAAAAAAAGAAAAGTGACTACCCCTGCTCATGGACAAAGTTACCGTCTTTTCAGTGTTCCCCCAGTTAGTTGTCGTGTCAAAAAGAAGCTTAGTAATAATAAATAAAAGATGTATAAATAAAAATAAAAAAGACGTGTGGTGTCGTGGGACACCCGATAGGAACGAAGTTGTGACGATCGAGTAAAACTGATTTGATACGATTTTAATTACAACGCCATCTATGAAAGCGGCTATTACCTACATATTAAAAACAATTAAACAATTTATACATTGGTAAAATCTCCTTGCGAAATGATTTCCTATCTATTCGATCATTTGGCGCTGAATGTCTGACAAGATGACACGAAAATAAAGAGCAAAAAGCCAACATCACGTGGTATTCCCAGGCGGTCACCCATCCAAGTACTAACCACGCCCGATGTTGCTTAACTTCGGTGATCGGACGAGAACCGGTGTATTCAACATGGTATGGACGTTGGCGAACGTTAAAGCAAATTTAATGTATGGTATCCACAGTTAGACGTTAATTTATATTAAAAGTGTCGTTCCAAATTTTCGTACGAATTTTTTCCGTCTAGCCCCCTTTCACAACGGGCGTTAAGGAACTTCGTTCCAAAAATTATAGAAGAATAATATTTCGAACATCTGACACACAACGCCATCGAGTTTCAAACTAAGCAGAGCTTGCACCATGAAAGCTAGATTGACATACACATTAATTAAAGTGAAACTCTTCATTGCTAGTGATCACCTGATGATAAGTGCTTACCACCGTCCTTAAACACCTGCACCTCAGGAGTCTCAATTGTATTACAGGTCTTTGAGGCGGGAGTACACTCTGTTGTTTTACAATGTCACGCGACATCGTCCACTCGCCCACCAAGACTACCACCTCACCCCGGCACGGCACTCTTCGCTCCGGTCGGTACTTAAAGATAAGTGTTCTCCACCTATCACGGCTGCCACCCTAATCAAAGTCTCCAGGACTGCGCTTTGAGCTTAACTCTGTCTCCATCCATCTGCAAATCATTTTTTTTAACACACAACGCCATCTAGTTTCAAACTAAGTAGAGCTTGTACTATGAAAGCTAGAATGACTGATAAATTACTTATATACTTTTTTTTTAACTACATACATAGAAAGCACCCAAACTCCAACACAAATATTTGTAGATCATATAAACATTTGATCCGACATGGGAATCGAACCCGAGACCTCAGTACAGCGGTCGCATACGCTACCACTGCACCCCCGAGGCAGTCAATTGCAATAATAGTTCAATTATAAACTGTGAAAGTGTCCTCACCGTATAATTTCTCTCCATCGTTTAATTACCGGATCGACCCCGTGTTATTACACAAAGCCGACTCCCCTGACCACGTTACAATAAGAATATAAAACTTTTTCTACCAATACTCGACACTCAATATCATTATTAGTTTATTTCATTTACCATAATTAAAATTACCTTTTAAAGTCCATCCAAATGTAATGTAAGGTTAACTGTTATGAATGGCGCTATAAAACCACTTTGGCCAGGCAGTATAAGCAGTAACATTTCAAACAATAAAGCAGGGAATGAACGCGCGGTTTCCTGTGTGGGGCGTGCGATTACGGTGTTTCCGCTCTACGGGTACAATGGACCGTGGTCGCGCTACCAAAGGTCCTATTTCATATACTTAATAACAAAAGTATTTTGCAACGTTAACTTTGGTGAGCAGTTTCAAGATGAATTCCTATGGTTAACTATAGTTTTCGGTTTCGCAGGGCATCGGTTCTCGAAAATACATTGATTGTGTTTGAGAATCGATTTTATTCTGAGTAAATATTATATCGTTAGAATATAAATCTAAGGACATGGCATTGCCACCGCCAAAACAGGAAAAAACTAAATTAGGAAACAACAACAACACCTGACATGCCATCCTTTCCGAATGAAGATTTGAAGTTTACAATATGCCTTTCATATTAAATAAAAGGCATATTGTAAAATTTTCTATTATTAAAAAATGTAGTTCAAAAATTGTTACAAGTTTATAGTTGCATGCCCTTAATTTTGTTACTGACTCATTCACAAATCATCATAATTCTAAGGTATTTCTAAAATACAAATACGATTCACATAAGACTTTTCAATCGTGCTCAGACACTCTAGAAATTAGGACTCTTAAAAGTTGCTTATTGAAGTAAGGTAGCTAAATTTAGCCGTTAGTTATTAAAAAAAGGAAATTAAATTATACGGCGGTATTAATAGCAGACATTTTATACTACAAAATATTGTTAGTCAACAAATAAATAATAATTAGGTCTCAATTTGTGCGGTAAAGAGCTGCGTTGCAAATTACTTAGATTGTATTTTTTTATATGACATGTTTTGTTTTTAATGAAATAGACAGTATTCTTACCTAGTCTTTATTCTACGCCTACCTTTTAACAACAAAAATATAATGAGCAGTTTGCCTTATAAAGATAGTCAATATTTAGAGAAAAAGAAGAAAGACTATATGCCGTTTAGAGGAGTAAAATATTTAAAGGATCTTAGAGAAGCCCAAAATCGATCTAAGTGCCGTGCAATGGGAGAGGCCTATGTCCAGCAGTGGACTGCGATAGGCTAATGATGATGATGATAGTATATCTGAGATGTTCAGTGGCTTTAATTTGAGTAGAAATCAGCTGTCTTCCTAAACTTGGATAACCAAATGTGGGAGAGCCATTTCGCACAAATGGGCCGGCTCGAGCGGATTGATACCACAGTTACACAGAAAATCGGTGTTAAACAAGTTTTTCGTTGCTTTTTACTGGCTGGGGGAGGTTACCGGAACCCTCACCTGATTTTATTCTAAAGGGGAATGAGGTTGGGCTCTTGAATGACTTGAGTTGCAGATATCTGCTCATTTGCCCTCTAAGCCATAAAAAAACTAAATATCCTTAAACAGTTCTGCCATTACAATTCAAACAGAAATTTTAGGTACCCATCTCAATCTTGCGCTTAAAAGCTGTTACACCCATATGACGCCTGGAGACGTAAAAACGTAATATAAATCGACTTATTCCAATAGTAGTGGCTCTGGAGGTTAGTTAGTCTCCCTAATGCGAGGATGCCTGATCCGTTGATATATCCCACGTTCGCAACACCTAGTGTCTAACATTGTATTTTATTTTCTTCGATGACTTTAATTTATCCTGTTTTATAAAATATTAGACGTTTTACTGACCAGCCTGTTGCCCTAGTAATTAGCGGAGCTGATTGCTAAGGCAGTGGTTGTCGTTTTGATTTCCACCCAAGACAAATATTATGCTCATCACATCATCATCATCAACAGCCTTTAATAGTCCACTGCTGGACATAAGCTTCTCCTTAGAAAGGAGGTTTTGGCCTACTATACCACGCTGGCCAGACGGGTTGGTATAGGGTTTGTGTCTAGTTTTCCTTCTCTCTGCAGTGCTGTTGTTCTGCGTAGTTTTCTCCCTTAGTTGGTTCTTACGACACCCACGGGATGAATAGGGGTGGTGACACTCTGTATCCGTCACCACAAGGACCAATTATTATGCTCATCAAAACACTTTTTTTTCTGTATATGTGTGTAGTAGTGCAGTAGTAGTGTCTTATTACAAGTCAGACGGCTTAGCATCCTGCTTTTTGAAGCACGCATCAATCTACGAGTTATTAATTAAGTTTAGAGCAATAAATATTTTAGTAAAAACGTTTATTCAAGCAGTATAGAAATTCAAAGCAGTCAAAGTCAAGGCTTAACCAAACCGTAGACTCGTTCGTACTTAACGCTACTTACTACGTTTTAAATACGTGTGGTAGTGGTAAGTTATGTGTGTGTAGTGTGTACCTACTTAAACTGTTTTCTCTAAGCTCGCCTACGAACACTCACTGCCAAGGAGGCTTCAAAATCATGAATAACGGGGGGTAGTTGGGTCGAGGCTTTTGTAACGTAAAATAGTAAATCGAACATATTTAACACAATGCTTGCAACATTTTGGAAAGTCGCCATTTTTTTTTTAAGGCTTTTTAATTTGTTTTATTCGGAATACAATGTAAGATGTTACGTAGATATGTGGCCTCACTCTGCATTCTCTATCGCATATATCATGGAGAGTGCTCCGAGGAATTGTTCGGACTAATACTAGCCGCAAATTTCGGCCATCGTTCCACACGGCAAAATTTTCATCCTCATTACCTGGATAGTTGGCGCTCCACTACTGTGCGCTTTTCGAGACACTTTTTGCCCCGCACAACCAATCTGTGGAACGGGTTATCTTCTGCGGTATTTCTGGACCGATACGATCTTCAAAAAAAGAGAGTACACCTTCCTAAAAGGCCCGCAACGCGTTTGTGACTTCTGACTCTGACTCTAACATAAAAAAAAAGACACAAAACTTATGAACAAATTATAAAGAATATTGCATGAGTGGTATTACTATTAAAGACACGAGACTTTTTTCGAACCCGATGGGGCCCAAGGGCCGAACCGATCTTCCGCATCTGTGAAGTGTGTGTGAGTGGAATGTAGCGTCTGACATCAGAGATAACAAATGGTTCTGAAGTCGCTAAGGAAAAAGACTGCTCATCAAACTTTTATTGATATCGTCTTAGTAACTTCCACTATGTAGAAATATCTATATCAACCAACGAGTCCCTCTTACGAGTGTTTCTTGTAGAATACGTTTTTGTATAAATGGCTAGTCAAGGCTGTCTTATTTTGTTTTTAATTCAATTTTGTGATACATAGGTGGTTAAGATGTCAATTTTATTATGTACAAGCTATGTCCCGCCGAAAGGCATATAAAATATTAGGCAATGATATATAAACAAAACAATATTATAATACGTCATTGATATTGGGTACATTCTTTTTCTAAGAGTATTGTTTAAATAAATCTTAGTGGCTTTATATGTAGAAAAAACCTTGTCCAGCATATTATGAGCTCAGTTCCTTGGCACTTTCGTAATTAGAAGTGGGCAAATCACTTATTGTGTTAAAATCAAACAGGTCAGGGGACATATCTGTGCACCAGGGACTTCCTTTCTAGGGTATACCTGGTTCCCCGGCTATTAGTACCCGAGGCGGCGGGCGGTTTTAGTCGGTTCGAGTCCGACATGCCACCGATAGGTGGTATCCGAGGGGATTTCCGCACGGAAAAAAAAAGTGGACATATCTGTAACTTGAACTGGCTATCGCCGGATACCCTCTTTTACCGGAACCCTCTATTACAGCGTAAAGGTTTATAATCTGTTTAAAAGAAATCAGGTATATACTTTTTAGTATCTTTAAATTTTTGAACCGTTTGGTGTAGCTAATTTCGTTGTCGTTCTCGTGAGATATTGTCTCACGAGAACGACAACGAAATTAGCTAAGGACATAGTCATTCCATACAATCGAAGAGTCAAGAAACAGTTAATACCAAGGGAACATTGAGAAGACCAATAAAAATAAAGGTAGGTATGCTACTATTATGAAACACTCCCGTCGAACGCCAATAAATCTTTTAAGAGCTCGCATCTTATCAATAAAACATCGCCGCCTCGCTGAATGTATCCAATCTATCGTTTATTCGCCAGCTTATACTCCAATGTTGATAGATAACTGGTTAATGTATTATTTATTGTTGTATGTCATTGGTAGCATGCCGAGGGAATTCCTGATATACCTTTTTATGGGGGGCAAACCATCACACCTGATAGCAAGTCACCACTGCTACAAGTAAAAAGTCGGAACTGCGTTAACGCCCTTCCAGGGCCTCAATTTTGAAATTATAATAATGTATTGATAGACTGTCGATTTAATGTCGTCGGAATAGTTTTGCACTTTTCTTACATATTCTTGCATATTCTACTAACTATGTAAGACCAATATCCCGATGACTTGTCACTGATACAAATGTCGTCGATGTCTTAGTAACACTTTGGTAAACGGTACATTTTAAATTTGTAAGAAAATGATATATTTAATTTTCCAGGTATGTCAATGTTGTTGAAATCACCCTTGATGACCTATATTACTATATCGACAGTCTGTTTATACTGTAAGTTTATGTTAGTAGAATACTGATATTTTGACCGATGGCAATGGCATCTCAATAGCGTGTCAATGGAATGACAGTGACTTGGCGTTAATATAAAATAGCAGAATCGAGGCCTAGGTTGAACTATTATATTTTCTAGCGAAACCCTTTGCTATGAGAATGCACTGCACCAGATACTAATCTGTTAGTTTTATATTCACTTCGGTATTTATTTATTTAAAACATTTACAGTGTCTTTACAGGATCCTTACCCCAAAACGATACTGTAAGTAACAATTATTTCAAAAAGAAAAATCATTACGGCCGAATGGCGTAGTATTTTGTGTCCCAAGTGTTAGTCCCAAACTAAGCAGAGCTTGTACTATGGGTACTAGACAACTGATATAAATACATTATATACTTTTTTTTTTGTAAATACATACATATTATACATAGAAACACCCAGACCAAATCAAACATAAAATATTCATGCACACAAATGTTTGACTTGAGTGGGAATCGAATGGCTAAAATACAATTAATACATTATTTAATTAAAGCGATTTTTTACTTTTCTCGTAAATATTGTCCTCTGTTTAGTCAATACATCGTCAATACAATTATTGAATTCCTTTCTCTGTTTACAGTTCAAAATACTAAGTACATCAAATGACTATTCACATCAACTAAACTATTTCCGACTGAATGATTGCCTGACTGTTTCAACAGCCTTTAAGACACAGAGACACATCACATCAACAGCCTTTAACAGTCCACTGCTGGACATAAGCCTCTCCTTAGAAAGGAGGTTTTGGCCTACTACGAATATACCACGATGGCTAGACGGGTTCGTATAGGGTTTGTGTCAAGTTTTCCTTCTCTCTGCAGTGCTGTTGTTCTGAGTAGTTTTTTTCTCTTAGTCGGCTCTTACGACACCCACGGGATGAATAGGGGTGGTTATAGTCTGTATTCTTATTCGTCACCACGCGGATAATCTAAGGATAATCTGAGACACAATCCAGGACTGATGCAGGCCGCAATCAACCGCCCTCGATGGAAATCATTGGGACAGGCCTATGTCCAGCAGTGGACAAGCATAGGCTGAGAATGATGAATCTGAGACACGTATAGAGTTATCAACCCGTTTAGAAATGCCCGGACTCATTATGGGACCTCATAGTAGTAAGTATTTGTGAATAAAGGTGTACTTCGCACAGGATTGTAGTACTTAACGAACATGCACCCGCACTCCGATAGTGTAAATTATTATAGAAGACTATACATTTTATTGTACAATAAGATTTCTTTTTGTATGTGAAAACATCAAACAACATTTCAACATCAACCGTTAGGCCTCGGGACGTTATTATCACTTCGCCTAGTCGGTTAATCCCGCACCCAGTGTTCTTCTTCTCTGTCGTGTCGCTCCGTATCATCGCTCGCCATCTCTCCCTGTCGACAGATTGTCGGATACAATCGGTCACGCAGCCTCCCACCGCGGATCTCACCTGGTCGGTCCAGCGTATAGGTGCCCTGTCGCATAACGAGAGCTGCAATGGAGAAGTTAAAGAGAGTTTTGGGGAATCGCAACCTCACCAAAGCCACCAAAGTCAGGCTCGTGCGAACTCTCATATTCCCCATTTTTCTGTACGCCTCGGAGACGTGGACAGTCCGTGAGTTGGAAAAGAAAAAGATTGACGCTCTAGAGATGTGGTGCTGGAAGAAAATGCTCGGGATACCGTGGACGGACTTCCGCACCAACGTGTCCATACTCCAGGAGCTCGGCATTACAGAGCGTCTGTCAACCACGGTACAGTTGCGCATACTGCAATATTTTGGCCATGTCTCTAGGCGGAATAGCGACTCCATAGAGCGACTGGTAGTGCAAGGCAAGGTGGAGGGAACCAGATACCCAGTGTTAGAGGGACATAAAATCCGTACCTCCTTAATACATTAAATGCAAAGAATTAATTAAGGTACTGTAATCAGGTAATCACGTACTGTAAAGGATTTCAGAAGCTAAGTTTTAATCTCTTTAAGCTAACCTATTTTTCTACTTTTAGTTCGCTTTTGGACAATACGTATTGTTCAATTCTGTTCCCGTTTCGAACTCGTATTTTGGCAAGTATATTTTCAATGAACTACTGAATGTTCTCGAAGCAAAACTTGAAAGGAAATCTTTTGGTTTACTTTACTTACCGAAATATCTAGAACAACGCATTAAAGTCCATCTAAGGATAAACACCTTTTAAAATTCAGTTTCTCTTCATACCTTCACAAGGCTCAAGGCTTCATCCTCTCACCTTTGCGTAACATTGTCAATTTATCGCCTATTCAGACTGTAACCGATATTGGCCGTACACTTTGTAAGGTAGCGAAGGCTCGAGATATACAATCTATCCATATCCTATAGTTTGAAATAATTTGTTTCTTAGACCACAAGCTATTTTGATACTGTAATCTAACAATGCATTTTGCATAGGCAAAAGAGGATAAAAAGTGTTTTTTTTTTAACAGCGCTTTTCTGCTGAACGACAAAATATTCCTAGTCAAATGTGTTTGATAATGACTGCATTAGTGAAACTAGTCGCAGTCACTAACGCCCACCTTTGGATGTGATGCAAACGTTCCATTACATTCTCATCATCATCATCATCAACAGCCTATACTAGTCCACTGCTGGACATAGGCCTCTCCTTAGAAAGGAGGTTTTGGCCTACTACTCGTATACCACGCTGGCCAGACGGGTTGGTATAGGGTTTGTTTCAAGTTTGCCTTCTCTTTGCAGTGCTGTTGTCCTGCTTAGTTTGCTCCCTTAGTCGGCTCTTACGACACCCACGGGACCCATTACATTCTACCACATTACAACTCTAAAACCTAAGGATGTGGAGTATAACGTTGAGGATTTGAAAGTGTATGTGTGTGTGTGTTGTGTGTGTGTGTGTGTGTGTGTGTGTGCGTGTGTTATGTAACCATATTATATAATGTCAGTCAAGCACATACTTCAAAATTACAGAATAGTTTTATTCTTTGTATGAGGATACCAGTGCGTTGCAAGCAATAATAATAGATAGCAGCTTTAAGACTTGTAAACAAATTGTTATTACAAAACATATATGTTTAGTTACTAACAATTAAATAATCAAAATCACGATAACAGGGCACCGACGGTCATCAACTGATTCCGGTACATAATGGAATACGGCGACAGATTTTAATAGTTCCGTTCATATAATTTGTGTGATGCTTGGTCTTAGCCTCGACCATGATATAGAACAGTGTATAATAATAACACAGAGTCTTCGACGTGTTTCATAACGAATTATTACATTATTGAATTTTCGGGGCGTATTAAATGCCTAAACTTTGCCAACTATAATTTTAGACATGATCACGTGATGGGGGCAAGTCTATTGACGGGAAACGGGCACTTTGGGATTAGACGCGAAAATTGGGAGTATATTGCAGCGAAAGATAGGTAAGGAGGAAAAGTAATAACATGAATGATTGCTAAGATTTACAATAAAGCTTTTACCAAATCTTTCCTACGAGCCTTTTTCTCAAACGAGGTCAGGGTCGGCTAGTCTACTACGATACGGCTGAACTTCAATTTTTTACGCAGAGCGATTGCCATCAGACCTTCACAACCCAAGTACTAAGCGATATCGAAGTTCTGTAGAAGGACTTGTCGGACTTTTTAGGGCTCCAAGTACCCGTAACGATTGCCGCAGATGTTCGTATGGCAACCTGGACCGACGGCTTAACGTGTTCTCCGAGGCACGGCAATTAAAAAACTATAAAAAACAAAGAAAACGAACTTCAGGTGTGTATTTCATTAAGCGAGCGAAATGTTGAGCTATTGTTATCGATGCCGTTTTGCGATATTACTAAAAATTCAAAACTAAAACCATTGCCGTGCCCTACAGAATTAGAGGAAGGTGTTCCTCTGGTAACCGCAAATACTTAGTCTTTCAAAGAATTACTTTACACCATCTTTCTATGAGGTTGTGGTCTCGCTCTGGGCTAGCTAGGATTGCCAGATAGAAACTTATCAAATCCGGGACAATTCTAGGACAACGGTGTCCGGTCGTGGCCATAGTAAAAAGTATCTTGTTTTTTTTTATTTTCAAAGGAAAATGCCATTTATTCACAAATACATACTTTTATTAGATAGGTATCTGCGCACTTAGTAAGCACTCCCCTCCCGCGCTCCGCCCGCACTCACAGGCAGGCCAGCCGTGTCATTCGTTGTTAGTTTATTTTGTTACAAAACTAGAAAGTTTTCAGAATTCGGAACAAAAAGGTCTAATTACTGGACACGGGACAAGACGCAAAATTTTATTTTATTTATTCTTTATGCACAAGTTGTACATTGTCGGACTTAATGCCATAGGCATTTTCTCCCAGTCTACCTTAGGGTGGTGCTCAAATGTGTCACTAGACATTAATAGGAGAAGTAAAAGAAAATGATTGATAAGTTGGGCAGAAGTAATGCGACAAATATACATACATTCATACGTACCAAATACATACACATACACAAAACTTATATAGCAACATACATACATAAGCCTAAAAATCAATAATATATAAAATTTCATGAAGAATGGTTGTGATGAATCTGCTAGCGTGTCCAGGATGCGAGCTCTAGCTTTCATCTTGAATGAGAGGCGGCTGGGTGCTATCCTGACTTCGAGAGGGAAAGCATTCCAGAGGAGTACGGATTGGATTAGTAACGAGGAGTGGACACAAGCGGAAGTATGAGTGGGGCAGAGCAAAAAAGAATTGTTAGCTGACCGGAGGGTTCTATCGTGGTTGGAGCACAGAAATTGGAATGAAGATGTCAGGTAGGAGGGGGAAATGGGTGAGTAGATAAGGGAATAGAGAGTGGTGAGGGCACGCAGGTGTCGGCGCTGGCGAAAAGTGAGCCAGTTCAATTCGCGACGAAAAGAGGAAACATGGTCATATTTGCGAAGGTTGAAGACGAATCGAATGCAGTTATTAGGAAGGCGGTCATATTTATTAAGTAGGTCTGCATTCAGGTCATAATAGCATACATCGCCATAATCCAGGATGGAGACAATAAGGGTCTGTACAAGCATCGCTTTTGTCTCGGAGGGGAGGAAATTCTTGAGTCGATAAAGGGCCCGTAGCGTACAAGTGACTCTCTGGCTGACGCTCGTGACCTGGGTTTGCCAGCTGAGCTTGGAGTCGATTATTAGGCCTAGGTTCTTAACGGCAGGACTATAAGGGATGACTATGCCGTTAAAGGTAATGGGTGGCAGTATACCTTTTTTTTTTTTTTTAACGTGTGGAAATCCCCTCGGACCGTCACCCCGCCGGGGCTCTCGATCGGCGGGGCGGTGTGTCGGACTCGAACCGACTAAAACCACACGGTGTGCCCTCTTTGCACTTCCAGTTTAGGAGGGGTCCAGGTAGTTATCGCCTTCTGGACCCCTCCCAGCGCCGGCCCGCTCCTGTTGCGGGCTCCGTCTCAAAATTTTCCTCTCTTTACGCGACGTCCGGCACACGCGGACGCCGCCCCCTCGCGGGGGTGGCAGTTTACCTTGGTCTAACCTTCCAATCATACGTTGACTGCCTATGATGATGGCTTGACTCTTCACTGGGTTCACAGTCAAACCAAACCTATTAGCCCAATCATTAATAGCCCCTAGGTCGTTGTTTAACATCAAGATGGCTTCGTCTATGTTGTCTATCGAGGCTTGATAATAGAGCTGCAAATCATCCGCGTAAAGATGGTACGCACATTGAAGGTTTGGAGTGATGAGGTTGATAAATATTGAAAATAATCTAGGAGAGAAAATGCCCCCTTGAGGGACGCCACAGTCGAGTTCACGCTAACTTGAAGAGGATTCATCGACGCGGACCTGAAGATAAGACGAGAACCAGTCTTGTGTATCAGGCGTAATCATAAGATAGGACAGGATCGATAGAAGGATATCGTGACTGACGGAGTTGAATGCATTAGAGAAGTCAACCAAAGCCAACACTGTTACTTTGGATTTTTCAATTCCTGCTTGGATGTCAGCAGTCACTTTTAGCAGAGCAGAAGTTGTGCTATGCCCGGGCCTGAACCCCGATTGAAAAGGGCTTAGTAGGTTGTTTCGATAAATGTGTTGGGATAGTTGTTGATTCACGCAGGCCTCGAGGACTTTAGAGAGGAAGGGGAGAAAGGATATAGGGCGAAGGTGATTAAGGAGTCTAGGATTCGGGATCTTGGGAAGGGGAGTGACGAATGCTTTACGCCACGCTGTGGGGAAAATTCCGGGACAATCCCGGATTTTCCGGCCATCTGGCAAGTCTAGGGCTAGCCGGCCCGCACATCTCTACACGGTTCTCCCACCTTCCACCCTTTTTTGAAATTTTTAACAATACACTTCTGCAGTAAGGGTTATGCAAAAGTTTCAAGAGTGTAACAAACAATGCTGCCACCTGCCCCATGGAATCACCATTAATTAGTTTTATTTGAGTTTGGAATTCCATGAAAGTTATTGGTTTTCGCACTGGTTACTTTAATAAATCATCAATTTCATAAGGACTTAAGTCTTTATTGCCTGACTACAGCCTTTTTGACTTATGGTTATAAACAAGGCCTTTGCAAAGATTCTGTTTTTGAAATTTTGTAAAAAATCTCAAATAATTTTCTTTCTATAATGTCTTTATGAATATAATACAAAGTGACAATAAAATTCGACGGGCCTGTTATTCGACGGGCCTGTTATTTGACGGGCCTGTTATTCGACGGGCCTGTTGGTTTAGTGGTTGGTGATCCTGATTACTAAAGCGGAGGTCGTGGTTTCATTCCTACCCAAGACAAATATTGTGTGATGAGCACGGTCATTTATTCTGTGTCTAGGTGTAATTTATCTATAATGTGTATCTATTTAAAAATATACAAGTATGTTTATCAGCAGTCTGGTTACCTATGGCACCTATGGCTCTGCCTAGTTTGGGATCAGACGGCCGTGTGTGGAATGTGTGAGATATTTTATTATTACTATTATTAATTATAACTTTTATTTAAAGAGTATTCATAAATATATCTAAGTTAGCATTCTTAGTGACCGAGATTTTCATATATCTTTATGTAATCAAGCATTCGAAATGTTATTTTCATAAGGTTGATATTTAAACATGAGTGGTTACAGATCTAAACTAGTCATTGCCGTTCTTAACTACTTACAACATGAAATTTTCTGTTTTTCATTATTAAGAAAATTAGACTGAAAAAGCAACCTCAAACCTTCAAGAAAAGAGCAAACTCTTCCCTAAAAGTACTGAGTTGCAGGCGTTCATGGGTCACACATGCACATGGGTAGTCACTTTCCTTCAAGTGACCCGTCTGCTCATCTGTCTCCTCTTCCATAGAAAAAAACCTTCTTTATTCCATTCTTAATCCGTCGCTACACGGAAAATGACGACGACGAACCATAGCACGGGTTTTGCCAAATTTGAGCTCAGAGGGCCGTGTGTGAGAGATAGACATAGACATATATTTATTGCATAAAAACTGTGTACAAATAAGGGTGTATCAAAGTACTATTATTATTATCATGTAGCTGCGGGCCGACCAAATACTGTTCTACCCCAAGCACGGATGACGTAGTGGTTTAAGCGGTCACCTCGCAGAGAGTTGTGGGTTCGATCCCCACATGGGACAACACTTTGTACTATACACAAATAGTTGTTCTGAGTCTGCGTGTCTTTTGTGTCCGTTTCATGTAGGTATGTTTGTAAAGTCCCCCGTGACATAGGATTTATTCCTAGTGCGTGAGTTGTCTTTAAAAAAAGAACAACAAAGCAAACAAACAAAGCAATACACAGTAGTACTTACAGCATACTTATATATAAAATTTAATACGACCTTTATGAACATTTTACAACTTCGTAATTCATCCTTGAATGGTATATAAACACATTTATTCTCTTTATATTCCTATGAAAGGTAATAACAATGTGTCTTGGCCCTCATAAAATCATGGGAGGTTCACCTCTATCGTAACGTTGTTCCGTCTGTCGAACGACACAAAGTCATAGAAATGAATTTATGTTTGCGTACCTAACATTCGTCCTGGATACGTTCTATTGCAGCAGTAAATTTGTCAAGACTGACTAATGCCTGACAAATCTGCAAATTATGGAGTTCTAGAATGTGCTATTGTGGGAGTTGCTCCTCAGTGCAGCTAATATTGTGAAGTAAGATAAAAAAATAATAGTCTACAAAGTTATTAAATATTAAGCTTTTTTTAAGTTTTAACATAATGTTTAAAGAAATCGCCGATGCGTTTATTGAACTCTTCCCGACTGCCGAGGTAGGCCGTTGCGGGGTTTAGTGGGTAGACCATTCCTCGAGTGAAAAAAGAAGAAAAAACAAAGGAAAAAAGTTGTCCTTTTCTCATAAATATTTTATAGTACTCATGCCAAAAGAGTCACAGCCAATATTTTTATAAGTTTCAGTAAGGTATAGGGACAAACGAGCAGACAAGTCATCTGATGGTAAGTAACTACCGCGGACCATAGACAGGTGCAACTCAAGAGTCATAAGTAAGTTTCTGGCCTTTGAGACCCGCACCAAAATTAAGGGGTGGGCCTTCGGCTCCTCACTAACTCGACGAAATGAAACGAAAGAATTGTCTAAGACATGTTTTCTCTGAGGCAGTTATACAGAGGTACCGAAGCTTGGTGTTTTCACTGTTAAATTGCTTATTAAATGTTTTGAAATTCAGCGAAGGGTAACTTAAAACATATACATTAGCTGAAATTACGTAAAGAGGAAAATCTGGTTCCGTAATTACTTGTATTTAATAAGATAACCTCATTATCTATTTCTCTAATTAGTTAGGCAGGGGTTCTTTTAAGATAAGGTAATTTAAATGTAAGCGTTTCGTAAACAGTAATTTTGGATAATTTCGACGAAATTAGATAAGATTGTTAGAGGTAGGTCAGAGAGATATATATACGGAGGGTATTTTTTATGACATCGGCAACAAGCCAATAGACGGGCCACCTGATGGAAAGTGAGTACCACCGCCCATGGCCACCTATAGTGAGAGTCACAGATGTTTCTAATTAAAAAATTATGGACTTGGCCCACCCCAAATGGTCCTTCGAGCTCATCCCATAGCATGGTCCAAAATTATTCAGTATTGTACCCGTCTTTGGTTACGACGGAAGAATATGGCTTCTCAAAGAGGACATGCTACAGCAGGTCAGACTTTTATTAATGTTGGCAAGCGTGCAAACATACACAGGCATATCTTTAAAATTATATACTTTTAAGGGTCGAGATACGTTATAATTTTAATCCTAACTAATACTCTAAATGCGAAAGTGGGTTTGCGTTTTTGTCACGATTCCGCTCTTACTAATCACCATTAAACTTTGCATGAACGTTGCCGAATATAGATAAGGACCTTTGTTCCGGAGGAGGATACTTTTGTTAAAAAATAAAAAATCTTGTTCTTGATGGTTGGAATCACAGCTCATACAAACAAAGTTGTTTTTTGTATGATCTGAGGTTGGAATAGTGACTTTTAAGCTAGGCAAAATCTATTGAATTGGTAATGTTTATTACTCAGATTTCTCAGATCTCAGATCTATATATATAAGAGATTTCCACGTATATAGTCACTCATCACGATATCTCTGGAACCATTAGAGCTAAAGACTTGAAATTTGGTAGGAATATTCTTTTCACCGAGTAGAGGTCAGCTAAGAACGGATTTTAAGAAATTCAAAAAAAAAAAAAATTTAAATAATGTAAATAGCAAAACAACGTTTGCAGGGTCAGCTAGTATGAAATAAAAACCACTACACACTATTGCTCTAGAGTCAGCCCTAAACTTTATACTCATAAATTACTTAGTGACTTTAAGGGAATCACAGCCAAGACCACTAATTTAGTTATTCGCAACTTCAAAAGGCGTTGAAAATCTAATTACGGCAAGATATACTCGGGGGCTATATTTTTAAAATACTTTCTAAAAATACTGATATAAAATACCTACATTACATATTGATGGAATGAGGTGCTTATTTTCATCATCAGCCTTTAATAGGCCACTACTGGACTTAGGCCTCTCCCTCCTTAGAAAGGAGGTTTTGGCCTACTGCACCACGCTCGCTAGACGGATTGGTATATGGTTTGTGTCAAGTTTCCTTCTCTTTGCGGTCTTGTTGTCTGCTCCCTTAGTCGGTTCTTACTACCTCATGATAAATTATAATAAACTGTATTTTTCATACCTTAATTTCTCTCCTTAGGGGTGATATTTCCCGTTCAAATTTTAGCACCAAAATGAAAGTATAAATTCTAAAAAAAAAAACAAATGTTGAACAAATATAAGTCCTAATATCGTCCGTGTGGTGACGGATTAAGAATACAGAGTGTCACCACCCCTATTTATCACTAAGTGAAAAAACTACGCAGAACAACAGCACTGCAGAGAGAAGGAAAACTTGACACAAACCCTATATCAACCCGTCTGGCCAGCGTGGTATAGTAGACCAAAACCCCTTTTCTAAGAAGAGGCTTATGTCTAGCAGTGGACTGTTAAAGGCTGTTGATGTGATGATGATGTGATGTGTAACAAATATAAAAATACTTACTTAAAACTTCTTCCTCTTTGAAGACCATTAACAATCAGACTTCATCATGTGAAATACTAGGTACGAAATGACCAAGTTGGTAGTCGCGACGTAGCTCCTCTTGGTCACTTCAACCACAAGTTTCTGCTAAGATTTACATCTATTGTGTCAATTTCTGCTACTTCAACTGTTAGTACGCAAACTGAATTCGAAATAGGCTCAAAAGTTTTGCTTTGATTTCAACTGATTTCTGTTTATTATAACTGCTTTTATTGCAGGTTTGACCATTCGTAATGTTATTTACTATATACAACCACATGTACTTTTGTTAAATTATGTAAATTAATAGACATTTACAGTACAATGGGTCTTCTTTGTGTACGTTTCGCAAGTACCCCGCTGCGATTTATTAAAAATACATTGGTACTAAAAAATAAAACATTTCATTGAATTAATATTTAAAATCGGGGGCCTGCAACACAGCTCAATCATTTGTGTAACAAATAGTAATAATGAGTCTACTCCTTTGATAGAAAACTAAATACCTACAAGATTTTGACTGCACGGATAGCGTAGGGGTTTAAGCAGTCTAATTTAAGCTAACTACTACGCTGAGTGTTGTGGGTCCGATCCCCACATGGGAAAACACTTTGTGTGATGTGCAAATTGTTTTTCTGAGTCCGAGTGTTCTTTATGTCCGTTTCCATCTATGTCTGTAAAGTCCCTGGCGACACAGGATATTTCCAAGTTCGGGTGTTGTCACTTTAAAAAAAAAAGATTGTCTCGACTAAAAATGTGCATAGCAAGGGATGTCACAAAACCATCACAATCGTAGAAAGCTAGGTAAAAATAGTCTTTGCCTATTTGAACTATATTAAACCTATAAAGCAGTATCTCGGGTTCCTGTTCCGTTTAAAAAATTTAACAAAATAGTTAAACTTATACGTTAGAAATTTCTATCGTTTCGTGATTTGATTTGGTGAAAATATTGGCAAAAGATTTTGGTAAAATGGAATTCTTGAAACCATGTGATGGCTGCAGATTCCTATCACGACATTAATGTAATTATATGTTATTAACGTAAAATTAAAACAAAAAGTATTTTTGTAATTAAATGTGTATTAAACCATCAAATACATAGAAAGTTTTATTATAAGTTCTTTCTCTTAAATTTTATTATTAGTAAAGTAAAGGGAAAATAGGTATAATAGATACAGAATAATCTTTATTTTTATGTTAGAGAGGGCAGACGAGCAGACGGGTCACCTGATGGAAAGTGACTATCGCCGCCCATGAACGCCTGCAACTCAGGAGTCACAAACGCGTTACCGGCCTTTAAGGAAGGAGTACGCTCTTTTCTTGAAGGTTTGAAGGTCGTCTTTATGTTTGTTTATTTGTGAATGCATTATTATTCTTGTGTCTCTGAGTAGCCTCAAATTTAGATAAGGATGTGGTCACAGACTGGCTCAATCTAATAGAAACGCCGTGTTCGCGGTATTTCAAGTACATACGCACATAATTAAACTTTACTAGCTGTGGTATATTGTTGTTACATTGGTGAGAATTGACGAATATAACTAATGCGGAAAATAAATCAAAACAATCTTTGAAGCGGGTTGAGCTCAATTGGTGCAGAACTATTTGGGTTTATGAAGGAAGGAAGGAAGGAAAACTTGACACAAACCCTATACCAATACGTCTGGCCAGCGTGGTATAGTAGGCCAAAACCTCCTTTCTAAGGAGCAGTGGATTGTTAAAGACTGTTGATGATAACAACTTAAAATTCATAAATACATACGAGTATATTGAAATAATATTTCTTCGGACGTATAATACCGATTAATTTTAAGAATGTTTCAAAGGAATCAACAGATTTAACACAACGGAAAATAAAATGACAAGTTATACCTAAGGTTTGAAGAAAAACAATTGCAAGAATAACGCCATATTTAAGTTATGGAAGACGTAAGCAAATGAAGCGTCACTTGAATCCCTTCGCGATAAGTTCAATTTAGGGGTGTCACGTACGCGCTGTGTACTATGAAAAATACGTGTCAACATTATACTTGTTTATATTTTAACAAACACCCCTTTTTTTTTTTTTTTTTTTTTTTTTTTTTTTTTTCCGTGCGGAAATCCCCTCGGATACCACCTGTCGGTGGCATGTCGGACTCGAACCGACTAAAACCGCACGCCTTCGCCGGGTACTAATAGCCGGGGAACCAGGTATACCCTAGAAAGGAAGGCCCTGGTGCCCCGACATACCTCGGGTCATCTACAGACGAGTAGACGACCCCCGCCCCGTGTGGGAACCCCATGTTCCCTGTGCTCCCTGAAAGCGAGCGCGCTTCGCAACGCGCTCGCCGCCACCCCGGCCTGCTTCTGCTAGGGTGACAGATGGCCTCACCTGTCACCCCCAGGCCTGCGCTTATGGAGGACGGAGGTCGTTCTGCGACCTCCGGCGCCTGAGTCGCCTGCGCTGCCTGGCCCGTGCCCGGGCCTGGCGGGCCGGGAGAGTTCTAAACCTCTCCCGGTCCCGCTCCGCCGTCTCCTTCGCGAGCATAACTTGCTCGCAGAAGGAGACGGCAGAGTTCCACGCACTCTCGCTCCGCACGATATTAACAAACACCCCTGGATTTTTGTTTTACTATGTGTTTCTTGTGACGGCAATAATCTTTAATTGGATTAAACATCTTGGTGCACGTTCTTGGCAACGGTTCTGAAGATTTGATCTTTAACGGGAGGATCTTTTTGGGGAAATACACTCAATAGTCTTTCATTCAAGGAGCCGGTTCCTGCTCCCTTCACACATAATATAACAGAATCATCGTATATTTACTTGTAACAGTACAGTAGTACTTTTAGTAGTATATGTACTTGCATATATGTGTGTTTGTATGTATGATAACATGTAACAGGGTGACAGGGCTAACCATCCTGGCCCACCAATAGGCAGACAGCAGTCACCGTAGCCGGAATTGGCAAGGGAGTAAAAAAACATGTATGTAAATTTATATAGATATGTAGTTTCCCATGTTTTATACTCGTTTCTTTTTTATTCTTGATGAATTTTCTTTTATTTATTTTAGAATTTCAAGTTAGGAAATTCTCATATTTTCCTTCCAACTCTAAAATAGATTGATAAATAATCACACTACACAGTATCAATATAATCACATCAACAGCCTTTAATAGTCCACTGCTGCTGAGATAAGCCTCTCCTTAGAAAAGAGGTTTTGGCCTACCCGTGGTATAAAAACCCGTCAGGCCAGCATGGCCAGGCCAAAACCTTTAATTATTCAATTAAGTAAATCAATTCGCAGTCCCCGACGAACACTATGGTAATCGCTATTACGATAGAATCGGGTTTATTAGATATTCGTTATCTACACACCCTATTACAATCATTGAATTTTTTTTATGATCGGGCGATGAATACTTTTGGATTTATCCATTCAATAATGATCTTTATGTTTTTGTTCAACGTATAACATAAGTGTAATTTACACGATCAATAACGCAAAAACCTATTACCAAATCTCAAAAGTCAACATTTTAGAGTAAGCGGCTATTACCATATTGTTCGAGGGAAAAATGACAGAATCAGAATCAGAATTTATACATAGGTACCGAAATGGTTATAACACCTAAAAATGATCATCGAATAAGCATGTAATTTATGTTTACCGTAATATTAAAGTCAGTTATATCATCGAATACGATTGCAATGTCATTTTACGAATATAAAGTACATTCATATTTACCATGGAACAATATCATAATGAACGATTACTACAGCAACACCGATTTGTGATTACAGTCGAACACTATCGTAAAGTTAGTTTGCGTTAATTTTTGCCATAGCTTATTTCAGTAATGGACATTTTCACAATTTTCTTACTGATAAAGAAAATTTATGATAAAAATTTAGTAAAAATCTAGTGCAAAAAAATATTTCCTTATTTTTGATAAAAGAATCTTCTTTTTAGTCTTGATAGTATTCAAGATATTCAGTTTTTATTTGCTCCTGTAAAATTGTTATTTTCCTATTACGATTATGTTCGTCGGGGACTGCGAATTGATTTTTATTTTATTTATTGAGATATCCGTTCTTATAGTAATGTTATTCAACTTAACGAAGTTACTAATAAATATCCATGTAACAGTAATTGCTTATTTTAAAAAGACCTTTAATCATTGAGTTTAGAAATATATAACATAATCTTTAATCGTATAGATGTATTAAAAGTTTGAGAGAATAAATTTACAGCCTAAACTTTCCTGAAATAGAAAAAAAAACCCTTTCATTCCCAATTCCAAAATTGTCTTCAACGATAGGCTGTCTGCAACTAAGTCTAGAAGTTCAAACAATTTCACGAAGAATGCCGACCGAGATCCATTCTGCTAAGTTAGAAATTTAGCAAACTTTTTTCATATGCCTAACACAGCCGCTTCGCAGTTTAGCAGCAGTTCCAGACACATACCACAGCGATTCATTATTCATGAAAATGTTTCTTGACTTTTAATGCCACATGATACGATAAGCCTTTCTTCTTGATCTTAGATCTGTTAAAGAACACCAAATCTATATCTATACAAATAAATAAAATTGGAGTGTCTGTTTGTAATATTAAAATAACCGCTTTTTACTAAATGCATATGTATGTTTACACGGTACATATGCCAAAATAACATTTTTTACAATTTTTGTCTGTCTATCTGTCTGTTTGTTCCGGGTAATCTCTGGAACGGATGGACCGATTTCGACGGAACTTTCACTGGCAGATAGCTGATGGCATAAGGAGTAACTTAGGCTACTTTTTTTAGGCTAGCTTCGCCCCACGATGTTGCCCGCGGTTATAACAACAAACGCGGGTAACACCGCGGGTCTCAGCTAGTTTGAAGTAAGAATGTGTGTAACAATGTGTGTAACGATGTGTGTAACAATGTGTGTAATAATGTGTGTAACGATGTGTGTAACGATGTGTGTAAGCATGTGTGTAAGCATGTGTGCAAGAACTCTGGCAGTATCTCTAAAGAGAGAGACTGCCAGAATTCTTACACACCTCATCTTGTTAAGGACAATCACAAGATAGACGAAGAACACGAAAAGACAGAACGAAGATCCTGACGCTGGCTACACAATTGTTACAAGTTACTCCGTTTCCGTGTGGTGACGGATTAAGAATACAGAGTGTCACCACCCCTATTCATCCCGTGGATGTCGTAAGAGGCGACTAAGGAAGCAAACTACGCAGGACAACAGCACTGCAGAGAGAAGGAAAACTTGAAACAAACCCTATACCAACCCTTCTGGCCAGCGTGGTATAGTAGGCCAAAACCTCCTTCCTAAGGAGAGGCCTATGTCCAGCAGTGGACTAGTAAAGGCTGCTGATGATGACTCCGTTAGTATATGACGGTATTAAGTGACGGTACATGGTGAAACAAACATTTCGAAAAGGTGTGAGTAGATGCAGAGCCTTTTACCTCACGGACTCCACGACGTAGGGGATGTATGATGAGTCCAGTTCAGTCTAGTCCACCTGTGACCACACCCAGTGCAATCTGGTCGGTCGGTCGTCAAACATCAAGTAGGTAATTCAAAGTTATATCATAACTTTTGTTCGAGTTACTTCTCGTTCTTAAGTGATAATTATATAAATCAGTCGTTTATTCTTTAAGAAGTGTGGCCATCAGTTTCTATAACATTTAGAAAGTCAACAAAATCAATTAGGTCGCTAATTTCTTATTTTTTGCACCACAACTATGTATTATAGTATTAAATATATTGTGTTTTTGTAAACAATAGACCCGCTTTAATAATTTACGTCGACTTAGATATATATTTTGTCAATATCATAGTCGATAGTGGGTGATATCTCACTTATAAAGCTGTTTAAGCTTATGTATGACTGTTAAATTTAAATTCAATTGCATTTAGACGTGTTCATATTGATGAATAAAATAAATTTTTATAATCCACTAAAGTTTTTAACGCCGAGAGGAGCTTTGACCTTCTTTTGCCCTTTAGATCGGCACAGGCATATAATCCTTTGATCTGATTTCAATAAATATTTGACAAACAAATTGTTGCTATTGTGTGTGTTGATCTATAACTTTAGACTCCAAGACGATTTAATTATTTTATTTATTTAATCACGATTTAATCATAAAAATGAATATGAACACGAAAAATACATTGTATTAAATCTAAATAAAGTTAAAGAACTCAAAGTATTATTCTTCTTGATGACTTCATCTCTCATTCTCATTCATTCTTTTAAAAGACAACGCCCGCACTAGGAATAAAACCTGTGTCGCGGAGGACTTTACAAACATACATGAAACGGACACAAAGAACACCCAGACTCAGAACAACAATTTGTGGATCACACAAAGTGTTGTCCCCACAACACACAACAATGGGTTTGTACCCACAACACACGGCGCAATAGAAAGCGGCGTTGCGACCGCTTAAACCACTACACCATCCGTGCAGTCAATCCTTTGGTAGACACTCATTTGGTGATGACCAATGATAAACTTTGAACATCTGTTTTCCGTGAGGCCCAGGCCCGTCTTTTGCCCATTGGAGGCCCTGGGCAAATAAGCATAATTTGGCCCCTACGAAATTAGCTGAGCACGATTTAGAATGGAAAAAAAAGTATTGTAGTCAGTCATTCCAAATGGATTTTTCGAAATAATTATGTTTTTCGGTCGGATTGGTGATCTGGCAGGAATCGAACCCCTATCGATCGAGGGGCCAGGGAAAGAGGGGCCTGGTGAGGCCCCCGGCACTCTCTCACGGCTGCAATTTGTAATTGTAACGCCATAGTATGTTTACTACTCAACCGATTATTAGCAAGATTCAACGACCGAAGAAAAAAAGACCAAGTTCTCAAGATTATTATCAAGTTTGGATATATTTTTGTTGTTTAATCACTGCCAAAGCAGTTGCACAGGTCTAGATAAAATTCGGAGCAGCACGTAGACTATTTTTAAGCCTTGAAAAATTGCCTGACAAAATCGGGCGAAGTTGCACGCAAAAATGAATTATAATAACTGATGGGACCATACTGGAGGTAGTTTTGCAATGTTCACCAAACTATTTACAGTCCAAGCGGTCTTATTCTCTACCAAAACTAATTACACGGACAAAGACAATCCAGTTCACGAAGTAGCCAAGAATTCAACCGCAACTTTGTTCAAACTTTGTTGTTATTATAATGTAGAGACACCAGACTACTGACCTCAGTATCACCACAGCTGTGCGACCAATGAAACAAGACAGTTCGCAGTTTTTATGTTTCTTGTATCTTCAGAATTAATCGCCGGATTAAAAGGATTTAATTAAACGAATAAATTTCTGAGCTAAAAGAAATAACTATAAACAACAGTATTAAAAGAAAGACCAATATTAAATAGAAGTAAAATTGCTGGGAAAAGTGCGATTCGAGTCACTTCATTGATATAGAGTCCATGTCATTTCCGAAATACAGTGAAATTAGTCTCGAGAAATTTTTGCATATGTAGTTGCATGTGTGTATATTACTCAGATCTTAGAGCGCGTTTCCACTATATCGTTCTGGCGTATACAAAAATGTTTCGATATCCTAACATTACTATTTAATTTTATACTTATCCCTAGCAACACTCTGATTTTTGTTTTCAATAAAAACAAGTTTTTATTTTAAAGAAAAAGGTTTTGACTTTATAAAAAAAAAAGTGTGTGTGCGATTCACACACGATAGAAGTGAAACTTCAAAGAGGAGAGACCGATATTTAATTTTTTTTCTTTTTTTTTTCTTTTCATCTAGGTTTTTAAAACTCGGGGGGTCAAAATTTTTGTTATTTTTGGCCTAGGACGCACCGTTTCCGAGATATTTCAATCTAAAGCAAAAAATCGTCACTTGATAGTGGAAAGTGGAAACACGCACAACCATACACTACTACAAACGCAAAAATTTCTCCAAGCTAATTTACCTGTACACACTTAAGGTAACAACATATCTTTAGAAATACGTATATAATATAAATCTTCTGTAAATGTCTATCCTGAAATGTATCTAAACTATGGGTAGTAGTTTGTGTAACGGACTGCTATACCAAAGGCCGCGGGTTCGATTCCCGCTCAAGTCAAACATTTGTGTGCATGAACATTTAATGTTTGATTTGGTCTGGGTGTTTCTATGTCAATTATGTATGTATTTACAAAAAAAAAGTATTCATGTATTTATATCAGTTGTCTAGTACCCATAGTACAAGCTCTGCTTAGTTTGGGGCTAGATGGCGTTGTGTGAATGTGGTAGAATATTATTATTATGGGACCGCTTTTGATGAATTTTATTGTGTCTCATATTGTTGGATGTAAAGGTTTAGATTCATTATTGAACCTGCTAGGTGGCGCTGTAACCAAGTGCTAAAGTTTTTAACCGTTTTATTTACTGTTTTTGTTTTAAGTGTCGAAGTTATTCAAAGCCGTGGGAGAGCAGTTCGAGACCGGAGTGATAGGAAATAGAAGCTCTCATAGGAAAACGGTGTTGAACAATTCTTTCGTTGCATTTTACCGAGTGAGTGAGGTTTCCGAAGCCCAAACTCCTTTTGGATTCTTCAGTTCTTTTTCTTTTAAAAAGACAACATTAGGAATATATCCTGTGTCGCGGGGACTTTACCAACATACATGAAATGGACGCAAAGAACACCCAGACTCAGAACAAAAATTTGTGGATCATACAAAGTGTCGTTTCATAGGTTTTTTTTCATGCTCACGGTGTTATTTGCACAATACCTATGCCTAAAAATCAGTTTAAATATTTTTTGTCTGTCTGTTTGTTCCGAGTAATCTTCAAAATTGTTGAACCGATTTTGATAATATGTTACTACCAGCCTAGATAAGAAGTAACTTCGGCTACTTTTCCTCTTAGAAAACCCTTTAAAATTTTGCCCGGTCCGGGCATCGAACCTGAGGCCTCATGGACTGCAGTCGCGTGCTGTACTACACCACTAAGGCAGCGCTCTTCAAATTCCACGCGAACGAAGTAACGGGTACCAGCTAGTCTTTAATAAAAAAGGAAATACCTCTCATTGTCTTTTTTCTTCTATTAGTTAGATTATAATAATATATATTTTTTATTATTATAATCTAATTAACTACTTAAAAATGTCGGATATTGTTTCATGCATTTTCTCGGCATTTATTTAATTACAAAAAAGATAATGTAAATAATAAATTCATATATTAGAGACAACATTTTAAAACTGTTAACAAAACTTAACTTGGCTTACCTTATCTACCAAATACAGATATGAAAGCAGATCCGTAAAGCGTTTGCCCACTAATTGATTTCCCTTTTCCAAACACAATCCTGAAACTTTTCAATCAATATTCCTAGGATAACAATTTCCAAACAAACGGTCTCTCAATCAAGGCAGAAGCAGCAAATTGCGAATAACGAAGGCACCTCTACCTGTCTACCACGCAATCCATCATGGCCGTTCCCGCCAAAATGTAACCGGTTTTGTCGCAAAACGCTCGCCGCTGTACTCTTTAATAAATGTGCGTCACTAAGCCCATGAATATTTGGATTTCCATTTTGTGAACGTTTATCAATAACACTTTGTTTTGTATTGAGTTACGTTAATTTTATTTTTATTTCTGATTCTTCGAATTGAATTTTCGTTAGAAATATTTTTTGTTCGAACTGAAGCATCTCGCCTGGTGTGCATGCGTGGCAGAATCATATGGGTCCCGGTAACAACTTGTAGTTATTACGTCATAGCATATTTACTACTCAACCGAATATTATCAATCAAAATAATATAATTTCTTGATTGTATAGAGTAGTGTCTGGTGTATAAAGAATTTCTCTCATCTTAATTTTTTTTTAATTCTCTTCTCTAGCGGCGAAGAAATGAACTAATAAAAAAAGAACAGTGGCACTCCGGGAGGAAAACTAGAAAATTTTAATTTAATTTTGATAATAACAGGAATTTCCTTTGTGTTTATCGATTCAAAAAGTTCTGACCTGAATATATATCTATGTTGTACGAATATACACAATAAATGTTTATATTATTATCAAAGTATTTCAACCCAAACTAAACTCTTTTGCAAGCGGGGCCAATATAATAATATGTAGATACTTATTTACAAAGGTGTCGGTAACGGTAACAGGGCTGCGAGTTCGATGGTTTTCTACCATCTCAAAAAAAAATCTTTTGTTTGTTGTTCAAAAATTTGGTCTAGTGTTTAGAGACCCTGACTTCTAAATCGGAGGTCGTGGGTTCGATTCTCACTCAGAACAAATATTTGTGTGATGAGCACGATCGTTTGTTCTCGTTTTATCTGTGTCTGGGTGTAATTTATGTATTTAGAAATATATATAAGTATGTTTATCGGCAGGCTGGTTACCATAGTACAGGCTCTGCCTAGTTTGGGATCAGACAGCCGTGTGTGAGATGTGTGAGGTTATTATTATTATAAATTAAAAATGCCATAAAATGCAATAAAATGCAATGCCATGCAATAAAAATTATTAATTATAAATTAAAATAAAGATGTTTTAACTTAAAAAAATGTTTCAATTATTAATCTTGTAACTCTATTCTGTATTCTATATAAAAAGAAAATAAACAAGTAGCTTCGAAATCATATAATTAAAGCTTCGCCCCGCGCTTTAACTCGTGTGAGAAATACCGTTTCTCTCTTTTGGGTCGTACCGAGATTTTATACATTTTTCTCAGTAAACCCATCGTAAAAACATTTTTAAAGTGTTCAGACAAAAAAAAAACAGGAATAGACTGTTTGGTTTTATTACGATGAATCACAGAGCAATGAATTTTATATGGTGCCTTATAGAAGACTCATTTCGTTTTTAAACGAAGGGAAGCTCTATCTTTAAGGAAGACGAAAATTACTCGTGTATAACGTTGAACAAAAAGCAACTTTGTACAATGTTCTTTTATATTTTTTGCCTGACGTGTATTTAAAAACTAAATTTCGGGTACTCCAATCATGATATTCGTACCCTCACAGAAATTTAGAGAACAGATTTTAAAAGTTAAAAATTAATAGTCACTTTATTTAACTCTTAAAATACACATACATATTTCGTTTCAAAAATGGAGGCAGGATCACCTCAATTCTGCTATTTTAATATTGTATCAATAGACTGTCGATGGAATGTCGTAGGAATAGGTTTGCACTTTTCTTATTATCAAACAATCATTAATTCATTGCTGAACATAATACATCTAAGGTGACATTGGATGCAAAACGTAAATCATGTTCGGCCGATTAAGGCATGCAAAATTAGTCTTTTAGTAATATTAGGTCTTTACCTATGAAATTGCCTTTCTTCAGTACTGGTCATTTCAAATAAAAAAAAGTTTGTAATGGCTCTGTATTCTAAATTCAAATTAATTTTGTTTTAAAACCATGACATTCTATTTACAAACTCAGTCTTTTGTTTTTTGATTAGCGTTGTATTTTCAATAATACATTTGAACATTTTTCGTCATAATGGATACTTTAAAAATTCGTGTAATTATGGAATATGAGTTCCGTCGTCGCACCAACGCGACACAAACGGCACGTAACATCAAAAACGTTTACGGAGAGAACTGTACAAACGAACGCACATCCCGTTATTGGTTTTCCTGGGTCCGTTCTGGAAATGTTGACTTGAAAAATGAAGCTCGTGGTCGTCCGGAGACTTTGGTTAACAATAATGAATTAAAGGTGATGAAACTCAATCTACAGCTGAGCTAGCAGCAGCTTTTAATGTAAGCATCAAAACAATATTGATCCATTTGCGACAAATTGGCAAGGTAAAAAAGCTTGATAGATGGGTGCCCATCGACCTTAACGATCGCCAGCGCAACGTACGCGTTGAGACCTGCCTTGCGCTGCTCAACAGGCAAAGAAATGAAGGAATTTTGAAACAAATTGTTACGTGCGACGAAAAATGGATTCTGTTCGACAATCAAAAGCGCTCAGCAAGTTGGTCAGACCCTGGTTCAGCACCAAAGCAATGCCTTAAACCAAAAATGACCCCTAAAAAGGTGATGGTCACTGTTTGGTGGTCTAGTGCGGGTGTGATTCACCACAGCTTTTTACAAAACGGCATGAGCATTAATGCAGATGTGTACTGTGAAGAACTGGAGAGAATGATGGAGAAGCTTGCACATCTGCAACCAGCTTTGGTCAATCGGTCGACTGCTCTTCCACTGCTCCTTCACGACAACGCGCTACCCCATACTGCGCAACAGACAGTCTCCAAGCTGCAAGAGCTGGGGGTTGAAGCTCTCCCTCATCCGCCATACTCACCAGACCTTGCACCTACCGACTATTACTTTTTCCAAAATTTAGGCAACTTTTTAGTGGGTAAAAAATTCAATTCCCGAGAGGCAGTACAAAATGCCTTTGAAGAGTTTGTTGCCTCCCGTCCAGCTGATTTTTACAAGAAGGGCATCAATAAACTGCCAATGCGTTGGCAAAGATGCGTCGATTGCATGGGTGATTACTTCGAATAACAGAAATAAAAAAGTTTAAAAAAATAAGTACTTTCACTTATTGCATACAAAACGGCAATTTCATAGGTAAAGACCTATTATATCACATTACAATTAAAAGTATACACACTAATATTATGTCCACAAAATTTTCAAAATATGTCAAAGATACAAATACAAGTTAAATAGGGTTTCACACAAAACAATATCCTACTAACTATATAAATGTATAGACCAATGGCCTCCCGATGACTTATCACTGATCAAAATGTCGTAACTTAGTAACAGTTTAGTAAACGGTACATTTTAATTTTGTAATAAAATGATATATTTAATTTTCATAATATGGCATTATTGTTGATATCACCATTGACCTATATAGCTATATAGCAGAATTGAGGCCCTGATGGAAGGTGACTGCCACCGCCCGAGGACACCTTCATCTCAAGAGTGACCAGTGTCGATCTTTAAGTGTGCTCCTCGGTCCAGAGTTGAAGATGGAGCGGTGCCTCACTCACTCAGTGACATGCATAAGCATTATTTAACACTAGTTTTCTGGGAGGTCGTGGTATCCTTTACGTAGAGTCAACCCTTACGTGCGGTAGTCTGGATTTCTATCGATAATACTTATTTTAATAGATAAAATAACATACTTAACGAAGTTGGAGTCACCGAGGGAGAGTCATGCTTTGGCACGAATGGCTCGGCACTTGTGACTTTTGAGTTGCAGGTGTCCATGGGCGGCGGTAGTTGCTTACCATCAGGTAACTCGTCTGCTCGTATGCCCTCTTATGCCATAAAAAAAACTACTACAAACTTCCACCCCCCTTTTCACCCTCTTTAAATGATGATTTATGAGATAAAAACCACCCTATATATTTTCTCGGAACTCTGACTATCTCTATACCAAATTTTATCTAAATCGGTGCAGCGGTTTAAGCGCGAAGAGATAACAGACAGACTGATAAACAGAAACATTTTCGTATTTACAATATTATAATTGGCATTATCTGTTGTTGTTGTTCTACATTGAATGCCATTAAACAATTCACATAAATCTAATGGTTCCATTCTTTATGTTATTTCCCACGATGAAATAAACAACAAAGTGACGCTCTTACAACGTCACTTAGCACCTGATGCGAACGCTCAAAGCAAATGGACTTTCCTTGTACTCAGCCAATAACGCGAACGTAGATATGGGACCACGGCTTCAGACCTGTTTTCTTCGTTGTACTCCTACCATTTGCTTAAATCTCTTGTAATCAACAATATTTTGTACAAGGTTTATGCGTTAAATCAACCACATATACATATATTGTGCTTCACGTCGCATTGTACTTTAGGATATACCTTTTCGAGGTGGAACCTCCCAGGAGTGTTTAGCAGGGCTACGTACAAACGTTTTGTTTTTGAATGAATGACACATGAATATGGAATGTCCCTACCCATATGGAAAGCATTAAGTACATTTCATGGAAGACACAATGAATAAATTATTTTAGAGCCATACTGACTAAAATAACATGCTGTCGTCAATACTGGGGTTCGGGGGTGATCATCTAGATATGGGGCAGTGCTCGTAGAGTTTTAAGTTTCTGACAATACGCATCAATTCAATAATCTCCGTGTTCACAACTTGGTAAGGTTTGGGCAAATTTAAAATGAAAAATAAGATTTAAGAAAATTAAAATTTACATTTTATTAAGAATATATTGTGTTATTGTTGTATATATGTATTTCTGAAATGTTACTTTTTATAACTAAAGCACGACTGACTGCAAGGATGGCGTAGTGGTTTAAGCGGTCACCTCGCCGCTTCCTACTGCGCTAAGTGTAGGTTCGATCCCCACATAGGACATCACTTTGTGTGATCCACAAATTATTGTCCTGAGTCTGGGTGTTCTTTGTGTCCGTTTCGTGTATATTTGTGAAGTCCACCGCGACACAAAATCATATTCCTAGCTGTCTTTTTGTCTTTGTCTGTAGTTGTCTTTTGAAAAGACAAAAAAAGCATAACTGCTTTATTTAGAAAAAACAACATTACCTAATAATTACAATAGGTTAAAATATTGATTATAATATAACCGTCAAAGTAACATTTTTTTTTATTACATATCAACAAACTAATATCGACAGTGTTAATACACATGTTAACATACATTTATTACTGTATATTATGTTATTAGCTAAGCAACCTAAGTGCGCTGAGTACATTGGCATAATTTTGAGAATCAATTAACTTTCATGAACTTAAACTGTATTTCAATTTAAGAAACCTCAGGTCCCTTTTCGTACACCTGCCCAATGAACATTGAGAAGGTGTAGAAACAGCGACCATAATTTTCAAGTTCATAGTGTAAGGTCTTTTATATCACAACTTTGTGGTCTTTCGAGCCGGCTAGTCAAAACCTCTGTTCATTTTTTAACAACTTTATGGCTTGTTTGTCTTTTTGTTGACAATATCAGACGAGCGACTACTTATTGACGTTCTTAGCAATAAAATCAACGATATTATGACAGCAATAAGGTTTTTACTATTAACGTCAAACGTCGTCTGAAGTGAGATTGTATTACATTTTGACTTATGTGAGGGAGTAATCACTTTGGGATTGTAACAGACGGTGATATTAAATTTTGAAGTTGATAGCAGTTGAAGTTGATACTACAACTAAGTTTATTGATATTTGAAGTACAAGCCACTTCGGACTAAATGTCGTAGGCACTACTAGTTTCGTATTGTTCTTGCATTACACACTGGTCTATTACAAATAAGAGTTTACTAATAGTAATTTAGTAATAGCAGGCCAAAATCTCCTTTCTAAGGAGAGGACTATGTCCAGCAGTAAACTATTATAGACTGTTGATAATGGTAATGAATATTATTGAAAATTCTATGTGACTAAGATATAATTATTTGATAATTTACACAAAAGTAATAAAAATATGGAAAACATTTATTGTGCCTACACCCATTTCGCAAGTACACCCAGACACAGAACAAATGACCGTGCTTATTACAAAATTATTTGTCTTGGGTGGGAATAGAACTAACGACCTCTGGCATAGCAGTCAGGGTCACTAACCACTAGACCATATCTTTACATATTATAAAATAAAGTCGCTTTTTTTTAATACCCATAGATTTTTTTTCACAAATAGAGAGAGTGATTTAAGAGGAAGGTTTATATGTATAATAAATGCATATTATAGTAAAGAAAATCCGAGAATTTCAAAGATTTGTCGTAAACAACATGGTTTTGCGCGCTTACATTGCAAACGTTGGCTAATCATTACAAAATAGACCAAAATAATGTATTAAGGAATTGTATATCTTAAAAAGACCTACAAAAAAACACAATGGTATATGTCTATCTCCTAAGGATAACCCATAGTAACCATTTTTATCTTTTAAATGTTACCAAAAAAATATGGGTATTTTACGAAGCTATTTTAAACAATACATTATTATTTCTTATCCAATTAAATACTATATACAAATAATGTAGATTAAATTTGCTCTGTACATTAAAATGAACTTTAGAAGACATTAGAGGTTTAAAACGCGGGGGCGAAGCGGTTGTCGCCGCTTTGGGCCATACGTCCGTTGGGTAGCAGCGGCCGGCATGATGATATTGCATATAAATATGTCCTGTAGTATAGTCCTATCATAATAATAGAATAAGTAATTACTCCACACTGACACCACATTGGTAGTATCTACATTCCATACTTTTAGCATGTATATATGTTATTCTCTATAATAAATCAAATGAAATAGGGTACAGTGTAAGAGCTTCAGCACAAATACGTCGGCTCGACCGGACTGACACCACGGCATCACAGATAATTTGTGGTAAGCAATTCTCTTGTTGTTTTTCACCGAGTGTGTCAGATGCCGCAAAACTATTTAGGCATCCCCGAAGAGTAAAAAAGTTTATTCTTTATTAATGATGAACCACCAATGAAAGTTAGGTTAAGATGCTCAGGAAGTCTGAACCTTTTAACAGCCAGTTCGAGTTATAGGTATGCAACCATGACCTACTTAATTTATTTCTTACACCTTTTCATCTTATTAACTTTTTCTTTCATATTGAACTCCTAATTTTCCCAATCAATTTCTACAGTGCCCTATTAGTAGATTCACATATTGAAATCAGGACTGCACGGATGGCGTACTACCGCGCTGAGTGTTACGGTTCGGTCCCCACATGGGACAACCCTTTGTATCCACAAATTGTTGTTTTGAGTCTGGGTGTTTTTAGGGTTCCGTACCTCAAAAGTTAAAAAAGGAACCCTTATAAGATCACTTTTTTGTCCGTCTGTCCGTCGGTTCGTCTGTCCGTCTGTCCGTGTGTCACAACCGATTTTCTCAGGAACGGATAGACCTAGCAAGTTGAAATTTATACCAAATACTGAGGTCTCTGGTTCCTATTAGGTGTATAAAAATCAAGGTTCTGAGTCAACACGATTTTCGCGAATAAAATTTCGATTTTCGCGAAAACTTGTAAGTACCAATATTTACCTTAATTTTCAACTTTTTTTATTTTTCGGAATTTTCTCTTTACTTGCGCTGTAAGACCCGCACGGATGGCGGAGTGGTTTAAGCGGTCGCCACGCCGCTTCCTTCTACGCCGAGTGTTGTGGGTTCAAACCCCACATGGGACGACACTTTGTGTGATCCACAAATTGTTGTTCTGAGTCTGGGTGTTCTTTGTGTCCGTTTCATGTATGTTTGTAAAGTCCCCCGCGACACAGGGTATATATATTCCTAATGCGGGAGTTGTCTTTTTAATAAAGTAAAAAAAAAAAAAGTAAAAAAGACCTTGCTTTTAACCAAAATTGACAATTCTAGGTCAACCGGAAGTACCCTATAGGTTTTGGGTCGAAAACCTATAAGGTAGTTCGCGTTGACCTAGAATCACGAAATTTGGCAAAAAGAAACATCTTGCAGAAACATCTCAAATTTTCGCGAAAATCTACGTAAAATCTGGGTAGGTACGGAACCCTCGGCGCACGAGTTCGACTCGTACCTGACCGTTCTTTGTGTCCGTTTTATGTATGTTTGTAAAGTCCTCTGCGACACAGGATATATATTTCTAATGCGGCAGTTGTCTTTTAAAGAGAAAAGACAGAAAGAAGGATTTAATAACAAAAAACCTTCATAAGATTCATCATGGATGTGGCCAATGGATCTTCTGAGATTGAAACAAACCTAAAGATTAAAAGGCTCCTCCAGGATTTAGATAAATAATTCCACGAATAATTAACAATATAAAAGGCAACTATTATGTCAACACATACAATGCTATTTAAATGTGTAGATATTAAATAAAATATTTGATATCATTCATGTTTCATGATAAATGTAATTGGAACTTAGCTCATTAAAATGTATAATTCTGTATGTTAATACAATTTAAATTTATGAGTTCGTATCGTTTCTCAGTATTATCTAATGGGTTACAAGCTTCTCACCCAGTCGCCTCTCGTTTAAGACGAAATTCCGAGCTCGGATTCTGGACAGATTCAACACATTCCTAAAGTTTTATATATGCTATTATATGTATATTTATGTAACTCAGCAAGTATATATGTATGTGTTTCTCAGTATGTATGACCTTCAATATAAACCAAGTTTATGCATACTTTATCTAGTTGTGAATACAAAGTATCAGAACAAACTTGTGATAGCCAGTATCACAAGTTCAAGCAAGTTCTAACTCTATCTAACTTAGGTCATCATGATCCACCTGTAAGTTACTTGTGCACCAACTTGTATGGCTATTCCTCATTTTATATCCCGCACCGAACTTTAAAGATAGAGTTTTACCGCTTGCTTACCTGTACCGAGCCACTGAAAGTTTATTTAAAGAGCATTATAATATTTATAACTTTAAATGAAATAAATAAATATTGAAGCACTGTGAATATTCACACATCAACAGCCTGTAATAGTCCACTGCTGGACATAGGCCTCTCTTTAGAAAGGAGGTTTTGGCCTACTATACCACGCTGGCCTGACGGGTTGGTATAGGGTTTGTGTCAAGTTTGCCTTCTTTTTGCAGTGCTGGTGTCCTGCGTTGTTTTGCACCCTTAGTCGGCTCTTACGACACCCCCGGGATGAATTGGGGTAGTGACATACCGTATTCTTAATCCGTCACTACACGGACAATATTGTGTTCCGAATAAATCCCTTTCTCCTGATGGTAAGTAACCATCGCCGCCCATGAACGTCTGCAACTCAGGAGTCACAAACGCGTTGCCGGCCTTTTACGCTCTTTTCTTATAGAAATAGACAACAGGCTGAAATGGTATATATCCTATCTTTTATGTTTTTATTTTTCATGTCAGAGGGGACAGACGAGCAGACGGGTCAACTGATGGAAAGTGAAACCATCGCCGCCCATGAACGTCTGCAACTCAGGAGTCACAAACGCGTTGACGTCCTTTTAGGAAGGAGTACGCTCTTTTCTTGAAGGATTGAAGGTCGTATCGGTCCGGAAATACCGCAGACGATAACCCGTTCCACAGATTGGTTGTGCGGGGCAAAAAGTGTCTCGTTTTTTTTATGTAACATTGTAATTTTATTGGTATTTTCCAAGTAAGTATTAGTAACTACTTGAAGTAGTGAAATAACATGTCCAGTTATAATCTGCTGTTATTAAGCTGCGTATTAGTAATGTATTACATATTTATGAAGCATTCGGTATTGGGCATGTTAGATAAATCGGGGCTATTCGTTACGTTGTTTATCGAATAATTCGATTTTAATACCGAATATATTAAGTTAAATTGGCAAAGTTTCGATACTGATTGAGGGATTACCTTATTTGAATATCAATTTTAAATTGAATTGTTTTTAAAGTTTGGTAAATTGTATTTTTATTAAATGTTTTATAAAATAGAAGTAATATCTTGACACATACAAATACTCACGGTCGTCTGATCCCAAACTAGGCGAAGCCCGTGTTATGGTGACCAGACTGCTGATAAAGGTACTTATGTATTTCAAAGCGGCGGTAGCCTAGTGGTTAAGGCGTTGGACTTGCAATCAAGAGTGTGTTCAGATCCTGACCATTTAGCTTAGCGGGGGGGGGGGGGGGGGTTATACTAGTAATTTCGGTTGCTAGTAGATCTAAATAGTATAGTAGTAGTAGTAGGAGTAGATATAAATAAATTACATCCAGACATAACATAACCATTTGTTCTGAAAGGAAATCGAACCCACCACTGCCGTCTCAGCAGTCAGTATCACTATCCACTAAACCACAGGCCCGTCATGTATGTATAAGGTAAGTAAACTACCATTTTAAACTGTTAGTGAACCTGTCCTAGACGCCTTTGCAATAACAGGGTTTCTTCTCTATAATTTATTTATGAAACAACCCCCGCATTAGGAATATATCCTGTGTCATGGAGGACTTTACCAACATACACGGGAACGGACACAAAGAATACCTAGACTCGGAACGACAATTTGTGGATCACACAAAGTGTTGCCTCATGTGGAGTTTCAACCATCAACACTCAGTGCAGTAGGAAGCAGCGAGGTGACCGCTTAAACCACTACGTTTTGACCTCTTCGAGATATTACAGTTTGAGTCCTCCCGTCTCAGACTTGCGATGCCTCTCACTCTAGGTCTCTCGCTCTATTAATTTCTCTTACAACAATTTATATTCTTCCGCCTGAAAACTAAGGTTTAATCCATACTCATATTTTAAATGTAAAAGTGAGTTTTGTTTGTTTGTTAGTAAAGCTTTTACGCCTAAACCACTAAAATCAATTTTAAAAAATGTTTCACCAATGGAAAGCTACATTATCAGCGAGTGACATGGGCTGCCATTAACCGCGATAACCGACATACACGCGGGCGGACTCGCGGGCAAACACTAGTTATTTATATAAATCTTTCTTGAAAGAATGTCTAAGAGAAGAAGAACCGAATCAAAATTCGTTGCATGGTCTAGGATTATTTAGAGGGTGTATAGATAGACGCGAATAGCATTTGTTAAGTGTCTGCACGCGCAAATGTCATACCTTTTTTTTTCTGTGCGGAAATCCCCTCGGAAATCATTTACCGGATGCAATGTGGGACTCGAACCGACTAAAACCGTACGCCGTCTCAGGTACCAGTAGTCGGGGAACCAGGTGTACCCTCGAAAGGGCAAATATCATATCTAGTAATTAATTATCATCTGTTACTCGTAGTTCCCCGCAGTTTTATTTGCGCTTTTAGTCACCGCTCCTGTCGTCCGTGTATGTGAAAATGAATATTCTTCTTATATTTTTTCCGTAGGCAAACATAAAAATCGTCATCATCATCATCATCAACAGCCTTTAGCAGTCCACTGCTGGACATAGGCCTCTGATTACAAAGAAGGTTTTGGCCTACGATACCACGCTGGCCAAACGGGTTGGTATAGTGTTTGTTTCAAGTTTTCCTTCTCTTTGCAGTGCTGTTGTTTTGCGTAGTTTGCTCCCTAAGTCGGCTCTTACGACACCCACGGGATGAATAGGGGTGGTGACACTCTGTATTCTTAATCCGTCACCACACATAAAAAACGAACTTCTTAAAAATCGGTTCAGCTGTTCTTGAGGTATAGATATTGGAACTAAGCCGACTTTATTTTATTTATTGAAATATTTAAGTAAGTTTATCAGCATTATCTTAGTAGAGTCTGCCAAAGACGTCTGGCAGAAAAAAACCGGACAAGTGTGAGTCGGACTCGCCCAACGAGGGTTCCGTGCAAATTTGTAATCGAAAACTATAACTCATAAAAATAACCAAAAATTTATTGAAGCTTGTGCCAATAAAACCCTTTCATATGATACCTCACATGACACGGTTAACTCAATTTAAAATTTGGACCGCCGTTCCTTGTATAAAGACCCTGTTTTTTATGATTTAATTACAAATAATATATAGTTTTTAAATTTTTCCGTGTACTTGTACTATAAGACGGTATTACTTGACAAAGTTCATAGTTCTAGGTCAACGGAAAATACCCCATAAATTTCGATTCCCTTGAGAGTGTCGAAATATACTCGTACGTTTTTTTGGGGCATAAATAGCCGTATCTTTTTTTACTTTAACTTAGAAGTTTGATTTTTTCATACCGTCAATAGACTGTAGACTTGAGTAAAAGTTCAACTCGATACCTCCGAGCGTTCCCAAGATAATGGGTCCTGACAGACGGACGGACAAACAACAAAGTGAACTGATAAGGGTTCGGTTTTTTCCTTTTGAGGTACGGAACCCTAAAAAGGAGTTTGGTTTTTAAAGATATAGCAGAAAATTATAAGTAACTCTTTGAACGATGTAGTTACTTGTGTATCGTAGATTTACGCTAGATTTTATCGACTTCCACGAGTGTATATCGGGTTATCAACACTTTTTCCTCAGCCATAAACCATTTTTATAGTCTCATCTTTTCTTTAACATTGGGTATTTTGTACTCGTATATTCTACGTATATGTCTGATAACACGCTTTCGGCATCTTTCGTTTAAAGTATCATCGAAGTTAAATAAACTAGACAGTATTAAATTTAGGTTATATAAAAAAAAACGTGTGCGTCTCGGGACGCCCGACAGAAGTGATAACTTAAACTAATCTAAGTTGAACTATTTAATATTGAAATTGTTTAACTTGAGAAAAGCTTAGGCTATTACTTAAATTTTATATAAAGCGTCTGTCCGAAATACGGCTAGCGCTGTAGGTTAGAGTGAGAGAGAAGGAGCCTGTCTGCCGCTGCCGTATGCGGGAGAAAAAGGGAAGCAAGACAGATTGACGCCGTAACGCGTTACGTAACGAAGCGGTTTACCCTCCCATAAGAAGTTATCACTTCAAAAACATGAAGATCTCGGATACTGAGATTGCTGGCTTAATAATATGACGTGTGTTTAAGTTTATCATAATTATAATTTATTCCTTATTTGCTTAAATAATTAAGAAGAAATGAACCCAATGTATCGGACTGCTATTTCAAAGGTCGCGGGTTCGATTTCCGCTCAAGTCAAACATTTGTGTGCATGAACATTAATTTTTATTTAGTCTGGGTGTTTCTATGTATAATATGTATGTATTTACAAAAAAAGTAAATATGTATTTATATCAGTTGTCTAGTAGCCATAGTACAAGATCTGCTTAGTTTGGGACTAGAGGGCGTTGTGTGAATGTGGTAGATTATTATTATTATTTTCTTCTAATATAACTAATTCTTGGTTGTTGTAAAGTTGTACCGTAAAAATACCACAGTTTAGTTTAATAAAATTACCATTAGTTTTTAGCTTGGTTCTATTCTGTAATATTAAAAGAAATGTAGACAAAGGTAACGGTAAAGCTAGCGGGTTTCTTAATGTGACCTGGATTCAATGCTCTCGAGTGTATTAATTACTTAGATGCACTAATTCAGTAGTTTATATATCTCTTCTTCGAGTTCTTCTACTGTATTTGGTCTGTCTGTTGTACATGTTCCTTACACAGTTTCGACAGTTTTTCTAAAGAATATTTGCTAAACCTTTTTTAAACTTGTTTAAACATGATTTGATTCAAGACTCGAACACTCTCCGAAATTTAAAAGTTTGATACGATTTTCATTTACGTGAAGCTCGCCTCAGACTTTAATTTCGTTTTATTACCAAGTAATATTTTTCACATAAGCCTCGGGAATTACTTCCTTTATTTTCAAAGCCAGTCTTATTCCCTAAGCAAGGCAACGACAACGGGATGTTTCCCAATTTATGTACGTGTCGCTATTGCGTTGTGTCTAGATCATATTTTCTGCTTAAATCCCGTGACCTTCTAGGATATTGTACAAAGCTTCAATTCGCTCGTAAAACAGCGTGGTGTGGTATGAGGCTAGTTGTCAAAACGTCTAACAAGACCAATGAATCTCATTGAAGTCCCACTTTGAACTTTTTCTAATAAAGCGAGACGTGGCGTAGTTTTTGCTTCGCAACGAGTTACGGCCAACTTTTGAAGAACACTTGGGTGGTTTTTATTAAGGACACTTGAGAGCTAGTTGTGAAGAAGAATTTATTGTTTGTTTGGTAATAATACGAGGTAAATGTTTTTTTTTATTTTTTGTCCTGCTTTTTTTTACATTTTAGGTGTCCAAGTTCTCGCTGTCTATTTAAAGTTAAAAGAAAGTAAACAAACTAGTACTTATTTTATCCTTAGGGCTTGGAAACACAGTCTCGAAGCATGGTTGTTACAAAATACTCAGAAAACTCTTACCTACAAATTGCGACTCCCATCTCATTATTCTCATTCTTATTCTCCTTTTCCATTCAATGGTTGCCTGGAAGAGATCGCAAATCGCGATAAGGCCGCCAATTGTACAACATTTTTGATGTTTTACTCTCTATTTTTTTTATATAACTTTAAATTATAAGACTCACACCATTGTATAAAAACTGTATAATCAATAATAACCTCACACATCTCACACACGGCAGTCTGATCCCAAACTAAGCAGAGCCTGTACTATGGTAACCAGACTGCTGATAAACATACTTATATATTTCTAAATACATACATATTATAGATAAATTACACCCAGACACAGAACAAACGATCGTGCTCATCACATAAATATTTGTCCTGGGTAGGAATCGAACCCACGACCTCCGGCATAGCAGTCAGGGTCATTAACCACTAGACCAACAGCATTGTACAATAAAGAGTTATCTATCTATCTAAGTCAAATTACCAATGTAATCTTTTCAGTAATTCTGAACACACTTTTTCTACTGAAAACTTTTATTGACAATATTGTTACCAAAATAGCGCTGTTATGACAGAATAGCTCCACAATCGCTTCTACATTATAAAGAGTATAGAGTGAGTAAAGTGGCTAGCTACCAAGCCAGCAAGAGTTTATACTGACTAAAATCCCCATTGACGTCGGTATTGAGAGTAACTTTTCATTGGTAGAGTGTTTTCCGTACTGAAGCCTGCAGAAACTGCAAACCAGCTATTTTTTTTTTTGCTTATAGTATAGTAATGTTTCTTTACCTATAACTCGGCAATCTCGTGTGCGACCGTCCCGCGGGGTGACAGACAGTGGCGGGGACGAGGTAGCGCGTTATTCTAGCACACGGTTTCCCTTCACGCACGCGTTTCCCTTCCCTGCTACACCACCCGCTACCCGCTGACATCTTGAGTACCTCTTCCCCGCCACCGTCTGTCACCCCGCAGGACGGTGGCGCACGACGTTGATGGACTATAATAATCATACAAATAACTGATGGAGGAATGAAATTCTACTGCAATTTTATTTCGAGATACTCCTGTACAAGTTGTAAGTAAGTTTGTTCATGACTTTGATACTGCAGTTTTCTTTACTTAAGGGACGCAAAGCTTGTTTAATGGCTAAGCTATTTGATTTGCAATGTGTTAAATCAAAGTGGTTGTTAGTCAATTAAGAGCTGTTATTGCTAATTTCAATAGCAAATGAAAATGATTTTTATTTTTTTTAGGAATCGAGTATGATTGACAGTTCCACTACTGGTCCAAAATATTATCAGGTTTTTGAATGTCAAGAAATGTTCGTAATATATATTAGTTCGTCTGTAAATTGTAAACAATAGCTAATTAAAATACAGGGATTTAAAAGCTAATTTGTTTTTAATTATTCTATGTGATAATGAAGTGTCTCAGTCAATGGTCTTCTGCCCTCCTACAATCGACATTATGGAAGAGCAGTATCGTATGCCATCTCTATTATGTTACTGATATAGTAGAGAGGGAGAGGATGATCAAATTTCTTTTTGTCCTACTTTTCTCTGAAACTACTATTCAATTTCATAACTTAACAATTGTGGTTTTTTGGTATAAGGGGGCAAACGAGCAGACGAGTCACCTAATGGTAAGTAACTACCTACAAAAGTCACATGTGCGTTGCTGCCCTTGAAGTCCCCAAGCCCATTGGGGATTTCTGCTCCGGTAACCTCACTCACTCAGTGAAAGGCAACGAAAGAATTGCTTAGCACCGGTTTTTTGTGAGGCCTTGGTATCACTCCGTGTATGATAATTTAATAGAATTTCCTATCCTTATACAAATTTTGTTTATTAATTAAACAATAACTAAATATTTTTTTGTAAATTGATTAAATTAATATTTCATTTTATTTAGATATAGCTAAAGTATAGTTTTGCTTTCGTTAAGATGTTTTTCATAATTTTAATAAGTACATTTAACTCCTAAGCACAAGTTCCTAAGTTCCGAATGGTTTTTCTGACAAATTTCGTGATGTAAGGTTAATGGTAAGTAATTTTTAGTTTGTAAGTAATTTAGTTATACAGATTTATAGAAGTGTAAACATACGGCATGTCGTGGGATACATTTAGACTTCAAATTTTTGATGCAGCTTTTGTCAGACTCCATATCTGAACCAGTTCCCGAGAAAAAGATATCGAAAGTCAGATAACCTAGAAAGCATTTTTACTTCTTGAGACACTGAAGCCGCAAAATGAACTTAGTGCCACCTCTCTGTTGAAACTTCTTATTAATAAATATAGGTACAGTATGCGTACAACGATCGCTGGGAAAATTTACCTAGCTGCAGACAGTTCAAGCTGGAGTTGACCGAGATCTCAATACGCCAACTGATAGATTGCACAGTTCCAACTCATTTGTTATCCAGATTTTGGCATGTGCAGGTATTTGGATATGTAGAGCTTGTCTCCGACCGGAGAAAGGAGTCGGTTACGTAATTCTGGAGTGATGAAGGAGTCGCTTCTTCAAGCCGGTGAACAAACATAGATACCTCTGTGCTTCTGAAAGGAATTTCATCGTCTCAGCTAACAAGCGTTATCTGAATGCATAATGGATCAACACTAAGTCTATATGCGCTAAAAGGCAATACTAAAAGGAGAACGCCGTTTCTGTTTTAGCCTTGTTATTAATTTATTCATGAAGACACTACAAGCCAATAAACTTACAACAATTCATCTTTCGTGTGTTATGTACGCAAAATGTGGGTAGACACGTGACGTCACTACATTAATAATAATCAGAGTGACGCGTCATGTCGCAAGCGTGTTGCGTATTTCATAACACGTGACCTTGGAAGAATATTAAACAGTACACAGAGAAAATTACTTTTGTTTATTTGGAAGTGAAACACTCTCTGTTATGAATTACTAAATCTAATTTGTACTACAGGTCTACCCGAATGTTACAGAAAATAGGGGGTAATCAAATTTATTCACGGCCTGTGTGTGAATGAGTTTTCTTTTTCCATTCTTTTCTATCTTTCATCAGTTCACTACACACTCCCTTTCAAGTCATATCCTCTATTCATCTTTTCTTTAGTCGTCCTTCCGACCGTCACCTACTCTTATGACTCACTATGGCTTGTTTCACAGGTGCCACAACCACACCACACAGTGGTGACCACACCATGTAGTCAAGCCGTGGTTACGTGCGAATAGTGTCACTGCGGCTTTTTGCGGTTGCGTTGCGATACCTACAAAATGTGAATGTGGTTACGTTGTCGCCAGTAGTTGCGACGTGGTTGCGTAGCGAACCTTACAGAATGAATGCGGAGGCGTCGCGTCGGTGCAATGTTGTGGTTACGACGTGGCTCATGGCTGCGAAGTGGTATTGCACACGCGGTCGGCAATGATCGCAAAATGTAGTCCGTGTTAATTTACCTATTTATATTCATGCAAATTAGCGCCCACCCACGTATTGTGATTGTAGTGTAGTTGTGGTTGTGGTTGTGGTGTGGTTGTGATGTGATTGTGGTGTGGTTGTGGTGTGGTTGTGGTGTGGTTGTGGTGTGGTTGCGGTGTGGTTGTGGTGTGGTTGTGGTGTGGTTGTGGTGTTGTTGTGGTGTGGTTATGGTGTGGTTGTGGTGTGGTTGTGGTGTGGTTGTGGTGTGGTTGTGGTGTAGTTGTGGTGTGGTAAATGATAAATGATATTTATTTCTGTAAGTAAATCTTTTCAGATATTTTTACAAGTCGGACTTTATAGCTAGAAGGAGCCGGCATTTCATAAGACTCACTCTGGGTAGAAACGCTGAAACAAACCACAGAGGTTGTAAGGTTGGGTGTCTTTTCTTAAGTCCGTAAACAAAGTTAAATAAAACTGTGCGAGTACAGTATAGGGTCTGGATAGGCCTTTTGATTAAAGGACCATAGTTTTGAGTCAGCCTGTCCATACAGACGGCATACAGGCTCCAGCCATCGCGTAGCCTAACCGATATTGGTCAAGATCAACGACCCGAAGCATGACACTACCGCCAGCAGGACATTTGGGTAGGCCGTGGAAACACTCAAAACCACCAGAAAGATAATAAAATATGAATTAACATTACAAGCCTACACTATACTCACATTTACATACACAAAAAATAAAAATACTATAAAATACTATAAAAAATACTATACAATTCAAAGTCAACGAAAAATAAAATACGAAAACAAAATACGAAATACACCAAAAAAATAATAATTAAATATCCATCACTTTCAAACTTAACAACAAAGATGTCTACGTAAATGTGGGAGTGAGCAGCATCAATCCCAAGCAAATTTGTCGTCTAAATAGTCTGTAATAGTGTAGTAAGCCTTTTCACACAGTTTTAGCTTTACTAAAGACTTAAATTTGTTAATACTTAATTCATGGAATTTGCTTGGCACTTTATTGTAAAATCGCACACCCTGACAACGAAAAGACTTGCTTACTTTTTGTAGTCTTGTGGTTGGTAACACGAGTTTATCTTTATTTCTAGTGTTTATTTTATGCATGTCGCTAAACTTTGTGAATAAATGATTATTTTTCTTTACATACACTAAATTTTCATAAATGTATTGAGATGCGACTGTCAGGATACAAATTTCTTTAAACTTATCCCTCAGTGACTGCCTATAACTGAGATTATAAATTGCACGAATAGCTCTCTTTTGCAACACAAAGATACTTTGAATGTCAGCAACATTTCCTCACAACGAAATACCGTATGACATTACACTATGAAAATAGTTAAAATACACCAGTCCAGCTGTTTCTACATCGGTTAATTGACGAATTTTGTAAACCGCGTATGCTGCAGAGCTGAGTCTATTCGACAATCCGTCAATGTGTGGGCCCCATTGCAATTTAGAGTCTAGTGTTATACCTAAAAACTTGGTGGTGTCCACAAGATCCAACTCCTTTCCATTTATTAGAACATTGGTCTTTACCTGCGTAACATTAGGTGTAAAAAATCTAATACATTTTTTTTTATTCTCGTTTAAAAGTAAATTATTAACATTAAAAGTAAATTATTAACATATTAAAAGTAAATTATTAACATACTATACTAATTATTAAAAGTAAATTATTAAAATGGTTGTGGTATGTGTAAAATAAGCCTATATGATCCATTCCAAAATCACTGCTAAATTCATAGAGTACAAAATGTGCAGACAGAGAAATTGGATTGAACGGTTTTATTAGTATTTTGGTAGTCTATTATATAGGTGGTATTTATCAATTGGTAGTCAGTTATGGTTTTTTGTATTTATCAATTGTTAGTCTATTATAGTTTTTGTGGTATTTATCAATTGGTAGTCTGTTCAATCATGAACATAATTGCATCACCCAGCAACAGCATCTATGTCACACGTAGTGCGGCGTAAAGTGGATGCACTGTCAACATTTCGCCATGACCGAGATTAAGGCAGCTGCATCAACACAACACACGGATGGCACACAAGCAAAATACATTATAATTTTTGTGGTATTTATCATTTGGTAGTCTATTATTGTTTTTTGTGGTATTAATAAATTGGTAGTCTATTTTAGTTTTTTGGCATTTATCAATTGGTAGTATTTTATAGTTTTTTTTATGGTATTGGGGATAAATAAGGAGAGAGAGGTCACCTGATGGTAAGTAACTACCACCGCCTATGAACACCTATAACTCAAAGCCCACAAGTGCGTTGGCAGTCCTTAAGTGCTCCCATCCAAAATTAATCAGGATGTTTTAGAACAGCTTGATATTAAATATGAATTACTTCAATATCAGAGAGAGAGACACAAAAAATCTCTTACCAGCTGACAAGTAGATATAATTTGGAACAGGTGTTTGAGATTTATTAAGTTCCTTGGAACTCTACTTATTCTGTTATTAGTATCTGGTAAAAGCTCACAATCGTGTAATCAATTGAGAACAGAAATTCATTGTTTGTAGAAAAATAACAAGACGAGATAAACTGTTAAGAGCCGAGAGAGACTATGGAAAGTTTTTTTATTACAAACAAAAATTAATAAAGTTGTAAAAAAGGAGATACAAATTTATATTAACTTTTTAAATGTTAGTTCGGATATACCCTTTATGAACTAAACTGGGTATATCACCTAGGAGTAGTGCGGAAGGTCACCCAACTTGAAAAGCTTTGCAATGCAAATGATGTTTCAATAACACGAGATAGGGGCGTGAGGAGGACGTGCCGCCGATCAGAGCGGCAGATACGTGTTCAAAGGTGGCTTGGGTGTTTCACACACAATAATTCAATAATATTCAAAATGTATTACAAATATTAATATTTTATATTACTACTTGCTGGTATCCGCGATTTCGTTCGTGTGGAATTTAAAAAGTGGTGTGGTACGCGACTGTTATCTATGAGGCCTCAATTCCCAGACCGGGCAAAATTTTAAAGGGTTTTTCTGAGTGGAAAATTTGCGTAAGTTACTCTTTATATAAACAGCTACCTGGTAGTAAAATATTAACGGTCCAGCCGTTTTGAAGATTACCCGAAACAAACAGACAGACAGCCTAAACATATTTAATAGGTATCGTACAAATAACCGTGTGAGCATGAAAAAAACCTAATATTGTGACATTACAAACAGACACTTCAATTTTATTAATTTGTATAAAATTTATATATAGATATAGTTATATCGATCGTCGAATATAAAATTTGGCAGAAACTAGTCATGGTGATATTTTAACAATACTGAAGTTTCCGGTTCGGAATATTTTGAATTATTAGCTTTACTATCCAAAATTAACGTGTACTCGTAAATATACAAAGTGATTACTAAACTAGGAAATGTACTACTGTATTCTAGGAAATTGTTACAAAGTAGCAATAGTAATACGAGTAGTATCCAACAGAAATTAAATAAAGAAAAGCTGGTCAGGTACGAGTCGAACTCGTCTGCCGAGGGTTCCGTACCTACCCAGATTTTACGTAGATTTTCGCGAAAATTTGTAAGTACCAAAATTTATATGAATTTTCAACTTTTTTTATTTTTTGGAAGTATTCCTTAATTTGTGCTGTAAGACGTTTCTTTTTGCCAAATTTCGTGATTCTAGGTCAACGGGAACTACCATATAGGTTTTCGACCCAAAACCTATAGGGTACTTCCGGTTGACCTAGAATTGTCAATTTTGGTTAAAAGCAAGGTCTTATAGCACAAGTAAAGAGGAAATTCTGAAAAATAAAAAAAGTTGAAAATTAAGGTAAATTTTGGTACTTACAAGTTGAATTACAAGTTGGAATTTGCCCATATCTTTTTATCGTGTTGACTCAAGACATCGAGGTCTTGAGTCAACACGATAAAAAGATATGGGCAAATTTCATACACCTAATAAGGACCATAAACCAAAGTATCTGGTATAAATTTCAGCTTGCTAGGTCTACCCGCTCCTGAGAAAATCGGTGGTGACACACGGTCAGACGGACAAGAAAGTGATCTTATAAGGGTTCCATTTTTACCTTATTAGGTACGGAACCCTAAAAACAATATTTTCATGTTTTGTCTTTCATGATCTAAAGTGAAGCGACAAATTAACCTAAAAGGGTTCCACCATCAACCTTCAAGCTCCATTGTCATACTATTATTACGAAGCTGAACAAATAATGATGATATATGATCCGCTCCAAAATGTAAAATTCTGGTTACAGTCATCCAAACGATATTTACATTTAAAGTTTCATTTACAGAAATTAGAAGTACATTAAAATAATAATAATAATAATATTGTATAACATTCACACAACGCCATCTAGTCCCAAACTAAGCAGAGCTTGTACTATGGGTACTAGACAACTGATATAATTACATATATTATACTTTTTTTTTTGTAAATACATACATATTATACATAGAAACACCCAGACGAAATCAAACTCATCATATACATACATATACACACACTCATCATATACATACATATACACACATGATATATGAATTTTTGTATTTGTTCACGTTATTTGAAAATTTGAACGTTTTCTTGTAAAATAATAAAATGTAAATGTACGAATTAACGCTACTAGAATGTTATTTATTTGCTGTGCCTGATACCCATAACACAAGTTAGATCTTACTATGGGTATCAGTGTTCCAAACCACTGTCTGTTTCTCAGTTTTGTATAACTACTTTCATGTATGTATTTGTTGTAACTTTGGAAAATAAATATTTACTTTACTTTACTTAAACATTAAATGTTCATGCACACAAATGTTTGACTTGGGCGGGAAGCGAACCCGCGACCATTAGAATAGCAGTCTGTTACACAAACCACTACGCCATCCGGTCGTCTAATTGTCTTCTAAGATCTGTTTACATAGTCATAAGTGAAGCTAAAACAGCGTGGAAGCTTTTTACACGCTTTATATTAGCTTCACTTGTATGTTTGTTTGTATGTTTGTAACCGACTCCTTTGGGCGTGATTTTGACTGACTTTAAACGGTCAGAATTGACCGTGATGACGATACAGTACACTAGTACACGACAGATGACAATACACTAATTTACTAAATTTACTAAAAAAAATAGTTTTAAAAAACTAAAAAACACACTTTCTATAAATAATAGCTATATACGCTTTTTTTATGCACCCAACGCTTTTTTTCAAATTTTATTTTTTTAGTTTTTTGTTTTTTTAGTTTTTTTAAAACTATAATATATTTTTTGCTCAACTTTTCAAGCTGAACATCTCTAGTAAATTACAGCATTACGTCGCAGTGACTCGTATCACTGGTTCAAGTACAAAAAGCCATTGTGTTCATTGTTACTGACAAATATATGGATGCATTCAATGTTTAATAAATGCATTGTACCATTGACAATTGAAATTAGCTACTTGAAGTGGTACCTATGCTTCGCTATTGTTCCTGTAGTTTTATCAATAGCCAATTGATTGTTTTCCTTTGTTTTAAATATTTTTAATGATTTTCCTGTACGTAGTCCAATATAACAACGCGTTTAGGATGCTGATGGGGTTGCCACGTATCTCTACTGCTTCAGGGACAGTAATGCGTAAGAGTAAGCAGGGTGCGGGCCAGCACCAACAGCATTCTAAAAATAATCTCTAGCCGAATGGATTGCGCGATCGTGAACCGGTGTTGCAGGCTTTCTGCTGGAGTTGTTGCATAATAGTTATCTATGTGCCATGTTAGGTATTGTGTTCGTTGTGTTTTTTATTTTTATTTACATATTCCGCATTAGGAATGTATCCTGTGTCGCGGGGGACTTTACAAACATACATGAAACGGACACAAAGAACACCCAGACTCAGAAAAACAATTTGTGGATCAAACGTCCCATGTGGGGATCGGACCCACAACACTCAGCGTAGTAGTAAGCAGCGTGGCGACCGCTTAAACCATTACGCCATCCGTGCAGACGATAGTTATAAGTCAAATTGTTACTAACACAATGAGTTTTGTTACTCGATGGAAAATGAATAAATAAAAAAAAATGCGCTCACTGGGCGGTATGTGTGGCGTAAAACTTCTTGATATACACTGATCACACATAAACTATTTGATTGATAGAGTGAGGAATAAGGAGGTTAGAAAACAGTATGAATTCAAAGAAGATATTAGTGACAAGAATTGAGAATAGAATCCTACTAAAGTTTGGGCAAGTGGAAGGGATGAGCGAAGAGGGAATGATAATAATAATTATAATAACTACACATCTCACACATTGCATTGTGGAGGTTTAATGGCAGTCGGTCCACGTGAAAAATCGAATTTCAGCCGTATCGTAGTTGACTCAAAGCCGACCCGAATCCAGTTTAGGAAAACGGCTAGAAGGCAGGTAGAAGAAATGTTGCTGATAAGTGTGTTTAATAAAAAATAAACAAAGTTACATCATCATCAACCGCCTTTAATAGTCCACTGCTCGACATAGGCCTCTCCTTACAAAAGGAGGTTCTGGCCTACTATAACACACTGGCCAGACGGGTTGGTATAAGGTTTGTGTCAAGTTTTCCTTCTCTTTGCAGTGCTGTTGTCCTACGTAGTCTGCTCTTACTACCTCATGATAAATTGTAGTAAACTGTATTTTTAATACCTTAAGTAATTAACCTTACCTAATTCTCGTAGTAGTTTGCTTCCTTAGTCGCCTCTTACGACACCCACGGGATGAATAGGGGGTGGTGACACTCTGTATTCTTAATCCGTCACCACACGGAAAAGTCACACAGAGTCTCTAAATGTGAATGTAAACATCATTATAAAATGATACTTTCAAATTATATATTGGCCAAAAAATAAATACAAAAATGAAGAACCGAGTTTTGAATAGATACTCAATAAATGTATTTAATCTTTTGTAATGCAAACTAATGAAAATGTTATTGGAGAGCAAAATAAACACTTTACACAAAGTCAATTATTCTCTTCAAAAAAGTAAGTACAAATAATATAAATTAAGTGTATTAAGTACCCATTCTAAAAGCTTTTAATGGGGGATGCGGGGTCCGGAACCTCTGCTAGGTGGGGGAGGCGCTGCCGCCTTCGGCCAATTTGGGAACAGCCCTGCTCATGGTTGCTCGGAGGCTCTCCGCGTGTCCCTCTGTTTAGCGGTGGACACAGTAGAGAGTAAGCTAGGAGGCGGACGGGTTCTCTACCGCTGGCTTTGTCCCGAGTGTCCACCACGACACTGGTCTGATGCAGACCACCGTCCGGCCAAGTCGTAAGCCTGACTGGCAACAGTCAGGAACGGCGGCTCTTCGAGGGCTACGAGAAAGGCAACCTCTATAAAAAATCAGGGGGTGGACAGACCTGGATATTTCTGGTGCAGACCCCGTCCAGCCCAGCCGTAAACCTGGACCTGGCGATGCCTAGGGTTAGCCCAATATTGCGAGGCACCAGGTCTACTGGTGGTGGCCGGAAATCGCACGTTTTCGTCAAGCTTGCGTGACCGCGCGCCGCCAGTGGTCCAGTTTCTGCAGAAGGCGTCGCCGCGCCGAAGATGCAGCAGCTCGAGAGGCGGGGCGGTCAGCCCTTGAGGTAGCGATAAAGCGGGCTAAGAGTGAGGCCCGCCCCGAGCTGTTGGAGACATTGGAGCGGGATCCGTTGGGACGTCCCCACCGTATGGTTAGGCGCCTATGGGCTCTGCCGCTGACCCGGTGTCTTCAGCCAAAGCTGTTGTAGGGGATCTTCGGCTCCCTGTTCCCATCGCGAGTGGTGGAGCATACTCTACGTTTAAAGCCAATAACACAGTACGGCGCATCGCACGGTGCACGGCGCCTCGTCAAGCATCTCTTCAGGGCGGACAACCAGTACGGTTTCCGTCAGGGGCACCCCACAGTGAGATAGAGATCGGCGGAGGAAGCAGTTTCCCGGGTCGAAGTGATCCCACCAAGTACCTCTCTCCTTCTGCCACATAGTCGGTGCATATTTGTTAGAGAGAGCCGACGTTTAGCCAAGTAGGACCGGTCTCAGTGTGTTCCGCAGGGGTCGGTGTTAAGGCCGCTCCTGTGAAACATCGGCTACGACTGGGTGTTAAATCCCAATTACGCCAGGTCCTCGTAGAGGAGTGGAAGGAACGACTTGGGCAACCGAGCGCCGGGCACTCCGGTATTGCGGCGGTAAGACCCGTTATTTAGGATTGGCTCGAGAGGCGTCACGGAACCCTCTCATACCGGCTGACGTAAGTGATCACTGGGAAAGGTTGTTTCAGTCACCTGTGTCTGATCCGCAAGGAGCTAACGCCTGAGTGCAACCACTTCGGTGACCGGACCGTGGAAACGGCTGTCCACTCGTTGGCAGAATTGACGGCGTGGGTGGAGCATAAGCGTGACCTCGTGGTGGCCAACGGGTGGGAGTCCTCTCCATCGGTATATATCATGGAAAAACAGGAAAAAAAGTTCTTTTGTATGGCTAGTCTTCATGTAAGAACATTGAATTACTTTTTCATCACTAATTTCCTTGTAATCTTCTCGTTAACCAATAAAAGTGTTCTTTATGAAGGGATGACCGTCCCCACATACAAACTATCCTACACAGGGGAGACAAATGCCTTCTTGTAGACATGCTGAATATTAATACGTGCAAGCCCTTAGACTTAATTAGATCAATTCCCAGGCCGAAGTCACGAGGGTATTGTCTAATTAACTAAAACTCGATTTTCTCAACGGACAACGAATACCTACATTGTGAATTATTTTCTGTTAATTCATTTATTATAAAAATTAGAAAGATCATTGTTTATCATATATGTTATAGTATACTATAACAATGCTTTCATTTTTTTAAAGTATTAACCTCAAAAGCATAATTAAGACGCCAGTTAAAGTGAAAATAGCACCGACTTTTAATTAAAAGGTACAAAGCTATCTATTGAAGTGTACTAGATAACTTTTGCTTTTTAATTAACCAATTATATATAAATCAATTATTTAAATGTACAGAAATTAATGAAATCGCGTAATACTATTACGCTATTACGATTTTTTAATTGCCTGACATTTCGATCAGTTTGAATTACATGATCCGTTTTTTACGTGTGGAAACCCTCCTACCGGGGTTTTGCGGTAAGGTGGTCTGTCAGAATCGGACCGGCTAAAACCACACGGTGTGCCACTCTGCGCCTGAAATAGGCGGAATCCGGGAACTGCTGTTATTAAGAAACACAGTAAGTACATGACCTTAGCTTATAAGCTGGCCTTCTTCGTCTTTCGTCGACGAATCCGTGAAGCAGACAGTTCTTAATCATAATTTTTCACATTTTCCTTTGGTGATGTACCGTTACTTACTATACCAAAAGTTTTCCTATTCTGTTAATATTCCGACGTGTCAACTATTTACAATTGGAAATCATATTGAGTTATATGTATACTTTACGACAAAACATTTCTTAAGAAAACCTCCCCCATTCGTTCCAGGAGTAGAATTAAGGAACAATTACTACTCAATCTGTTTTTATAATCTCAAGTTTGAATTAAGCCTAATAAAGGTACATAATTTTGTTCTCTAATGTATATTCCATAATCGTATTATGTGACATAAAGTGTAGCAGTTCCACTAGATGACTGTCCAATGCTGGCCGTAAATGGGGATTGAGATTGAAAGGGTTATAAAATACAGTGTTGCACATTGCAACAATATTTTCACACACAATGTATTAGTTAAATCTCTTTAGAATTGTGCTATAGTTGTACAGCAAACATAGCATCACTGTTTAATAACGTTGATAAAATTTAGATCAACATCACCACAAAACAGAGTTCTTAGTTCGACTGTATATTTTTCTATTGCATATTTGTGACGCGATTTTTCCAATTTTATACCGTGGGGTTGGTAGGGGGTAAACTATATCTAGTATATAGTTAAATAGGCGTCTCCTTAGAAAGAAGATACGCTATATAACATCACCCTATGGCCAGTTGGAGTCGATCATCGATAAACAAAGTTGCAAAAAACGGGTAATTTTTTTTGAGAGACGCAGTCAAATTTGCTCAGGTCAGTTAGTTTTAAATAAATTCATGTGGTACCTAGAAATTTGTGTCTTTGAAAAAAAGGGGTATTCGAAAATAAACTTATGTACAAGGAACTTAAGATTAAAAGTATATTGCATTTAATAGTCTCGTATTCAGTCTTTAATAGCCCTTAATAGTCTACTGCGGGAGAAGACTCATAACCAACTACTAAAATACTGTCCAACACTAAAAGAATATTTAAATTCGTATCAGTAGATCCTGAGATTACCGCAAGAAAACAACTACAGCATTCAATTAATACAGATATAGACAGATGGCGTAGTGGTTTACTACGCTCACTACTACGCTGAGTGTAGATGGTTTGATCCCCACATGGGATAACACTTTGTGTGATCCACAAATTGTTGTTCTGTGTCTGAGTGTTCATTGTGTCCGTTTCATGTATGTTTGTAAAGTCCTCCATGACATAGGATATATGCCTAATGCGGGAATTGTCTTTAAAAAAAAACTTTGATGTTTGTGCGAAGATTTCTTTTTCTTGACAATCTGTAAACACTTAAGTTATAATCATCCAAGAGGCTAAGTTTTTATTAGTTAATTAGGTAAATGAGCCATAAAACACGTCTGTATTTAGAAGGATAATAATTAACAAACTAATCGAACCCTCGACACAAGGTTCAATCTTGGGCCCTAAACTTTCTACCGCAACAAGCATTTACTGCAACATGCGTACGTAACATTGATTTAATGATTTTGTTACGTAACACAGTGAGAAAAATAACAATTGGCGTTGGTTACGTGTTTTTTTTAAAGTATGAGACACAAAGCTTTTAGATATGATTCAAGACTTGTGAGATCATTGCCCTGTCAACTATTTTGTTTTTTCTTTATATATTTTTTTCTCACTCAGTTACTTTAAACTGAGCAAAAAAGTTATTACTTCAACGTTATCTAGTGAATATAAAATGTATAATAGTACTATTAATTCTGTATAACGTCATAAGAAAATGTTGCTGATTTCTCAACTGGTATTCAGTATATAGTACTTAATCTGATTGGAGTTTTATACTAATCAATGAAATAAAACAAAAAAAACTTCTTTTTTTTATTTAATGCCATGTCATGTTATGATGAGAACACAGGAGTTGGAAGGAGTATGTCAAGTAAGTAGGTGAAGTAGGTGAGTTTTATTTATTTACAACTTTATGCACTTGTGTACAACGGTGGGCTTAATGCCCAAGGCATTCTCTGCCAGCCAACCTTTAGAGGGTGGAGAAATCAAATGAGGTAGGTGCACTGAGGTTGCAGTTGTAGTAGTTATAACTAACATATACAATTACAGTCATACATACACACACATACACACGTATACATATATATATATATTATATATATATATATATATGTATACGTGTGTATGTGTATGTGTACGTGTATATATATATTATATATATATATATATATATAAAATACATATACTTTATATTCGTACACTGTAAATATGGAGGTGTACTATTGAGTAGGTAATTCCGCCAGCTGAAGAAGGTAGTTATGTACATTCTCTTTAAATGTGAAACGGTTTGTGGACATCCTGATCTCAAGTGGGAGCGCATTCCAAAGCTGTACTGCTTGCACAAAGAATGAAGAGTTCAAAAACTCGGAAGTATATAGAGTAGAGTAGTTAGGGCGGGCAGGTGACGGTGCTGCAGAATTGTGAGCCTATTGAAGGAGGAAACATGGTAATTTTTTTTATGTTAAACAATTTTTGTGAATTTCAAGTTTGAATTTAAGCATATTTTCTGAAATAATATTAATTTCAACGCCCAATCTTCGTGTTCCGTACTCAACTATCAATCGTCATAGAGCAAGGTTTTCAGGGTCGGCACACGGATGGCCGCGATCCTCTGTCAGAGCAAATAAATAGAAATTAATGGTTGCACCCTCACCCCGCCCTGCTCTAAACTTCCCCGCTTTGACCTACTACCCATGTCAGCGATGCGTAAAGCAACTGACTAATCACTGAGTGAGAGAGGGGAATTTGTTTTAGATGTTGAGATGTTGGGGTCCATACATTTATTACATGTAAAATAAATATTTTAATAAAATGTAAAGTTATTTTTTGGCCAGCTGACCGAGTGGGTTAACACATCAAAAAATTAATCAATCCTAGACAGATGAGTCTATGGATGTGTGACCATTTTTAACACATTGAGACCCTACTTGCCTCGGAGAGCACGTTATGCCGTCGGTGACGGTTGCCATACGAAGATCTGTTTCAATGGTTAGAGCCCTAAAAAGTCCCACAACAGTCTTTCTACCAAACCCTAAATATCATCTTCTTGGGTTGTGTAGGTCTGAGGGCAGTCGCTGATCGAAGTTCAGCCGTAGAGTGGTAGTCTTACAGCCGACCCCAATCTAGTTTGGGAAATAGGTTCTAAGGAGAGTATATAATAATATAATAATATATATTCTACCATATACACACAACGCCATCTAGTCCCAAACTAAGCAGAGGTTGTACTATGGGTACTAGACAACTGATATAAATACAAATATACTTTTTTTTTTATAAATACATACATATTATACATAGAAACACCCACACCAAATCAAACATCAAATGTTCATGCACACAAAAGTTTGACTCGAACTCGCGACCTTTGGAATAGCAGTCCGTTACACAAACCACTACGCCATCCAGTCGTCAAGTAAAGTTCTTAATTTATAGTATAGGGAGCAGGCGAGATGGGTGACCTGATGGTAAATGACTACCGCCTCCCATGGACACATGCAACTCAGGAGACATATTCACAGCTTCATAGTATGTAAATGTCATGTATGTAGCCTATGTGCTTTTATAGACCATTAGCTGTACCCTGCCATGCTTCGCTGTGGCACATTGCGGTTGCAAAAAATAGTCACCTTCTATGTAATGTGTTGTATATCGTGAGATGGTGTGGTCATCTAGTACGTATGAGCGACTCAAGGCTACCCAAATGTGTCATTTTGAAAACGCAAGCCAGTTCCTGCGGTACAGGAACGTCCTGAAGCGCCACCTAACAGCATGTGACATTCCCTGTGAGGGCTGCCAACAGCTCGTTTAACGACGATCTGGGTGGCGAATGACCATTCATCAGGCTATTGAGCAATACGAGACAACCCGCCTTAAGAGCATGGACTCTAAACGGTGGATTGCAAAAACAAGACCAAAGCCCGTGTATAACTGCACTGTGTGTTATGTAAGACCAAATTACCACATTTAAGACCAAATTCGGGTTCGCCAATCTTATCCGCGGCCATAATAGAAATCTGCAGTAGGTTTCGCCATCGACGGATGCGTCGCGGAGGACATCAATATCGTGTCAAAACTTGAGCTCAATTGGTCCAGAACTTTTACAGTTTTTGGAGCGTACACGAACCAAATTATCATTTTTATACGATAATCGATTCGATTCAGAAGCCGTTCTGTTGTGCATGAGTACACAACATGCAAACTTAAGCATATATAATACTATAGGTATTATTATACCTCGTTGCCCTCACACGTCACAGAGAGATCTCTCCTATTTGATAAAAAGATACACGAACGTAAAGGCACATTAAACGCCCATATTGTGGCAACTAACACTTAGTCCCACTTAAAGATGTAAGGGGCAAGTCTATTTATGTCAACCGGGCACTTTGAAAAGATTAAGGAAGATTAAGCCTCGACTTCTAAGTAAAAAAATCGAATCAGTGAGATCGACTCAAGTTTAGAAGATTTCGCATTACTGCTAGTCATCGTCAAAATTCACTCATATCCTGAGTTTTGCGTTGTTTTGTGATTGATGCGAAATATGTGTTCAATAAATTACGAGTATGATTCAATATATTATGATTTAAGACCGTGTGGTGACGGATTAAGAATACGAAATGTAACCACCCCTATTCATCCCGTGGGTGCGTAAGAGCCGACTAAGGGAGCAAACTACGTAGGACAACAGCACTGCAAAGAGAAGGAAAACTTGAAAAAAAATCCTATACCAACCCGTCTGGTCAGCGTGGTATAGTAGGCCAAAATCTCCTTTCTAAGGAGAGGCCTATGTCTAGCAGTGGACTATTAAAGGCTGTTGTTGTTGTTTGCTGTTTTGAATATATTATGTGTCTTTGGTTCTACTTAGTCTGGTCATAAATTCTGCGAAAAACTTTTATTGTAAACGATAAACTTTTTAAAATAGTCGAGGTATATCTCGCCATTAATCGAAAATAAAAAATAATAACGTTTAGACAGAACTTATGATCCGTCTAAGTACGAGTATAATGGCTGCTCCCACTATTCCACGAAAGTTCGCACTTTCTCAGTGCGTTTCACTAGTTCTTACATGCGCAACAAAATATCGGTCCGTTTTCAGGCTTTTTAATGATAGTAGACGTATTAGACATTGGCCTAACAGTATTTTTTTGTTAATATTCTTGAAATGATATAGCAATCTTGCACAAGCACTATGGCCAATGATAATGCTGAATATGCAGTGTTGGTAGTTGAGTTAAAAAAAAAAACAGTTTTTAATAATTATAACATCACACAATAAATGCGGCTGTCAAATTCCAAAATAAGGAGAGCCTGTGCTATATATTTCTAAGTACACACATATTGTATGGTTAAGTTACACTTGAAAACGAAATACAAAACAAAACAAATGATTTATCTAATTCAACAATTATTTGTCTCGGGCTTAGCAAACAGTCCACAATATTTCTATTCCATTTTTTTCGTTCTACAATTTGCCGTGACGTCATATATATTTCCCATAATAAATAAAAAGATTGAAATCACACACTCGAGCGCCGTGACCCCTCTGCTTACACCTATCTCCGCAGCAGGATTAATATCAGGCATGGTTCGTTAGTCGGGTAGATTCGCGACGTCAGCTAAAAGTGCAGTGCGGAAGAGCCTTATTTTCTGCCCTGGTTCATCTTAATCTCACGCTGAGTACACAAATCCAACTATTTTAAATGCTGTTCTGCAATCACTTTGTCTCGCTCAATAATGAAAGCTTCTTATGAATTCTTCTTTGTGTTTTTATATCTAGACTAGTCATAATAACTTAACAGATAGATTTTCCTTTCTATTTTTGATTGTATGTTGTAATATGTTATGTTTTATAAGAAAACCTGTGATCCTTAAGTTTTAAGTGTCAATGGCCAGAAGCAACTTGGTCTCATTATATCCAGTTCTGCCCATACATTTTGTTCTTTGTTGGCACTATAATAACTTTTTCAAAGTTGTCAAAATATAGATGAAACTGTTTTTCTAAATGAAAAAAAGGATGCCCAATGTGATAAGGGAACAAGGACATGAAAATATTTTTTATATTAACTCTATCGTTACAGCAGTCTTTTAAAACATATTATTTCTCTGGTTACCGTAATGGTATTTCAGTATATTAACACAGGTATAATCACAAAATTATTGTTGGAGACTACGTTTAATCTTGTAAGGTGCCTGTGCCAGGAGTCTCTGTTCCTCCGATCTCAGTTCTCCATTATTTTGTTAGAAGAATTCCTTTAAAACGTGTTCTACTATAAGTTTAAAGTAATTCCGAAAACCTAATACCCTAGTAATAATACTTCCATCTTAGTTCAACATTCTCGTTATTAACTCTGTTTCGTCATCTACGCTACAAAAACATAAATTTTGAAATATAACTGCACAACTCACTACGATTACTGCTGAGTAAGATTACTCGTATATTATTATATACAATTTCAACCACATGGTTGCTCTTTAGGGCAAATACCCGCAAATCTAATTTGATCCCAATTTGTTGGCGCAATTTGATTGTACCAACCGGAGGCGGAGAAAATTTACCTTAGTGATGTTCGACAACGTTTATTTTATCGCTGGTTGTATGACAGTTATTGTAAAATAAACTCTATGATTGGCTGTTTTGAAAACTACGGTTTTTGGATATTTACCTGGTATTGAGAAATGTATAAATAATAATATTATATAATTCATGTCTCTCAAGACAAAAGACAACATATGTATGTATATAAATGATATAAAAAACAGATGATTTTATTTCTACAGGGTCGGGCTCCAGGGCTCAGGGTCCCATTTCTTCTTTTAAATTTTGATTACCACAGTTATTTAAATGTTAAGATATAAAAAAACATCAGTCTTTTAAAGCCACCTGGGCCTCAATTCTGCTATTTTATGTTCACGCCAAGCCACTGTCATAGCTCTGACACGCTATTGAGATGCCATCGAGTGGCCATTGGCTTCGGTATAAATATCGATAGTCTACACTAACTCAGTGTCTTTACAGTGGTGATGGAATGGCAGTGGCTCATCAGTAGTGATATCAAAAAGATTGTCATATTTGGAAACATAAATAAATCATTTCCTAATAATTTGAAAATATATTACGTTTTTTCCTTACGTACGTACGTGACTTTTTGTTGTTGCGGCGGCTCGTTTACTCCTGTTTAATAAAAAGTGTAATTACGTTTAAATTTAATTGAATGTAGTTTTCTTTTTTTTTTATGTTACATAGGGCAAGTAAGAGACGGGCAAGCGAGGAGACGGGTAAGCGAGCACCTCATGGAAAGTGACTACACGACATGAATGCCTGCAATTCAGGAATCACAAGCACTTTGTCGGCTTTTGAGGTGAGGAGATGTTTGAAGGTCGTAACGTAAGACAGTAATTTATTTTATAGATTGGTTGTGCGAGACAAAAAGTGTCTTGTAAAGCGCACAGTGGTGGAGTGCCAATTATCCAAATGATGCGGATGAAAAAGTTGTAGCCGGTATTAGTCCGAACGAATCGTCATAAATGGGTCGACTCCACTGGGGTATACCAAAGTCTCACAGAATACAGGTATTGAGTAATTATTTTGTTTCTTTTACCGAGAAAGTCAGGTTATGCAAGAGGGAGCAAACGAGCCCACGGGTTACAGTAAAGTTCTATGAAAGACTAAACAAAAAAACGACGATAAATTGTCCCGACTTATCGGGCACAATTCATGTGTAGTTTTAACTGGTACTGCGGTGTGGCCAGGAATCAAGTCGAACAATAAACAGCGAGGCTACTTCCGACAGCCGATTACCGTTTCCGGTCGAGCTCCGAGCTCAGCGGATGTGGGTATGAAATACTTTTTACGTTGTTCTATAATTCAATTCGACGGGAATTGTTGTTTTACATTTGCAATATTGACTTTCCTGTAGGTTTCTAACTAGTGGTTAGTGACTCTGAGGCAGAAGTCATGGTTTCGATTCTTACCCAGTACAAAAAATTGTGTGACGAACACAATCATTAGTTCTGTTGATGTCATCATCATCATCACATCAACAACCTTTACTAGTCCACTGCTGGACATAGGCCTCTCCGATGAAAGGAGGTTTTGGCCTACTATACCACACGGCCAGACGGGTTGGTATAGGGTTTGTATCAAGTTTTCCTTCTCTTTGCAGTGCTGGTGTCCTGCGTAGTTTTCTCCCTTAGTCGGCTCTTACGACAGCCACGGGATGAATAGGAGTGGTGACACTCTGTACGCTTAATCCGTCACCACACGGTCCTATCATCACTTTCATATCATACCTATTCTTAATTCTGTGGTCCTGTTGATTGCTGTCAGTCGGTGAATAAATTCTATTAATATTTTATGAAAATATCATTAGAACTGCCGTTCTGTATGGTTCTGAAAGTTGGCCAATTAAGAGAACGTATGAGAGAGGCCTGAACGTAGCCGAAATGCGAATTCTGAGACGGATGTGAGGTGTCACTCGGATAGGCAAGGTCAGAAATGAGTATATACGATGGAGTCTGTGAGTAGCGCCACTGGATAAAAAGTTAAGAAGTGATAGGTTATCTTGGTATTAGGAAAATGTGGTGAAGAAAGTGTTCGGAAGAAAGATTTGAAGAGTACAAGGGAAGAGGGAAACTAAAGAAAAGGTGGATGGGCTGTGTGAGTGAAGGGAGTAAACAGTGAGATGATGAATGATGGAGTATAATGGCAGAATCATACATACTGCGCCAACCCCAAATAAATAAGGAATAAATATGGGATAAGGGTAGCCAGATGATGATGATGAGCAGAGTTTCTTCTGCCATATTGTTTCTTCCCCTTTTTAATCTTCATGCAACATTTACCCTTTGTTTCGATTAAACAATACACTTTAAGGTCATCGAACTCGTCGGCTTAAATTAGCACCGCTAAATACAGTTGACTGTACTTTCGATAAATTTTAGCTTAATTACCTGTTATAAACCAGTATATATAATATCGGCAAACTTTACAAATAGGTGGGCGTTTCAACTCAATTACACTTCACGGTATATTTACTAATATAACTTGAAAATTAGTTAAATTTAATTAATATCTTGAGACACTATTACTCTCAAAAGCAGGACGTAACAAATTTTGACATATAGACAGATATATCGGTAGAAAACTCTTTATTTGTACACCGTTTTACAAGTAATACATAAAAATGTCAGACATGTAATGTACAAAGGGCTGCCTTATTGCTAAGAGCAATCTCTTCCAGGCAACCTTTGGATGGATTAAAATGTTTCGGAGACAGTAGTAGTTGAAGGTGCAATGTGTTTTGACAGGTTCATAATGCTAATGAATGTGAAAGGTAAGATTAGATAAGTATATACATATAAAACACATATTTATACATACTAACGAATATACACAGATGTACTTTCATCCTGTAGGTGTCGTAAGAGGTGACTTAGGGAGCAAGAGAAGAAAAACTTGAAACAAAACCTATAGCAACCCGTCTGGCCAGCGTGGCATAGTAGGCCAAAACCTCCTTTCTAAGCAGCAGTGGAATATTAAAGTGATGATGATGATGATGAGTAAAAAAAAGTATTTTCTATTATGAAATCTAAAACTTTACTACATTACGTTTTAATATAATAAATAGTACAATGTTATCCATTTGGTAGCATTATAACTATTTTATACTATTAAGGTAATAAGCAGTACCTATTTATGCTTGGTCTTAGAATTTTAACAAAAATCCTACAAATATAATATATTTACCTGCATTTCCTTACACCTACATAACGAACTATCTAGGGACTGGGCCCTTTTTTTTTTTTTTTTTTTTTTCCGTGCGGAAATCCCCTCGGATACCACCTGTCGGTGGCATGTCGGACTCGAACCGACTAAAACCGCACGCCGTCGCCGGGTACTAATAGCCGGGGAACCAGGTATACCCTAGAAAGGAAGTCCCTGGTGCCCCGACATACCTCCGGTCATCTACAGACGAGTAGACGACCCCCCCCCCCGTAAAATCATTTCCCCACTTTGCAACATGCTACATTCCATTTATACAAATCATTTATTCATCATCATCAACAGCCTTTAGCAGTCCACTGCTGGACACAAGCCTCTCCTTAGAAAGGAGGTTTTGGCTTACTATACCACGCTGGTCATCTGGCCAGACAGGTTGGTATAGGGTTTGTTTCACTTTTTCCTTCTCTTTGCAGTAATCTCTTGCCCTTTTTTTATCATTAATTATCGCACTTTAAAAGAAATATAAATATTCTTTATTTAACATTATATCTCAACCAAAATGAGCACTTAAAAGTATGGTTTTCAAGTTTATTAACGCCCTAGTGACTATAGTCAGAACCCCAAACCCTCAAAAGTGTTACATAAACGCCTGTTCCGCAATCGATGTCGAAATGAGCTCAGTGCCCAATCTCGATAAGACGCCCTTTTTAAATAGGAGCAATAAAAGGGACCCATTAACAGAGAATTAAAAGGCTCATTTTATGTATAAAATTTAGACTGACGGTAGATGAATTGCAGAGTGTTTTAGGTCAAAGGCTTGTGAGCAAAATGGTTTGTTAATTTATAAGTAAGCTTGGCTTTTTATAATCTGCAAAGGTAGATATTTTTATAAGAAATGAAGTTCTCCTTCAAGTTGTGAAGCCTTCAAACCTAACAGTTAAAATCATTGGATTTACCTGAATGCCTAGTGTAGGCATGTTGGTAAAGAGTTTAGTATGGGCCAATCACAGCACCGAATGCGGTCACCGTGACGATCGAGTAAAAGTGAAATAAACTTACACTAGGCACTTTAATGGTAAGTGAGTCCTGCCACCCATGCAGCTCAAGAGTGACATGTGCGTTGCCGCCTTTTGTCTTTGCCTCTCTAGAAATGGTAAAAGGGAGGTTTGGCTCCGGTAACCTGACTTACTCGGTGGAGAACAACGAAAGAACTTAACACCAGTGTTCTGTGAGACCGTGGTACACACCCCATCACGTGGATAATTGGCACTCCATCACTGTGCACTTTGCAAGATACTTTTTGCCTCGCACAACCAATCTGTAGAATAAGTTATTGTCTGCGGTATTTCCGAACCGTTACGACCTTCAAACCTTCAAGAAAAGGCCGGCAACGCGCTTGTGACTTCTCAGTTGCAGGCATTCATGGGCGGCGGCAGTCACCTTCCATCAGGTAACCCGTCTCCACGTTTGCATTTTCTTTCATAAAAAAAGCATATCTACGGAGTTGTGACAAGGTTGTATGAAACGTTTCGTTAGCGGGTCACTTATAGTAGTTTTTATTTAGTATGAAAATAAATTAAAGTTATACTTAAACTTATTTTGAGTACTAAACAAAAACACACCAAGGGTCAAATTAATTCAAATGAAAAAATAAAGAAGTCAAAGACAAAATAATACTGATGTAATGTCCAATTAGTGTTGAATTGTTTCTTTTAATTAAGTATACGTATAATTATGGCTTTTTTTTTGTGTTTTACTGGAAATCTTTAAAAGAAGGCCTTAGAAAAAATTCATTTCGGGGAAATTGTGAGCTATAACTATCCTTTACAAAAAGGATAACTGACTGATACAAAATCGCACCTAGAAACCTGTTAACGCCTCATACACGTAATCATGGAATGCGAGGGAGTGGCCTCACAACGGGCAAGTACCATACCTGGTACAAAATTGCTCCTAAAAGCCTGTGAGGAGGTGCCCCGTGAGGCTTGAGGAAGGAGCTTGGTTAGCTCAGTTAGCCAACCTTTCCTCGGAGCGTAAAGGACCATTCTTGAGTCAGAATGCGGCCAGAATACCAAAGAGGTGTAACCGCCTCTACAAGATGGCTGAACCAATAAAAAATTAGAATAACCTGCAATTCATCACTGGGTTTGTTACCCTTTGAGGTATAACTTATCTAAGTGAAAATAGGCTTATCGTTGACTGTTTATCAACCTTCATAAAGTATTGGTTTTTCCTCACAGAAAACCGGTGTTAAAAATTCTTTCGTTGCCTTTCACTGAGTGAGTGAGGTTAACGGAGCCCTATCCCCTCTCCCGCTGATTTGAACGGAAGGGACTCCGAGGACAGCAACGCACTTGTGACTTTTGAGTTGCAGGCGGGCGGCGGTGGTTACTTCCCATCAGGTGACCCCTCGGCTAGTTTGCCCCCATATACCATAAAAAACATTTGTTAAGGAGTTCCCCCGTACTTTTCACTTTATACATTGTCCTATCGATTCCTTCAGAATCTTTTAATTAGATCTTGACCTTAAGAACATGGGACCAAACAGATAACTTCAGTCAGTCATATTGGAAAAAAGAAGTCTGCGAATAATTGAATACCATATTTCGAAGTCGGTTAAAAAGGCTTTATTATATTATAGGACAGTTCTTTGGCGCTGAACTGAAGTCACTTCTGAGACGGAAAAAATTATGGTTGTACTATGGATACATTTGTGGCGGTGCGAGCGCTCAGGTGAAAGGGAAAATTCAATTCCGATAAAACAGCACGGCTAAATAAGAAACTCATAAAATACTTACGTTGTATAGAAATTTTATTACACCCTTATTTTATTACGGCGCGGTGCAAGTTGTAATAGAAGTTGAAACACCCCATAAATCTTTTGACCATTGCTAATATTTTGAATTTCATTGTATTTTAATTAAAATATCAGGAAAACCATTTAACGCCATCTAGCGGAGACGAGCTGAACTACGTAGTAATTACTGTACTTTACCTGAATCGCGTAATCAAAGCACTGGCATTGATTAACATGTAACCATATACAGTTTTCCTATAGTTTAGGCAGAATTCTAAAACGGTTGACCGTTTCAGTATTAGATAAGTAGATAAGACAACAAACTCCTTTTTTTCCCAAACTAAAAGTCACTTAATCGTGTAAGATTTTCGTTCCAGTGTTATAACTATTATACATTTGGGTACACCCACACAGTACAATTATAGACGACAAAAGTTTACATGTATTGTATACAAAATAATATTTCATAATTTTTCCAGCCATTTGATAGAATCGACTGCACGGATGGCATAGTGGTTTTATCGGTTGCCACTCCGCTTGCTACTACGCTATTCCTAAAGCGGGAGTTGCCTTTGAAAAAAAAAAAAGAATTGATAGCGGGTTGCTAAAGCCTCTTATTACGAACTGTCTTTTTAATAGTATCGTTTGTATGCATGCTTTGTCACATTATGAGCAAACTTGACCACAGTATCAAAGTAAATCGGTGCTAAGTAACTCTTTCGTACGTGTGGTGACGGATTAAGAATACGTAGTGTCACTACCCCTATTCATCCCATGAGTGTCGTAAGAGCCGACTAAGGGAGCAAACTACTCAGGACAACAGCACTGCAAAGAGAAGGAAAACTTGAAACAAACCCTATACCAACCCGTCTAGCCAGCGTGGTATAGTAGGCTAAAACCTTCTTTCTAATGAGAGGCCTATGTCCAGCAGTGGACTATTAAAGGCTGTTGATTATGATGATGAAGAAACTCGTTATTACCGAGCGAATGAGGTTACCAGAGCCTCAACACTCCCTATTAAATCCAAATATAAATTCAGAAGCCGGCAATGTATTTGTGACTCTTAAGTTAATGGGTGTGTTTCTTTTCTAAAATATTTTAAAATCACGAATTGAATTCCGCTAATCGCTATTCTCTTATCAATTACACCAACATAACTCAATCGCAGGGTAAATTAATTTTATTTAGCAATCTATACCTAATTTTCGACATTCATAAACAGCCTTTTTTAAATATTTAATTTAACAAAATCGTTTGACATTTTATGGACCGTTTACATGAGCATTTTTTAATTTTGTTTTTTTTTAAAGACAACTCCCGCATTAGGAATATAATATATCGTGTGTAGCGGGGAACTTTACAAACATACATGAAACGGACACAAAGAACACACAGACTCAGAACAACAATTTGTGGATCACACAAAGTGTCGTCCCATGTGGGGAGCGGACCAACAACACTCAGCGTAGTAGTAAGCGACGTGGCGACCGCTTAAACCACTATACCATCCGTGCAGTCAAATGTCAATAACTCTATTGGCGATGTTCTTTAGGCTTGAGAATTAATGAAGAACGGTATCAGATGTTGCATATTTAAACCTAATATTAACGTATAAAATACATAAACTAATTATAAATAGAGAAAAAAAAAATTATATCTGTCGCATCCGGATCATTTCTACGGAAGATCAACGACACACAAACGTCATAGTGACGTGTACAGAGCCTAGGTTAGAGAGGGGTAAACGTTAATAAAAGAGTGTGCACACTGTGTTCGGAGCTCTTATCGTACTGTTCGCTCTAAAGTAACACTAGCCTGGGTAGCGAGGAACGACTGTGTCACCTACCGATTGACTCAGATGCTCACCGGGCACGGTTGCTTCGGTGAGTATCTGAATCGAATTGGACGGGAGGTCACGGCACAATCCCACCATTGCGGGTCCGACCGGGACTCCGCCCAGCACACGCTGGAGGACTGCCCTGCGTGGGAGTCCGAACGTCAAGTCTTGGTCGGACAGATCGGACGAAACCTGTCACCGCCAGCATTGATCGCGGCAATGCTGGCTAGTGGCGAGGGATGGGCAGCCGCGGCCTTTTTCTGCGAGGACGTTATGCTCCAGAAGGAGGCCGCAGAGCGGGATCGGGAGAGGGCCGATCCCGCTCGAAGGAGGCGACGAAGGGGACGCGGCAGAGGTCGTTAGCTTCCCAATCGCCGCCTAAGGGTCGCTGCGGCCACATCTTGGGGCGACCCGAGACAGAGGTTTTGTCCATGGCGGGGCGCTGTTGCGCCTCCTACTGTATAGAGTAGTGAAAGGCGCGGCAGCCTCCCGCCCTAGGGTGACTACAGTCACCCCGGGATGTGCCTCAGACATGGGGTACGGCAGGGAGGACTCCAGAAGCCGCCGATGCGTTCCTGGAGCTCCTCCTGACTGCCGAGGTAGGCCGCCGCGGGGTTTAGTGGGTAGACCAGTTCTCCGGAAGTCCCACACACGCCCTGCGTTTCCCCAACGGAGGGTATGGTGCGAAAAGCATTCCCCGCGTTAAAAAAAAAAAAAGGAACTGTACTGTGTAATTGTCATTTAAAGTGATATTAAAGTGAAGAGTAAGTTTGTGTTATAATCTACCTACCTAAGAAATAAATCATTTAAAAACCTACGAAGAGTTTATTTCTCGCCCGGATCCCTGCTGATGCCCACAATGAGTGACCACGAGAATAACGGTTCTCCGATATATCTAACTTTAAGCCATTGCAATAATAATAAATACGCAAAATAATATTTCAACACGTACATATTTAGAAAACAATGAGGACTATTATACAAATCATGAATAAATCCTTCGTAAGATTTAGTGACAAACTAAATCGTTAGCCTGCAAACTAAGCGGCAGTGGCCTAGTGGTTAAGGCATTGGACTTGCTATCAAGAAGTCCTGAGTTCGAATCCTGATCAGTACACTAACAACGTGAACCGACGCCTAACACCAGCAATTTAGCTTAGCGGGAGGGGTTAACGGGAATACTAGTAATTTCTGTTTCAATAAAAACCAATAGTTGTAGATCTATTAGGTACTACAGAATTTGAAGTCGGTTTAATTATATTTATAAGGATGTAAAGAATTAACATAAGTGTAAATGTCTCTCTATGTGTTACCCGAGTATTACGGAATTTTATTTCATAATTTGGAATTTATTACGGACCAATGACCGGTCTTTGGAGAATCAATTACGTATTCTTTTTGGTATTTATTAAACTAAAATATTTCCCCTTTCGGCATTTTCTTTTGAGTCACATTGTTTAACCAAAAGTCTACTTTAAATATGACGGGTTAAAGTAATATTTATGTTATTCATTTTACATTATGACAGTGAAGTGTGAGTACTTATTTAAATTATATAGAGCGATGACCGTATGGCGTAGTGGTTTGTGTAACGAACTGCTATTCTAAATGTCGCGGGTTCGATTTCCGCTCAAGTCAAAAACATTTGTGTGCATGAACATTTAATGTGTCTGGGTGTTTCTATGTATAATATGTATGTATTTACAAAAAAAATATTAAATATGTATTTATATCAGTTGTCTAGTAGCCGTAGTACAAGCTCTGCTTAGTTTGGGACTAGATGGCGTTGTGTGAATGCGGCAGAATTAATTAATTAAATTAATTAATTAATGTCCTTCCCCATAATTCAAACTATCTCCTTACCAAATTTCATCTAAATCGGTTGAGCGGTTATTGATTCCCTATACAAATTTCCACCCCCTTTTCAACTCTCTAAAGGATGATTTCTGGGATAAAAACTATCCTATGTCGCGGGACTCAAACTATCTCTAAGCCAAATTTCATCTAAATCGGTTCGGTTTAAGCATGAAGAGGTCACAGACAGACAGACACACTTTCGGATTAATAATATTAGTATGGATAGCCATGCTTCGTCACATAAGGATCGTCACGACTCGAGTGATACCAGGGCCCTGTTTTATGAAGCTGACATTTCGACATATATGTCAAAAAGTGACAAAATTGTTGAATTGTCGCGATTAGGGTGTTTAAAAACAGTGACAAATATGTCAAAATTCGACAGGCATATTCTTGACATATTTGTCATTTAAAAATCGTTTACTAAAACTCGACATATGTCAAAAAACCACAGTCAAATTATTACTGACAATTATTATGTCGACTTTTGACATGTTTGCAAATTAATATGTTTTCTGTAGCTAAATGAGGGTAAAATAGAAAACATATTAACAGATTAAAAGAATGAATCAATCACTAGTGTAGCTTCGATTGTTTGTTTTAAAATTTCGTGTAAAATGTAAATGCAAAAAAAAAACAACAATTTTGGGCCTTATTTTCGAAAATAGGAATATACTCTTTGGGAAGTTTAGTGACGAATTGACTCACGATACAAAAATAAGAAAATGGAAGGAAATAGTCGAACAAATAACAGCATTAGGTTCTCGTTTGTATTTGTTCCAAGTATTCATCATCACTACTCTCACTACTCGAGGTAAGTACCATTTTTTGTAATAAAACTTTTATAAACACTTTCTACACCTTCAAAATTCAGAATATGATTTAGCGACAGAGGGTAACGTTCCTGTCAGAATTGTCGGACAATTCTACAAATATGTCAATATGTCATGACAATTTTCTGTTTTATAAAGCAGATTTGACAAGTTTTTCACGACAAATTGTCACCTGTCACCTGTCGCTCAAAAAGTTTCAAAAAACAGAAAAATGTCAGATTGTCGCGACAATCCGACATATTTGTCAATTTTCTACCATGACAATTTTGTTGTCTGTAAGTTTGATAAAACAGAAAAATTGTCGAATTGTCACTTTTTGACATATGTCGGACTTGTCAGCTTCATAAAACAGGGCCCAGGGCGTCAAAGAAGACTCGTGTTAAGTAACAATATCGGTGCATTCCACCGACTGAATAGGGTTAATTGAGAACAAAAACCTCCCTTTGTGCCTTTTATGTCACTTAAAGGGGGAAAATACACTCGTGTCTCTTGATTAGCAGTACTCAGTATGCATTTTCCTTAGTACTTACTTCCTACCGTACAAGTACCGAACAGAGCGTACTCCTTCCTAAAAGGGCGGCAACGCGTTTGTGACTCCTGAGTTGCAGACGTTCATGGACGGCGATGCTCTCTTTCTATCAGGTGACCCGTCTGCTCGTCTGTCACCTCTAAAATAAACAAAAAAACAGTGGTATAGATTTACTAGTAAAGTGAGGAAAATACACATTCAAAGCAATAGTCTAGTACTGATTCAAATATGTTATTTATATGATATCTAATATAAAATTAACACCTTTGTGCAGCATACGAATGTAATATTACTGGTACGGTAAAGCATAATTAATCCTAATTAATATTAAAAATATAATAATTTCGGACATGTAACACAACGCCATCTAGTTTCAAACTAAGCAGAGTTTGTACTATGAAAACTAGATTGCCTGATAGAATACTTATATACTTTATTTTTGTAAGTACATTTATATTATACATAGAAAACACCCAAACTCGGAAAACAAATATTTGCAGATCGTACAAACATTTGGTCCAAATTCAAATTATCTTTCTTATATATATTTTTTTTAAATTGTTTGATATCGTAGAGAAACAGAGTGCGTGTTAACACACGCATAATAGCAACCAACTCGGTTTTGCTAAATAGTACGGAAAAATACAATTTCCAAGGGGTGAGCCTTATGAGAAGAAATTCATGGCGAGCCGGAAATCGAACCCGAGACTTGAGCACAGCAGTTACATACGTTACCACTGCATCACCGAGGCAGTCAAGTGTCAAAGAATAATAAAAACATTCACTTAGAAATCAACTCCATACACATAAGTCAATATTAACCAGACTTATTAAAAATACTTTGGTCACTTACATATTGTTAAAAATCACCAGAAAAACACTGAAAAAGCCATGATAAAGTTTTCTCAATTTACATGCGTGACTACGAATTTGATAGTCCATTAAATTTGCATCGGGTAACATTATACATTTTTGTGGCCCGCTCTTTAATAAAATACGAGTAAACGTATTAAAATGATACGACACAAATTGGTACTTCAACGTGCAAAGTTTCAGCTGAAATTACCTTGAAATAAAAATATGTTTAAACGCTTTTTGTACTGCAACAACTTTACGAGTGGAACATAATGAAAAATAATGTGTAATTTTGTATTTAGTTTATAACAAAATGAGTTAATTCGTTCTTATTTTGTTTTGCGTGTGTATGACAATAGTGCATTGTAAGCTGCGTGTTCAATCGAACGTTAATATTTTGGCAACACGCGATAGATGGCGTTGTTCCTTTCGGCTGAATCGCGGTGTTCAGATTCTCTGGCCGTAGTATATAAGCTTCATAACAAATATATTTTTATGTGCTCGCATCTAACGGTTAGCGGTTGTTTAATTACTCTGTGAATCGTATCTTGAAGCTTGGTAATCTAACACTGCTACTCAGAGCACTATGAAGGCTACAGTTTATTTAAAACTGTCATATTATATACATAAACTTTTACACAGTGAAGTACTTCCATTAAAGTGCGGTTGTATTTTTTTTTATTGGCATAGGGGGCAAACGAGCAGACGGGTTACCTGAGGGAAGCGACTACCACCGCCCATGAACGCCGCCTGCAACTCGGGAGTCACAAGCGCGTTGCCAGCTTTTGAGGAAGCATCGGTCCGGAAATACCGCAGCCGATAGCTTGTTCTACAGATTGGTTGTGCGAGGCAAAAAGTGTCTTGAAAAGCTCACAGTGGTGGAGCGCCAATTATCCAAGTGGTGGGGATGAAAATTTTGCCGTTTCGAAGGGTGGCGGTAGGTTGTGGCGGGTATTATTTCGAACAATTCCTCCTGGCACTCTCCATGAAATATACGATGGAGAATGCAGAGGGAAGCTACGTCTCTACGTAACGCCAAGGGATCGAGCCGGTCGCAAATCTTTTGGCTATCGACGATTCGAGTCGCTCTTCTTTGGATTTGGGATAACAGACAGTTGTGATAGTACTACAATCACTTAATTATAAAACTTCACATAAATGTTATTTTAAACAAGTAATGTTAGAAAGTTATCTACACGTGCATTTAAGGTCTAGACGAACAAAAAGCAGACCCTAATAAATAAGTGAACTTTATGATCTCAACGGCTCATTATGAACAAAAGACTTATTGCGTTCTTAAGACGAATACCATAAAAAAGGGGATAGCCAAGGGTCCACGATAGCAATTAAAAACGGGCACATGTGCAAGACAGCACACGAATAAGCGTGAGAAAAGCCCTTAGATAGGAGTCCTTTGAGGAACGATAATGAGGAAGGAACAGGGGAGTTGGTCTTGAGTCGTAAGACAAGTCGGTCGGTCTTAGGAGCTAGGAGGCAGAGGGTGTTCGTCAAAAGCTGAACGTGCTCGGACGCGCGTATTGCAGTTAGTTTGAGTAAGTTAAATATATAGAACGTTGAGGACAGCTAGGTGAGTCTTTATTGGTTATTATGTTTTAGGATTATTATTATATTATACGTATTTATATTCCGGTCTGAGTAACGTAGTATTAATTAATAATTTAGATGTAGTTTCCATGCAGTTTCCCTGCTAAATTTTACTTACGCATTTGGTATTGGTTAAGATATCTTGAATGTGATAGAATGATTAGTGACCCCTTTATAGTGCTCTACAGTGTGGTGAATCGAGTTATAACTGAGGCGAGACGACCACCTTGGTTGATCAGATCAACCAGGCCGCGGTCCTTGCTACACGGTTATCCTTCGGTGACCTGTCATTGTGGTGTATTTAGGAGGAGGTTAGTGTAGGTTCAGTGAGTGCCGTGTACTTGAGTGGAGAGTGTCTTAATGGGCTTGTCCTGGGTGGTCGGTTTGCGGGAAAGCGCTGATGCTGTTGATGAATTGATGGAGATCGAGCGGTCCGAGTCCGCCGTCGGCGCACGCGTTGTGTCCGGTAGCATAAGGGTTAATGCCACATCAGACGAGCAGTATTCACGTGTCTGACCTTGCGGCCTTGAGCATTCAGTTGTAGAAGTTGATTGACTCACTTTAAGCTTAAGTGCACAATGGATGGAAGCCTGATAGGATAAGCACAACCAATACCAATGTATTTAATTATTTCATTTAGACTTTGATTCCCTCTTATCGCGGTCTTTTGTTGTTTATTCGAACGTTAAAAGCCAGTGGGAAGATGTCCAGTCAGGGTCGAGTCTTACAGCCTGGCGCGGTTGGAGGAGCGTTAGACCTCCCCTACAGGGAGGGGAGCTGGCTACGTGTTTAATAGTTGAAAAACTGCTTTACTCAGGCTAGGGTATTTGAGGCACCATCACACAGTATTATAAATGTTAGAAGCGACAAGAAACGTCTCAGCTCATTAAGTGCCGTGTTAGTTTTTAAGATCATTTTTGTATTTTTTAACGTGCTTTCAAAAACGATTTTAAGGTTCCATAGTCGCAAAGAGGAACCCTTATAACTTCGCCACGTATCTACGTCTATCGGAGTGACCGTCCATCCGTAACTTAGAGAAAGTTACTAGCATATAAACCTGTTATTTTACACAAGAACAGATATTAATTTCACCCACACAATGATAAAATAAAATCATGAAAAATATTATTTTAGTATACATCCCCACAAGCAAAGTGGTGATGAGTTAAGTGTAAATTGGTGTATTGAACACTCTAAATACAAAATGATGGTAGTACTTATTTATTTATTTATTTATTACAAACTATGGAGGATTTACAGCTATGATGATCAGAGTAAAAGCAGTCAAGAAAACAGATAGTCAATTAAAAATCCTCACTTATATAAATCAGAGATAAGTTACAGTGTACAAGACAAAACAGAATATTATCAAGAGGTATTATGTAAAATACAGGCACAGATCACTTATACATTACACAGAATATACTAATATACACACAAAACAGACAGGACCCATAACAATAACTACTCGGACCCCTCACCATCACCCCTGAAGAAGTTAAGCTTGTATAACTGATTTACAATTCAAGGTTTTAAGACTACAGCTACAGAAGCTGACAATTTTTTTTTGTAAGAATCTTATAATTAATACTTGTAACTTATTTAACTACGGAACCTTAAGTAGCGCATGGCCTGACAGACACTTTACCAGTTTTTTAAAGTTCGAAAAGGCTATTGATATTGGCTTCAGTATTATTTCATACAAGAGAACTTGATTTTACATAAAACCTTTAATGTTGTTCCTATATTTAAAAGAAACGTACATCTAGAATGTTTGTCGATAAATATTTATTTAGTGCACTATAAATTCCTCAACACTTTGAAGAATAAAAAAGAGTATTTTGCACACAATTCATGAATGGCGTCGAAATACCAGTATTTAATATTTAAGAAATTATAATCGAATTATACATTGCTTGCAATTACCTTTTTTAAAGGTGACAAACAAAACAGACGGGTACCTGATGAAAAGAAACTACTGCCACCCGTGGTCATTCAAAAGACACGAGTACGTTGCGGCCGTTTGAATTACCCCCCTCTCCTGGCATTAGAGAGGGAGGGAGGAGTTAGTTCCGGTAACTTTTGTCACTCGGTATAATCAACAAAAGATTTTCTTAACGTTGGTTTCCTGTCGGCCCTTGGTGTTACTTAGGTCGAGTCGCCTCAAATGTGCCGAAGGATGGTTCTACGACGAGAAGAAGAATGACACGAATTGAGATATACCATGTATAATTTAGATCATTTCCATGTATGGACCACATTTATCCACAAGATAGGACAAGGTGGTCCAACGACCTGTTAAAGGTCGCGAGAAGTCGTTGTGGGATGCGGGCAGCACAGGAACAATTGTTGTGGCGAGCCTTGGGGGACCCCTATGTCCGGCAGTGGACATCTTTCGGCAGGATGATGATGATTACATGTTTAAATGGAGTGATGGGTGATTATGGTAGATGTGTACAAAATAACTAAAACAAACTAGTCAACTTTATTATGCTGGTATGCTTGGAAATCGAGCGTTTATAGTGACAGTTGACACTTACAACGACTGCTAGTAGTAATTTAGTGACCTACAGTATGACAAATTTAAAGTGAAGAATAATTTAAAGTGAAGATATTTTAATAAGTATTAAAATCGATGACAGCTCAATTCAACGAAGCCCAAGTATGAAACTAAAACACTAATAAGTACTTTGATCGAAAGCACTGTTAGTGCAAAGTTTACACAGATTCTGAGTAACTTCTGCTAATAGACTTCAATGGATAATTCAAACTTTTGCGAAGTTCTGTAGAATCCAGATATAGTAATCGCTTTCAGCGGTTTTATTTGCTTAATTGTATAAAATATATATATATATATATATATAGGTATATCTATAATAAACGAGATTTTAGGAATTTTATTGTTTATGTACGATTGCTAGGTTCGGGCCGCGATAGGGGCTTTTTCATCATCATCAACGGCCTTTAATAGTCCACTGCTGGACATAGGCCTCTCCTTAGAAAGGGGCTTTTTATCAAGGTGTAAAAAAACCTGTTGCGACGGTGACAGGCAATCTTTTGAACTGCATTCATGTTCAACGAGTGCTTTATTGACGTTTCTAGTGCCACTGGACCTAGCCCTTGATCAATGAATATCAGAATGAAAGCGAAAATTTCCCTCAATTTTATATTCTACTAGCTGAGACCCGCGGTGTTACCCGCGTTGGTGTTATAACCGCGGGCAACGCCGCGGGGTGAAGCTTATCTAAAAAAAAGTAGCCTAAGTTACTCCTTATGTCGTCAGTGAAAGTCCCGTCGAAATCGGTCCAGCCGTTCCAGAGATTACCCGGAACAAACAGACAGACAGACAGACAGACAAAAATTGAAAAAAATGTTATTTTGGCATATGTACCGTGTAAACATACATATGCATTTAGTAAAAAGCGGTTATTTTAATATTACAAACAGACACTCCAATTTTATTTGTTTGTATAGACTAAGTAGAAAGTAAGAAAAGTAGCCTATGTTACTCTGTTATGTGTTATGTTACTCTGTTATGTGTTATGTTACTCTGTTATGTGTTATGTTACTCTGTTATGTGTTATGTTACTATGTTATGTGTTATGTTACTATGTTATGTGTTATGTTACTCTGTTATGTGTTATGTTACTTTGTTACTCGCTGATAATGTAGTTTTCTATTGGCGACAGAATTTTGAAAATCGGTTCAGTGGTTTAGGCGTGAAAGGTTACGTATTTTGACAAAACAGAAATTGTTGATATTGTGAGTGTTGATCTATGACGTTAGAGTATAAATAAGAGACTATTTCAAATAATTTTAATCTTTTTAGGGTTCCGTACCTCAAAAGGAAAAAAGGGAACTCTTATAGGATCACTTTGTTGTCCGTCCTTCTGTCTGTCTATGAAGGCACTTTAAATCAGGAACGCGTTTATGTATAGAGTTAAAATTAAAACCACATACTCTAGTCAACAGTTCCTTGAAGCTGTGAAAAAATCAAACTTACAAGTTAACGTAAAAAAAAGATACGACCGTTTATGCCGCAAAAATGCATATTTCGACACTGTCAAAGGAATCAAAATGCACATGGTACTTCCCGTTGATCTATAACTATGAAATTTGGCAAGTAATATCATCTTATACTACAAATACAGGGAAAAATCTGAAAACTATACATTTGTAAATAAATCATAAAAAATATAGTCTTTATTTAATGTACGTAACCAATCATCGAGGTACTTATTAAACACAATTTAAGTAATTATAGGTTTTGGAACTGAATTTCGGGAAAATCTCGGAAAAACAGGGAGACTCGATTCTTGAACTATTTATAATAAGTACCTACAAATTTGTACGGAACCCTCGGTAGGAGAGTCCGACTCGCACTTGTCCGAATTCTTTTTAATAAAAATATTTTGAGTTTGAGTTTGACATCTCAAACGCCAAAATCCAACAAGCTGTTCAGGCCACTGAGTGCCAAAGAAATATACTTACATGGTAAATACAGTCGAAACGCATAACCTACTGGCGCAGTCAGGTATAAAGAAATCGGTTAAAGTTTTATAAACTTTAGAATAATGGTATTTATATTTTTAATCAAGATAACAATACAGATGTTGCTCTCCTTCCCACTTCAAAATTAAAAACTAAAAGTTAAACAAACAAATAACATTAAATGTGTATTCTAAACGTCATGTATATGTAAAAATTACACCATAAATTCAAACACTTCATAGCGTCTCTTACAAATGTAATTCAAGACATAAATAAAACTGTAATGGGGAAATAACATGACTATGTATTTTCGAGGATATAGTCCAAATATAGTAAATACTCGTAAACCAACTTTTATCTCACTCTGTCTTCGGCTAATGTGTGAGATAAATCTGAGACGACAAAAGACCAGTTTTGGGACGGGTATGTTACGTAATTTACTTTTATGACCCCATCAGAGTGGTCATATGATGGGCATTTGGAGGGTTCGCTAGTATTTTGCGTCGGAAGTTAAGACTTGAATAAATGGGTCCCGTTAAAAAACTTTTCGCTTTCGTGTTACAGATCCAGGTGTTACTTTCTGACATAAGAAGGTTAATTAGAAACGTTTTAACCGACTGCAGTAAAGGAGGAGGTTATACTAGTACAATTTTCGGTTATTTTTATGTCTGTCAGATTTAATAGGTACATGTTGCATTCCATAATGTTTGCTTACTTATAAATGTGAGGTCAGATCCTCATCGGCCACAGCAATATACGAGAGAGGAACAGATATTTCAAATTATTTATGTATTTAATTTGTTGGTTGCGATTTTGTTTACCTACTGTCGTTTACTAGTCGTTTTGACATTCAGGTATTCGCTGATGCTATACTAACATTTGTATAGAAGTAATTGTTTTAATTTATTTAATGTTGTAATACCCGTCGAAAACGCCGTAAGGCGAAAACGTGAGGTTGAATAAATGAATTATGTGGACCAGTACAAGTGACTTAATTTTTAACGTGTAGCAAGTACTAAGTAGCAAGTACACACACAAGTCGTAAGAGGCGACTAAGGGACAAAAAGTACGGAGAACAGCGGCACTGCAGAGAGAAGGAAAACTTGACACAAACCCTATACCAACCCGTCGGGCTACCGTGGTATAGTAGGCCAAAACCTCCTTCCTAAGGAGAGGCCTATGTCCAGCAGTGGACTATTAAAAGCTGTTGATGTGATGATGAGATAGACTAAGTAGTCTGGATCAATACAGTAACTAATTTAGGAAAAAAAGAAAATTGAATAAAAAAGTCTCTATTAACGTGCCCAGAACCACGGTTAAGGCACTAGCTTAAAATTAAATTAGATAAACGAAAATAAATTAAACAAGTATCACCTAACTAAGAACACGTTTCAATATTATTCATTACTAAACTCATATCAACTACTTACAAACAAACATACACCTTGAAAGTCATTTGTATCGTGTGGCTTTAATGCCTTTTAAAATAAGGATACAACATTATTAAAGTGTAGATTAAACAATTTTAGAAAGTTGATGAAAAAGTTAACTACTGTGAACTTTCCATTTCTGTTAAAATTATTCTTAAATATTAAACTGAGAATCTTAATGAAAGTTGAATTGAAAATATAGTGGAAAAACGGCTTTTGATAAGAACTTACCCTTTAAAATATATCAGTTTCGGTAATTTTATAAACTATTCTTCTGTTCAGTTATTTCGAGAAGATTTAAATTTATTTCGGTATGGATATTTATGTTGTTGTACTAGTTTTCTTGTTAATTTGTTTTCTTCTCGTTTTTAATTCTGTTTTTTTATTTATACAAGTTGGCAAACTGACAAACAACTCACAACCGTATTACTCCTACTCGTTACTCTTATAATTCCAGAGTCAATACATTGTTTTGCAACTGTAATTCATAAGGAAATTAACAGCTGAGTTCATAATTTACGATTTTATACACATAGATGCGTGTTTGTATATACACTTATCATCACATCACATCAACAGCCTTTAATAGTCCACTGCTGGACATAGGCCTTTCCTTAGAAAGGAGGTTTTGGCCTACTATACCACGCTGGCCAGACGGGTTGCTACACTTATGCTGGAATCTATTTCTTAAAGTGTGGTGTTTTGCCGAACTAGGATTACCTTCCATTCAATTCGGAGAGGTCAAGACTACTCGTATTATACCTATCAATAGGACACTAGAGATTCAAGTATATTAATTGGGAAGGGAAGGTAAGAATAATAATAGGTATATAATAATTTATTCATAAACGAAAAAAATAAAAAAACAGAAACAGGAAGTTTTTTTTTAAATAAAGATTTTGAAATACATAGGTACCTCATCTAAACATTAAATCTGTTAATATCCCAATTTTACCTATCACAATAGAAAAATTGAGCACATTATAACTAATGAGAACTACACGGATGGCGTACTGGTTTAAGCGGTCGCCACAGCGCTTCCTACTATGCTGAGTGTTTTGGGTTCAAACCCCACATGAGATGACACTTCGTGTGATCCACAAATTGTTGTTCTGAGTCTGGGTGTTCTTTGCGTCCGTTTCATGTATGTTTGTAAAGTCCCCCGTGACACAGGATATAATTATAATCCTAATGCGGAAGTTGTCTTTAAAAAAAAAATATAACGAATCTTAATAAATGCAAATTTTGATGCACTTGAAACTCCTAAATCCAAGTTAATAGTCCTGTAAGGGCAACATTTAATAGGAATATGAGCAGAATTGGATGAGCCGGTGTGTGCCAATTTGGATAGGGCTCTTACTATAACTAACAATGTTATGCTTAGCTATTGTCCTCGTATTAAGACAATGTTTTCGTCGTTTGGAACGGATCCAATTTTGGATATGACACAAGGTAGATGTTACAAGACTCGGAGAGAAAGTTAAACAAGATAATTATGGGATTTGTCGGAAATATATTTGTATTTTTTCAGAAGTACTCGGCAATACGCAGGGTTGTAGGGTTGTCACTTTAAAAATCTAATTTTCTTTAATTTTATGAGCCAGCAGTAGGTTTAATTTATAGTTAATTGATAAAAAAGATGAAAAACAGTCATACAGTTGTCCTATATCTATGATTAAGATAATAAAAAACCTGTAATATAAACCTGCTCTGTTAATATAATAATCACTTAGCATTATTTATTTAAAATCTTAGTTAATAAGCACACAGTAATCCTTTTAAATTACGAGTAGCTAACATATTGACATTGTGATAATCGCCTCTTCTTAACATTTCAATAAGCAACTAGTTGTACCTACATTTAAAAAGTTAGATTATGTGGAATTTGTTTTCTAGAAGTTTTCTATCTCAGTAACATTGTTACTCAACTCAACACGAATGAAAGTTGTATATTTACAAGCCCACGCACACATAGGGCCGCGCGCACAACTGAGTTGAACTATCTATACTTCTAGTTTAACCTATGTATCAGTGTGTGTGAGAGCACAAAAATAAAGTTTTTTTATTATATATGTCACCTTTCTTTCACGTCGAGTTATCCGGTTATATTTTGTCTTGTTTAATGGGTCATGTTATTTTCTCCGGCTCCCAGTGGTACAATAATTCACCGCTAAACATCTGCGGATGTGTGTAAACATATCTGTAACTATCTCTATTGTAAGGACTTTGAAACAAATATTATTTGTTATCATAATATTTAATATGGACTCTTTATTGAGACTATGTTTTTCTTATTGTATTCAAATAATAATTAGTGTGGTGACGGATTAAGAATACGGAGTGTCCTATTCATCCCGTGGATGTCGTAAGAGTCGACTAAGGGAGCAAAGTACCTACGCAGGACAACAGCACTGCAAAGAGAAGGAAAAACTTGAAACAAACCCTATACCAACCCTGCTGGCCAGCGTGGTATAGTAGGCTAAAACCTCCTTTCTAAAGAGAGGCCTATGTCCAATAGTGGATTGTTATAGGCTGTTGATGATGATGATGATTCAAGAGAACTGGTACAATGCTTCCTTGTTCAGTATGTATTGCTATATGGGTCGCTACCGGCACATGGCGAATAACATGTGATTGGTACCACGGCTTCACAGACAATGAGTGTTAATTATTTCTTTCGTTAAAGCATTTGCTTTTTTTTTCTGAGTGAGTTAGGTTACCGCCCAATCAATTCACTTGGAGGGAGGAGGTTTACTCAAAGAGCCGCAATGCAGTTGTGACTCATGAAGGCATGAGTCCCAACCGGGTTTTTTGTTCTTATGTTAATTAGACTATTTGATTTACCGTTTATTGGAACTTCACTGACTTAATAAATAAAAGAGGTAAACACCGTACCGAACCTTTCAAAAATATTCGAGGAACGTCACAAATATAGGTTCTATAAAGCCGCACCTGTATCATACAGAGATCCGGGGATTTTTATTGTAAAGACCCACAATTAATTCTGGTGCACGCAGGGAATCATTACTCTTGCTGAGTAATTATCTATGTGTCTTTTGTAGGATTTAAACTTTGAACCACATAAAAAACATATTTTATTTGTTTATGTGCTTTTATAACGGTTTAAATTTGTATCTACTAATATTAAACTCTAGGAATATCTTTTGGTTTTATAGTTGACTAGCTATTGTCCGCGGCTACGCTCGCGTGATTTATTCTAATTTGGTGTTTCTACCTTTGAAAATGATGACATTCCGTTCAACGTTCCATATCTTATTTTACCCCCTTAAGGGTGGAATTGCCAAAAATCCTTTCTTAGTGGATGTTTACAACTTAAAAAGCATCAGCTACCGAAATTAAGAGTTTGTAGCCCAGCGGTTCAGGCTGTTCAGGGCAAGAGATTTTATATGCATAGAAAGAAAAAAAGAAAGAACACATTTTGGTTATTTTTTTTATATTGGGCTGTTGCTCTATCTACGGGGTCAAGAAATGAAATATAGAGTCAAGAAAACGGTTGCAGCGCCACCTAGCGAGACAAATTGTATATCTAAACCTACCATGTAATCTGCCATCAATCCTAGAATGCGGTTGCAGCGACGCCTACCGGTTCCTTTTGTGAATCTAAACCACCAAAGGACCAATTCAACAATTCATTTAAATCAGTCTCTGCCTTTAGGAGGAGTTAAGTGAAGTAACCAAAAAAACATTTCACATCATCATCATCAACAGCCTTTCATAGTCCACTGTTGGGCATAGGCCTCTCCTTAGAAAGGAGGTTTTGGCCTACCATACCGCGCTGGTCAGACGGGTTGGTATAGGGTTTTTTCAAGTTTTCTTTCATTTTGCAGTGCTCATTTTCTGCGCTGTTTTGCGCCCTTAGTCGGCTCTTACGACACCTACGGGATGAATTGGGGTAGTGACATTCCGTATTCTTAATCCGTCACTACACGGACAAAAAAAAACATTTACTTACTTTTAACTTACCAATGTTTCTTCTTTCAATATTGTATTGATCCATTTTATATTTTTCCCTTGAAATGTAATAACTAAACACGAATAAATAAAACTAAGTGATGGTTACTCATTCGATTGAATTTAAATTGATATTATAACGGTATAATAGATTATTCATATACAACTTATAACGATTTTATTAGTGTCGATAATTGATTCGTGAAAAACTTGACATTGAATTCTTCTAAGAAGAAAAATATTAAACATAAATGTAAACGTATCGCATTTTCGTGTTATTTTTATACGTATTATAACTGAAAACCATTTACCTCGTGGCAATATCTGAACATAAGTAGTTTTAAATGAACCCATACCACGCAATAAAAGTAATTAAGGTGATTAGTCCTTCCTTCAACTGCCTGTCAACTGTGGTCGAAAGCACAAATAAGAGAATAGTAGGACTCTTTTTTAAACAGATATCAGTTCGTCTATAAAAAAAGAATCATCAAAATCGGTTCACCTAGTCAAAAGTTCTGAGGTAACAAACATAAAAAAAAGAAATACAGTCGAATTGAGAACCTCCTCCTTTTTTGAAGTCGGTTAAAAATATGCATGGTACGAAATGTGCGGTGAAGTTCTAATTTTCGTATGTGCCGACGCTGTGCTGCTGCAAAAAGAGGATAGTATACTTTTTACCAGTTTCAATCGTAAAGGGAATGGTGGTATTTCATTTTAATCCCCATCACTTGGATAATTGGCACTCAGCCACTGTGTGCTTTTCAAGACACTTTTTGACTCGCACAACCGATCTGTGGAACAATATTTCAAGAAAAGAGCGTACTTCTTCCTAAAAGGCCGGCGTGTGTGTGTGTGCGCCGCTTTGTTCATGGGCAGCGGTGGTCACTGTCCATCAGGTGACCCGTTTGCTCGCTTGCCCCCTCTTCCATAAAAAAATCACTATATTTTAGAAACGTGCTGTGGTAGTGCTTTCGATTAACACGCAACGCGATCAATACGTGATACCCGTCCAGTGCAAATACGCCTCACAGTCGAATCATAAACAATTTTTTTTCCTTGGCCGTTTCCATGTAAACCTCGTATGAAGGACAATCTCTGCACAGCCTTAGATCTAAACACCACTCTATTATTGATGTGTTAGGTCGTTTTTGTTAGCAAATCTCAGAATTAGAAGTAGCGAGTTGTTTTACATCATTATTCTTGTTATAATTTAAGGATATTTTTTTACGCTTTCTTGAATGAAATTCCGATGAAACCACACACCCTAAGTAACAGAAGTATCAATGAGCTAGTTCCATTTATTTTTCTTTGATTCTCGTATTCGCTTCATCCTATTAACTTACCTTATTCAATCTCGATTTTATCTATTGTATTAGCTCGCCTGCGGTTCGGCTATACCGTCCAGGGCTCGAACGTACAATGATTGAAATAATTCGGTTCCTACACTTGTGCTATATCATGATTGAAGAAAACAGAAATGGGAATCAATCAGCCATTTATTTACTTACTTTTCTTTTTACATAATATTTTATTATTAAAATGTATTTATTATTCTAGTACCTGGTAACTTTCGAGTTAAATATGTACTTAAATTTTTGCGTAAACATGCTAAAGAATCTTATTTCAATTATTACGCGCACGTACAGTTTTACACTACACACCTTTTGTTTTTATATTATTTATACCAACCATAGATTGACAAAGTAATAAACTATTTGTAAATTTTTAAAAATTATATAATTTTACTTATCGCAGGAAGGTTACTGTGTCTGTCACACAGTTTATACTAGCACAGACATCGACTTTAACTCTAGCTTTCAAAGTGCCATGAGCCAATTAATTTTATAACATTAGCGTAGATTTAAAGATAGGAAATAATGTATTCCTGATTTCAGTCAATAAAGAATTTTCATTTTTAGTATTTTTATCATTTTGTATTACATCCCAGAGATAGCATTGTGCCTTAGAGCCGACCCCACCTAAAGTGGGAAAAGGCTAAGACAAAGACGAAGATATCGTTGTCTTAGGAGTAAAAATTCTTCGGTTCTTTAATGATATAATTATGTTCTTTTTTGAATTGTATTTCGCTTGGCATACCTACATTGATATTTTTATTATAATTACTGAATAAACCTTTTTCTTCTTTTTGCTAGCTTATTTGTATTTGCCGATTTTCAGATGGTAATGGGATATGACACACATCTTCAAATTATCAAAAATCTAAGTCGGCTATTATTCAGAATTAGTATTGTTCATATTAAGCTTTTGAATAGAACATTTGAGAAGGATCGATTACGATAATGCCTCAATAGCGCCGATGGCGTGCTCACAGTACTCAGCCGACGTTTTCGTTTAAGACTAATAAATATTTATTTTAAAGCACTTACTCTAATATGTTAAATATCAACTGTTTACTGACATATGATTGCGTCAAATAATATTACTCCTTGCAGCAAAACGAATACTTAATTTAATTAAATAAAACCGTGAATCCAATATCGCATGTACAAAATATATCCCTTCGGATATTAATAGGAAATGGGTATAACGCTATTATATTAAATTTGGTTCAACAATTGAATCCCGTCAGCGGAGACCCCGAAATTTATCGCTTCATTTGTTTGTGTGACCAATTTTATTTGTTTTAGAAATGACCAGCTTAAAAATCTCGCCTCCCATTTTAAAGCCGCAAATTCAATTTATATATGGTAACAATGCCAGTTAGGCAAATTGAAGTGGTTTAATGTTGGTTGTTAAAGCACCTTGTGGTAGACCATGAAATGGTATTTGTTTTCATGGTCGTTCATGATCTATGTTTTGAGTGTTATTTTGGCTACAAAAAATCCTATAGGAAAGACCGAACTAGGTATGTCAAATTTTCATTGTTCTTTTTGAGTGGACATGTTTCTAATTGAGGTTGCATTTTTGTTGAACAGATATGTTTTGTGTTAGCTGATTTTTCACTACTGATTTTTCGAGTATTTATTACATTCTAAATTTCTAAAGTATAATTCCAGAGTCCTTGTTTGACGAATTCTCGCTCCTTCCTATACTCAATTACGCTGATGCCTGCTATCTCCATGTCACTGAGGAGCAACTTGATAAACTTGAGCGCCTTCAAAACTTCTGCATTAGATTCATATTTGGGTTACGCAAATATGATCATGTAAGCGAATTTCGTAAATTGCTCAGTTGGCTCCCAATTCGACTTCGACAGAATACACATATTTTTTCTATACTGTATAGTATCCTATACTTTATAGTATCAAATTAAATTCAATTCAATTCTTAGTATCTCATTTTTTATAGGAACGTTTTGTGTTCCTCAGTGACACATATTTAAAATACTTTAGGTCGTGGGAAACCTTGGAGCTAATGATACCTAGCCACACTACCATATTCTATCACAAAACTTTTACGGTGCAGGCTGTTAGACTAAGGAATGCCTTGCTGATATCTCTTAAGACGAGCCGAAAGCATTTAAGAATGTGGTCAAAGATCAGTACTTAGGTTCATAAGACAAGTAGTCTTGGCTTCCAATAACTGCACAAGACTAAATAATTTTATGGTTATCAATATACCTATATTATATATATATATGTATATGTATGTGTATGTGTGTATGTATGCCTATATTTATATTCTTATTTTTACATTGCTGTAACACACCTAGACAACCCATTGTTTCTTCTTATCTACTGTCGATTTGTCCATCCAAAGGTTGCCTGTAAGAGATTGCTTTTAGCAATAAGACCGCTCATTGTACATATCCGTTTGTAATATTTATCTATTACACTGTAATTGGTGTACAATAAAGCATATTCTATTCTATTGCTCCTGCAGGAAAGACGAAAATTGATCACTTGTATATATGAATGAAAAAAGTTTTTGGCGTCAGTTAATTGAAAGTCGATTAAACATAGGTAAGTACATATTTCGGGGAAAGACTTTTGGTCGTACGTCGACTTCTCTAGTCCCTAACATAGTTATTAGACGCTGGATAGGCACCATGTTTCGAATTGGTGTACACCAGTTAACAGATAACCTACGAAAAAAAAAACTACAAGATATTGATAAGTCGGTTAATTTAGACCCAGTTCCTAGAGAACTTAAACGTGTTCTAGAAAAAACGTTAAAGTTAACAAGAGAAAAGATAAATCAGTCATTTGATTAAAGGATACAATACTCGTATATGAAAGGCGGCTGTTAACATTTAGTAAGTGCGATGCTTAAACGTGATCTCTACAGTAATCATATGGTACATAGTTTTATCATAAGTAAATATCTCTTTCAACCTATATTCTTCACTATAAAGTTAGCAGAGGTCACGGAGCATTGCATGCGTTCGCAATCATGAAACTCCATTTACGTGCTCTTAATATCGCAATCAGAACTGATTCCCATTAAGTTATAACCTCACAAGTACAGAAGTAATATCTGGAACGCATCGCGTCTTAATCTCGCGGGTTTTAAATTTAGTCGTTTAATATTTTATCCATACATTTGACTGCTCTTGGCGGGAAACGATCCGCTCTGTAGAAAATGAGGCAAGAACTCCTGCAGGTTTTAACGAGGACGCGTATAACTATGGCTAAATGATGTCGAGTTATCGGATATTCGCTTCGCTTTGAATCGTTCGTTTTTTTTTTAATCTAAACGGTGTCGAGATTTTTTATATCGAAAAGCAACTAAAGAACCATTATCCTTGTGACTCAGCGTTTATGTTATTTATTGTTCGAAAACGTAGGACTTGGTATAATTTAAAGTTATTGTTTCATAAGTAGTGGCGATATCAGATACCAGGATGATACTAAAGCTAACATTGTGATATTTCTTTAGTAGGTATGTCTGAACAAAACAGATTGCATTGAAATTTTGCACACCAAACCCCTAATGCCCGTGAATATGTGTTACACGCTGTGCGCCATGGGAAGTTAGCGGTAACTTTATAATGAGATGCAATTTTATGCTTGTTACAAATGGTCAATAATCTACACAATGCTACGTATATTTAAAATTAATTTGGATTACTACTACATGTTTCATAGCAAACAATGCTTGACGAATACTGGTATATCTCGTCAAAGATACAACCAATTTGGGTGGATCTCTCTGTTATATATTCGTTTGACTTGTTTTATCGTGCTGCACTCTGTGATATTACTGTGCCATGTATGCGACTGCTGCCGTCGTGTGTTGAGATTCTCGGTTCATAGGTGAGGAACACCTGCTTATAGTAGTATCAAAATTTAGATTCGTGTATATCTGTAATTTTGCCAAAACATTAAATAGATTAACCAAATTTGGTAAACGTTGCTAAACACTGTTACTACATATACAAATATTCTTGGTTAAGGGCACTCATTAAATCAGATTAAACATGCATTCAATAAGCTATTAGGTTCACTTTAATGGTGCTTTCGGTGACACCCAAGAAACGATTCTGGTATTCTTAGAAAACGACCAATTTATATCATGCTGTTGGTAAATATACACACAGACATTGACAATCAAAGCTATCTTCTTACTCCTAAGAATTGCTAAATATTTTTCTTCAAATCAGTTTAATATTCTGAACTTTTCTACGAGTAAAAGAGTACAACAAAGTGAATCATATTTAAACTTTTTACAAAATGTAGTTTGTATTTTGAGAGATGACGCTTCTGCTGTACAGAGGAGAAGGCGAAAAATATCTGGGCCATTAAATAAAATATTAACTTACAAATGAAAAACACATAAAGGTAATTAAATACACAAATTTAGATAAAAAGGTTATATTTGTTTGGATATTAACTCAGCTGAAGCTCCAACAAGACGTCGAACAAACTGAACCTTGCAGAGATACATCCTTGAGACGGAAATTCTCAGACGCAGTGACGTTGTTAAGACAGTGTTTATACACGTCTGCACTAATTGCACTTCCCATTAATTGTATCCTTTGTTGTAACAGTTAACAAGAAGCCAAAATACGTACTAATGATGTCGGCAACTTGGAATGAAGTAGCTTCTTTTCGTATTGTAGTTTACAAATGGGTATTGAGATTGCATCTTTATTATGAAGTAAAATTCAATATTCTAGCATTGAGAAAAGAGCATAATGTTCTTGTGTGTGAAAAGGAAGAAAACCAAAAGATCGACAGTAAGAAAAGTCTGATCTTCGAGAAGCAGATGACCAGAATGTCAGTCATAAAACACAAAATCATCATAAAGCTTCATCAAGAAAATATAGTTTTCTGCAACATCGAACCAGCAGTAGTAGTTTTATTTTCTTTTTGTCGATCTTTTGGTTTTCTTTCTTTTCACACATAAGAATATTTTCTTTTTTTCATTTTAGGTTGTGTGTGCAATGTAGTGTGTGTAAAACTGAGTGAATAATCAGTCTTTCAATTTTATTAGGTTATCGATATCAACATCCATAATGCCGTGAGTGCCCTTCACAGCTGCGGAATATCCTGACATGATGTTAATTTACGGGGAACTATATCAAAACGCATTTTTAGCTTTACGGACATACCGAGGTATCGAATTAATCGTGTATGTCCTACAGACTGCCAAATTTTTGTAAGGGTGGTACAAAGATTACGAGACGACCAAAGTACCTACTCTTTTAAGGAGTGACAAGTACAGGGTCAAAAGCCAGTCGAGCATTATCGAAATAAACACGTGAATGAAATCGTATTTTAAACAAATTTATTTTAAAGAGCAAGTGAAGTAAGCGATAGTAGGTAATAAGAATGTAAAGCTCGCCGCCTCGTCGCAGCGGCGGCGTTGCTTTGATGTCGCCGACATTGTGAAGCTGCCGTCAACAGTTCTAATTTGATATTATTTTATTGTATTTTTTAGTTTAAAATATGAATTACTGTATTTTCGTACAATTTTTTAAAATATTTAAATGGATTTATGTATATTGAACCGTCTTATCTATTATTTCATTTTTGTGATAAGCTTAACCATATACTGTATTACATACATATTTATATTTGTCTGTAATTATTTGTACTAAGCTTGAATCGCCAGTAATTTTTTTACTACCTGGTCACTTATATAGGTAGTCAATAAAAGTATTCTAGAACTTTCTAACGAAATGTGTTTGTAATTAGTGTTGTCTATTCTAGTTGATTTTGTAAATCTGCTAATTTTATGGAAGTCTTTTTCAATTACTGTTCACTACTAAAACATCATTAAGATTAATGGATAATTTTCTATTACCAAAAGAATCTGCAAAGAAATCTTTTAACTACTATACTATTACTTTGAAAATGTATTTCAGTACCATTTTATAAGCTGAAATGGTATTAAAGATAAAAGCTTTCATAAAGAGGCACTATGTAAAAGAAACTAATTAGAAGAAATGATTCTAAATAGTTGTTGGCTTCAATTATTTTGTAGTTGTTAAGTGCCCTATGTCTGTACTGATTTAATAGTTGTTTTTTTTTATGATGTAAGGGGTGAGTATGCAAACAGATCACCAAAGCCTCAATACTGCTATTTTATGTTAATGTACAAGTCAGCATCATTCCACTGACACGCTATTGAGATGCCATTCATCATCATCATCATCATCAACAGCCTTTAACAGTCCACTGCTGGACATAAGCCTCTCCTTAGAAAGGAGGTTTTGACCTACTATACCACGATGGCCAGACGGGTTGGTATAGTGGTTGTGTCAAGTTTTCCTTCTCTCTGCAGTACTGTTGTTCTGCGTAGTTTCCTCCCTTAGTCGGCTCTTACGACACCCACGGGATGAATGGGGGTGGTGACACTGTATTCTTAATCCGTCACCACACCCAGATGCCATTGATGTCGGTCAAAATATCGGTATTCTACTTACATAAATTCACAATGGCAATGGCTCATCAATGGTGATATTACAAACATTGCCATTTCTCAAAAATAAATTTGACATTTATTTATAGTTTAACAAACTAATTACAAAGACATCGACGACATTTGTATCAGTGGCAGTTCAGTGACAAGTCATCATGAGGCCACTGGTAAAATATTAAAATAGCAGAATTGAGGCCCAGGTGGAAAGTGATTACCTACCTATTAACGCCTGCAACTTACGTGTTACAAGCGCGTTACTGGTCTTTGAGGTAGGAGAAGGCTGCTTTCTTGAAGGTCATGTCCATTCTACTTCATAAAGCGTTAAATTAAAAGAATAATACCTCGAGTATATTTATTTCGTTTATCGAAGAGAAAGTCTGGAATTGAACTGTTTCGTGATAATCGGTAAATTATTAAAAAAATATTAGGTACTTCAGTTGCTGGTGTCCGTGCGTGACGGCAATCACTTAACTTTAGATGACCCATTTACTCGTTTGTTGATTATGTTATAAAAAACGAAAATAACAGTAATGTGACATTTTAGTAATATGCTACTTTTATGCATTCTAGGTAACTTATCTTGACGATATGATGATAAATTTTGTTAACGATGGCATGCTAGAACAGACGATAAGTTGTATAAATTATCACAGTGTAATATAGAAGTAAAATAATATTATCTTCCACAGCAAGCAGTCTTATCGCACAATACCAAAATTTTCCCAAAAGATAACATAACTGTTATTACATAATAGCTTTAAAAGGATAAAAGTGCCATTAAGAACTTGGCTAATAAAGATCTGGAAAAATATTAAAGTTTTATTTCTTATTCCCTTTAAAACTTTTGAGATAACCTAATCGGCTGAATGATGTTCTTCTTTATGTAAAACCTGTTTTGTTAATGAAAATAAACTTACCGTAAAGACTTTTACAGTTAAATACCGTGGAAGAGTCATGCTTTGACGCAAATGGGCTGCCACGACTAGAGTGTTACCGCGGACTCTCAGAAAACTGATGTTAAGAAATCCTTTAGTTGTTTTTCACAGAGTAAGTGAGGTTACCGGAGGCCAACTTAACTCCTTCTCCCAATTGATCAGGTGACCCATATGCTTCTCTGCCCCCTCTATCATAAAAAAAAACTAGGGCCAGGGAAAAGGGGAAGACGGGAGAAGAAATACTCAAAGAGCAAGCAATGGACTTGTGACTCATAAGTTGCAGGTCCGTGACCCGTCTTATCATTTATTTATTCCATATAAAAACCAAGTGTATCTGTAGAATTATAAATAGTAAGTGCCTTCAACCATTAGATAAAGCTAGAACTAAACAGAGTTATGCATGAGGGCCTTTATGACAGCTGATCTAGAAAATTGTTTGAATTCCTAACGTCAGCCTTACTCGAGAAGATTTAAGATAAACAACTGAATTTCAACACGCTTTTATTAGCTTGGTATGTATCTATGTAAGGGAATCTTTGAGCGTGATTTTTCTTTTGAGACGTCGGATTGAATTGGAACTTAGCACACTTATCAAGGAGCGACGACAATACAAAAATTTGATTAATTTTTCCAATTATCCTGATCAGGATCTTCGGGATTAACGGCTTTTCCATTTCTAAAAAACGGTAGTGTCTTGTGCCACTTAAAACAACTTGTACTGAAACAAATTTGACTTACTTACTTAATTTTTAGTTTTAATGAAAACATAATCATCGTTAATGCTTAAAAGAGCAAAAATAAATTTTAGTTTTAAAATTAAAAAAACACGCTTTTGTAACTAGCTTAACTAAAAAGTACAAAGTGATTTTCTATAAATTCTAAAAGAAAACCATTTTATCGTATTTTAAAAATAGTTGGTTGGTAAATGGTTTTTATTCATTAAGTTTTGTTGTCATAACAACGAACCCTGTTATGTTCGGCATAGACATTGGACATAGCAAAACTATACAAATGAACTTATCATTTTATTTTATTTCACTTTACTTCACTTCATTTCATTTGTATAGTTTTGCTCGTCTTCAGATAAGCGTACCTTCGTTTGAGACTGAAGATGACATCTCCCTCTTTGTACATTTAATGGGGTACAGACGGGATGAAGGATTGAGATAAATTAGCATAAGAACATCGAACTTTGTTATAATTATAATCAGGTTATTAGTCAGTAAATTGTATTTATATTAGGTTAGGTACTTACGTAGCATTAAGACGAAATGGGGCCGCCACGTCGCGATTGATGGGGGAAGTGTTTTTCCCCTGGGATAGGGCCCGACTAGGCATGGTGTCAATTCGGGGAGGACCTGAAATAACATGGTCCAGGTCCTCCCAGAGTAGGGCACCTAAAGCCGGCCGTCGGGGTGGTTTTTAGTGGAATCACCACATATTCCTAGCTTCTAGCCTAGCCTAGATTTTCCACCCTGTCAAAAAAAAAAGTTAGGTTAGGTACTTACGTAATACTCAGTGTTTTTAAGAGTAAGCTGTAAAATAGAAGGTATACAACCAGGAGTCAAACAAAGACCTTTTCATGTGTAAGTAAAGATGTACTGAGAACGGGACTGGGCGCGGCGATAGTTGAAATATATTTAAATAAGCGAGAACAGGCCGACTATTGAAGGTGAGGTAGGATAAAATGCTGCTTTTTATCATACCCTTATTTTATTTAGTTTATAAAGCAGAAGGTGCGAATTTCCCGGCAACCGTCAGTTCGAGATACAGGAATTCGACTCTGGCCTTCTTAAGCTATTCTTTACACTACCCAATGCATCCGTATAAGCTATATCTTATTCCTGTCATTCCCTTGTCCGTGTAGTAGACGGATTAAGAATACAGAATCAGATCCTTTTTTTTAAAGCAGCTCCCTCATTAGGAATATATCCTGTTTCGCGTGGGACTTTACAAAGATACATGAAACGGACACAAAGATCACCCAGACTCAGAACAACAATTTGTGGATCACACAAAGTGTCGTCGATGTAGTATTGACAAACAATAATTGAAAAACAATAAAAATGCAAGCGAGTTGAGATTGAATTGAGAGGAAACGTAAAAGAACGAAAAGCCGCCTAATCGATTGATTGGCATCCGACGCAGATGCAGCAAATGAAATTGTTACCGCAGTTATTAGCGCGACATGTTGGAGTACCGTCAGTGCGATCATAAATGAAAACCAAATGCGGGTAGTTGTCAAAACTCATACTATACGGATACGTCGCTGAACTCTCATTAGTTCTCTCACCCGTGACCAAAATCGGAAGGTTGGCTGAGCAGGAGTTATATCACCTTATAATATTCTAATTAATACTTATACTGTGCATGTGAATTTGTTATGGAATTTGGTAAATATAGCAAAAAAGGGATGTTCTATGTTCAATTTACTAAAAGTAATGTTGTTATAGTCAAAACTCACACAATTAAAAAAAGTATACCGTCTTCGTTTTCATCAGCATTATCCTAACATCCTGAATATATACGAGTACATACCTCTTTTTTTATGGCATAAGGAAGCAAACGAGCAGACGGGTCACCTGATGGTAAGCAAACTACTGCCGCCCATGGACACCTGCAACTCAAAAGTCACAAATGCGTTGATGCCCTTGGAGTCCCTCACACTCGATTCAGCGGGAGGGGGAAATTGGGAAATTGGAATTAACCTCATTTACTCAGTGAAAGGCAACGAAAGAATTGCTTAACACCGATTTTCTGTGAGGCCGTGGCTCTCCCACGGTAAAGTCTTTATTTTAAATTCAAGTAAAACATCTTTATTTTAAATGCACAATTTAGGATGCACTGATATTATTTCTTTGACTGCCTTTTATAACATTAATAACTATTACTTCACTGAATTTAAAATATGATAAGTACTGAAAAGGATTTACGTAGCATTCTAGTAACTCAAGTTTGCATATATATAGGCATCGGAACAGCCATGAGTCGACCTCTAAGAGATTGCAGCACTATTCATTCAATGGCTAGCGTCCGATGCAGTTCATTGCATTTGTTAGTGTTTGGCGTACGTTACAGACAAAGAAAGCCTCATAACTAAAGCGTAGGGTAGAATACAGTTCCGAATGTATAAGGATATACAGGCTGTTACGTAAAGGTGAGTCATATTTTAGGGTATTTTACTACCCCGAAAATAATGTAAAACGCTAATAATTTTAGGTGAATTTGTCATTTTGGATACAAAATCTTATTAAGAAACTGACAAATTTGATTTGAAATCGAGTCATAAACTTGGTATTTCGTGATGAGGCAGAAAAAAAAACAAAATGGTTTTTGATAAACTAAATCAATTTTTCGGCAACACAATTTGCTTTTTAAAATTTGGTCATACTCTCTGTAGCAAGTCAAGTTATTATTATTAAGATATACGATACCTATTTGATTTTTAAGATGACGGACGCTTGTAATTATAAAATACCCTTCTAGTTTTGAGCCAAACAGGAATTATGGCTTTTACTTTTCTTTGGAAATTACTTATACAACTGCACATTGCTAAATACAAAATATTATGAGTGTTAATGTCATCTTCCATGATACGTTTATTTAAATTTAGATATTTTCAGAAAAAATCTGGACATCATATCATCTCTTCAATTGTCAGTTTCGAAATAAATTGTCTGTGTTAAAAAATCCTTAATTTTTAGAATTCCGTACCTAAAAAGGTAAAAAAGGAACCCTTATAAGATCACTCTCTTGTCCGTCTGTCTGTACACGTACACTGTGGTGACACACGTGTCACCACAGATTTTCTCAGGAACGGGTGGACCTAGCAAGTTGAAATTTATACCAGATACTGAGGTCTATATAGTCCCTATTAGGTGTACAAAAATCAAGAACCCTTGTCGCACGAGTTCGACTAGCACTTGACCGGTTTTTTTAAAACTGTTAACGTTTACGTTATTTAAAGGGTCAACTATATATATGACCCTAAAATATGACAACAGTTTTCTGTAACAGCCTGTTTCTGCTGCTGAAATTGGAAACGTGAACACCATTTGCCAATATTTTACGATTTAGGCCAAAAAGAGCCGTGCAGATATGTCTTTTTTCCCTCTGTTTTAATATTAAACAAACTGCAATACGACATTCCGTGACATCTCTATAGCGAATAACCAAATGTCCCCAGTTACGTGTTTATGATTTATACAGCCGAAGGTCCTGGCGGCCGGCCAACTCGCTAACTGCGATCAGCCATGGGATTTAACTATTTGAGAACGCCAACACATTAGCGAACATTTGGTTTCAGCTTTAAGATATCGGTATTGGTACCGTTAATACAAGCTTGCCTTTTTTAAACAAAGTTCGTTCTTTAGTAGCCTTATTTTTAAATATATATTTATTTTTTAACACTTCCTGCATTACAAATTCGCACGAGGGGGTCTTATTATCACATGGCATTTTCTACTAGTCAGCCTGTGGACAGTTCAGTAAAGGACAAGGCAGGTGGCAGTATAAGGATTGGGTACTCAAACTCAAGAAAGCGGCCAAGTGCGAGTTGCCTCGCCCATGAAGGGTTCCGTAGAGAAGTTCTTGAACCTGTCCCCCGCGCGCTCCGCACCCGCTACCGATCAAGCCACGCCCCGCGCGGATTATAATTATTATTTACTTAGGCACCTATTACAGATTTATTATTAGAAGATAATGGTTCACGGTTTATGCATAAGGTTTATGTTTATGAAATTAAATGCTTTATTTTTTATATTTAAGTTGATTGAATGAAAGGTTTTCGGTTTTCGATTTATGTCGTAAAAAAAAACTACTTACTAGATCTCGTTCAAACCAATTTTCGGTGAAAGTTTTCATGTTAATGTACATCATATTTTTTTTTTTAGTTTTATCATTCTCTTAATTTAGAAGTTACAGGGGGCGGGGGGGCACATTTTACCATTTTGGAAGTGTCCCAAAAAAAATGTTTTTGAGTTTCAGTTCTAAGTATACGGAACCCCCAAAATTTATTACATCTACTTACTATATTAAATCTTAATGCGGTTCCCAGAATACATCTGCTTATCAAGTTTCAACAGTATAGTTCTTATAGTTTCGGAAAAAAGTGGCTGTGACATACGGACGAACAGACGGGACGGACATAAGGGTTACGTTTTTTGCCATTTGGCTACGGAACCCTAAAAAGAAGCTATAAACTGCGTATGTATAATAACACAACAATTAATAATACTTTTTAAAAATACATAAGCGATTACACAAATAAACATTTATATATATTATATATATATATATATGTGTATAGAATAAAATAAATACAACAATACCCGAGGTAACGAGATCATGAGAATATTTCTGATTTAAACGTGTCATGATTTGTTGACATCCTCATCTTAAATGAGAACGCATTCCATAGTAGAATAGATTGGACAACAAAAGAAGAATGACCAAGCGAAGAAGTGTGTAGTAAATTATGGTACGGGAGACTTCTAGAAAGAGGAGACGTCTGTGGTAAATGACATTTATAATGCTTAAACTAATGACGATAGCAAATTCAATTTTGGAAAATTAGTTTTAGATATTAAGAGAACATTTGAGTAATTCTCAAAGATTTATAACCACTGAGCTATTATGGGCAACTTAAAACAAAATATCTCTAGATATTCATTGAAGATTGATTGAGATTCATTGAAATCTCAACACACCACAAATAATTTATTTTTTAATTTAAGTGTAAATAGTTCTTCTGGCCATATATTTCGACAAACTTACTACTACATGCAAGAAGAAATTAGAAAGCTATCAGCACAGGGCCCTAGTTCACTTACTAGAGGTGTCGGCAACTTGGCCGGGCCGCGGTTACAGCCAGACTATTCCAGACTGATCTAATTTTCCAGCTAAATTGCTGTTCCATCAAACTCACGTCCAGACAGTTTGCCGTTTTATTAACTATGTTATATGGATGCTGTTTATTGAAAACGTTTAGTTTGAATTAGTTCGTGCACTAAGAGAACTAAAACATAAATTGGTTTCTTTTCAAGGACGTTTATGATTACTAAACTTAGATGTCATATGAATTTTTATTTAAGATGAGTATGTCTGAAGAAGTTACTCTTTGTCAAACCTTTTGTGAGAATGATGTGTTTTTATTTATATAAATATTTAATATTGTTTATAGTGTTGGCAACATTGTGTCTTCAACGCCATCTTGACGGGCTTCAAAATTGCGCTCGCTGCTTTTAAAACTATATAACATATTTTTAAGAAGTCTGAAACCTGGCTTGAAGATTTGAATTACTGCTATAATATTACGAATAAAACTACTTTCAATTGTAGCAAAATATTGTAACGTGATTACATCTTGAGGGTGATTTGATTCAAAACGTACTAGTTTACAATTGTTATTACATTTCCTTAGTTTTGAAAAACTCAATTGGGGTTTTTTATAATAAACTCAACCCACTTGAAGAGGCCAGACTATTTTCCATGAGACCTTTGCTGCCTTTATTGGAATTAATAAGTTAAGATTCCGCTGAAATAATTTTCTGTCTGCCTCCGTCTATATTCATGTCTGGTAAATAGACTTCAAACTAGATTAAATTTTAAATTAGTTTAACATCAGTCGAAATTGGCTGATAATGAATAAATATCCGGAATATGACTGGACGTCAGTGTTAAAAGAAATATATATATTTCATAGCAACATTTCTTTTCAAACATATCCGCTGGAATATCTGAAGTTGGCTCCTTGGCCCCGAGGCGACTGTTATTGAATTTTGTGCCGGTCGACAATTTTCAAGACTCAGCGCAGGTATTTCTGATAAAAGTAAGTTTAATATTTCTATCTGTATTATACTTAAATACTTCTATACTTATACTTGCCTCGTTTGGAATCAGACGGCCGTTATTATTATTTACTAGCTGAGACCCGCGGTGTTACCCGCGTTTGTTGTTATAACCGCGGGCAAGGTCGCGGGGCGAAGCTAGTCTAAAAAAAGTAGCCAAAGTTACTCCTTATGTCATCAGCTATCTGCCAGTGAAAATCCTGTCGAAATCGGTCCAGCCGTTCCAGAGATTACCCGGTACAAACAGACAGACAGACAGACAAAAATTGTAAAAAAATGTTATTTTGGCATATGTACCGTATAAACATACATATGCATTTAGTAAAAAGCGGTTTTTTTTATATTACAAACAGACACTCCAATTTTATTTATTGGTATAGATGAATACTTAAGTACACTTTAATATCTTTAACTTAAACTAACCTTAAACTAACTAAAAGCGGCGGTAGCCTAGTGGTTAAGGCTTTGGACTTGCGATCAAGAGGTCTTGGGTTCGAATCCTACCGACGTGAACTCACTCCTAACACAAGCAATTTAGCTTAGATCGAGGGGTTAACAGGAATACTAGTAATTTCGGTTGCTAGTAGCCATTTAAAAAAAACATGTTTATAACTCGACTGACCTTTCGGCTTAGTGGTTAGTGATTTTAACTGCTAAGTCAGCTGTCGTGGGTTCGATTCCCACAAATAATTGTGTAATCAACATGATGATGATGATGATTTGTTCTGTGTCTGGGTATAATTTATTTAGGATTATTAATGCATTTAGAAATATATAGGTATGTTTATCAGCAGTCTGGTTGCTATAGCACTGGCTGTATCTAGTTTGGGATTAGACAGTCGTGTGTGAAATGTGTGATGTTATTATTATTAAGTAACTATGGGAAGTTAACTGAAAGCTACTTGTAATGGTCGTAGCTAAATCTTACATGTCTATGAGTTCTTTAATAAAATGAATCATCCCTGCTAGCGGCCCACTGTGGCATCCCTGTAGGCACAATAAAAAAAGGTTTAGTTTAGAAGTATAGAAAAAAATTATGAATGTAAATAAAAATTGGTTAAGTAGATATGTAATTTAGTTATATAGTTATAGGAGCTCGTGCAAAATACAACAAACACATAGCAAAGTTAAACAATCCTCGTCAGGTCAAGAAATTCTTTCGTTCCCTTAACTTCCCTTTCTCGCTGACTCGAGCGGAAGGGACTGCAAGGGCAGCAACACACCTGTAACTTTTGAGTTGCAGGTGTCCATGGGCAGCAAAAGTTGCTTACCATCAGGTGACCCGTCGGCTCGTTTGCCCCTTATACCGTAAAAAAAAACATTGAGACCCCTCCGTACCTTGGAGAGGACGTTAAAAAGTCCAACAAGTCTTTCTGCAGAACTTCGATAATGCCTAGTTTTTGGGTTGTGAAGGTCTGATGGCAATCGCTAAAAAATCGAAGTTCAATCGTATAGTACTTGACGATGGTAGTAAAACCTAGTTTCATAAAAACGTTTTGGACTGGGGAAGGAAGTTATATTATTATACTAAGCATAATTATACTAAGCGTATACATGTATTTAACTAATAGTCAGAAAATATGAAATGAAAAGCTATAAAGGAATAATAAAATTCATATTCCCTTCAAATTCAAACCCCATTAGGGGTCCAGCCCTAAAACTTACAACGCTCAGGTAAAATTACTATGGCTATTAAATAAAGGTGATATTACTACAGGCATGTTAGTTTTATCGTTTTAATTGCGGCTGTGTAACTTTGCTTTCCTATAATTTTGGTTTGTATGTACGGTCCGGTTTGGCGAAATTGTTTAATAAGTTAGTAAAAAGTTTATTTTAAAAGATTTTAGTAAAAAGTTATGGTATTTTAACCAACCAAATTTTATACCAACCCGTCTGGCCAGCGTGGTAAAGTAGGCCAAAACCTCCTTTGTAAGGAGAGACCTATGTCCAGCAGTGGACTATTAAAGGTTGTTGTTATGAGGATGATGTGATTTTAACGTGTGATTTATCCGTATATCCAAACTAATTTTATACTCTGTCTGTTACCTCTTTACGCTTAAACCGCTGAACCGACTTAAATGAAATTTGGTAATGAGATGGTTTGAGGTCCGGGAAAGGTCAAAGGATAGTTTTTATCAGAGAAATCATCCTTTAAGGGGTGAAGAAGTGGAAGTTTTTTTTTTTTTTGTTTTTTTTTTTTTAAGACAACTCCCGCATTAGGAATACATCCTGTGTCGCGGGGTACTTTACAAACATACATGAAACGAACACAAAGAACACCCAGACTCAGAACAACAATTTGTGGATCACACAAAGTGTCGTCCCGTGTGGGGTTTGAACCCACAACACTCGACATTGTAGGAAGCAGCGTGGCGACCGCTTAAACCACTACGCCATTCGTGCAGTCATCATCATCAGATTGTATCGGGAATCAATAACCGCTGAACTGATTTAAATGCAATTCGGTATAGATATAGTTTGAGGTCCGGGAAAGGACATTGGCTACTCTATAAAGCTAGTTATATATAAAAGTAAGACCTACATATGATTTTAATATTCACTTTCTCTTTTTTCTTTTCTTTTCTTTTAGAAAAAGACAACGCCCGCATTAGGAATAAATCCTGTGTCGCGGGGTACTTTACAAACATACATGAAACGAACACAAAGAACACCCAGACTCAGAACAACAATTTGTGGATCACACAAAGTGTCGTCCCGTGTGGGGTTTGAACCCACAACACTCGACGTAGTAGGAAGCAGCGTGGCGACCGCTTAAACCACTACGCCATCCGTGCAGTCATCATCATCAGATTGTATCGGGAATCAATAACCGCTGAACTGATTTAAATGCAATTCGGTATAGATATAGTTTGAGGTCCGGGAAAGGACTCTATAAAGCTAGTTATATATAAAAGTCAGACCTACATATGATTTTAATATTCACTGTATGGAATGTATTTATATATTGGATTGGTTGCTCGACCGGTGTGGTGCTATGGCCTCACAGAAAACTAGAGTTAAACAGTTCTTTAGTTGAATTACCCCGAATGAGTATATTTACTTGAGGCGCAAACCTTCCTTACTCCCTTATACGAGTGGGGCAGTCACAGGTTGATAACACACTGATATGACCCGTCTGATTATTTACCCCCACTACATGAAAACGCCCGTGTGGTGATGGATTAAGAATACAGAGTGTTACCACCACCATCCAATGGGTGTCGTAAGACCGACTAAGGGAGCGAAATACGAAGGACAACTGTAACAGCACTGTAAAGAGAAGAAAATCTTGAACTAACCCTATACCAACTCATCTGGACAGCTAGGAATAGCCAAAACTTCCTTTCTGAGGAGAAGCATATGTCCATCTGTGGACTATTAAAAGCTGTTGATGACGACATAAACAACCAGAATATAAAAGTCATGTAACATCAACGACATAAAACATTTAAAGTACGCTGCTAAAATATTATAATGGAAAATGGTTCAAATATTAATACTTTATGTATAAACAATGTTTAATTTGTAATCGAATGAAATCCACGCTGTTAGTCCAAATTGGCTTTTAATTATCAATTAAATATTTATTATTAGATTGATTAATTGAAAAACTGGTAAACAGATTTGTTTTTAAACGAGAATTGCATTCAAATTAGTCTCATAAATTGTGACAGCTCATAAATAGCCTAACTTAGGACGTTAGAAACATTCAGCTTTCAAGATCTGTCGAGCGATAGGTTGCCCGACAGATCTTAGAAATGTTCGCCCATTTCATTCAACACTCAGTAATATATACGCTTATAAAGGTATGTAGAAGTGAGAGATAGAACCCTGGCAATAAGTTCCATTGCATTGAATTTTTCAACATTTTACTGGTCGGAAACTTTAACAAGGTTGCTGGCAATTTTTTACAGAGAGGAAAGTGGGAAATTTATTCGTATGGATTTATACTGATGTGGTAACATATATTAATAGGTAGATTTTGAATACGTAATAATGAATTTTTGGCTACTAATATGTGTTGTTATAAAACCTCTAAATTTTTTTACATTAAGCGGTTGCAAATAAGGTCTGAAAACCCAAAAAACAACTGTGTCTTGTTTCTTCAGACTATTAGTGCAGTGTATGTACATAGTCCATCTCATCGTTCACCCAATCCTGAGACGCTGATCCCACGGGGATGATGTCTTTTCATACTCGTCAGAAAAAAGTATTTGACCGAATCACCTAAAGGCCAATTGTATGATCTCTCACCTAATCAGCTTTCAGCTTAGGAGAGACGTGGTCATATGTAAACAGTACTTAAATGCAGTTGTACGGCGGCGATAACTGTGGGACCCTCGAGAAGAACAAATTATTTATGTAAATATCGTCCTTTAATAAGAATAATATTGTATATCTACTTTATTTTTAAGTATAAATAAATGCAGTGTAACACATGATAATTTAAAAGTTAGTAATCTATATATTAATATATTCTAATAATCTACCACATACACACAAAGCCATCTAATCCCAAACTAAGCAGAGCTCGTACTATGGGTACTAGATAACTGATATAAATACATATATACTTTTTTTAGGTTAGGTTTTGCAAATATATACTTATTATACATAGAAACCCAGACCAAATCAAATATGAAATGTTCATGCACACAAATGTTTGACTTGAGCGGGAATCGAACCCGCGACCTTTGGAATAGCAGTCCGTTACACAAACCACTGAGCTATCCGGTAGGCTAGACGATGATGAAAGGAGCACGGCAGCATCACATTCGGAATACTTAATTTTATTAAGTAGAAAAATTTAAACTAAATGTGTTATAAAGTCCAAACTTTCGTAAAAATTTCTACAGAGAATGCTCAGAAGAATTGTTCGGACCAATACCAACAGCAGCTTTCCGCCATCTTTCCACTCTGCTATACATCTATTCCCCATCGATTGATAAAGAAGACGCCTCTAACTCAAGGCACCCAAGTGCAATACCACCCTTTCTGTGATCCCTTCCCTGGAATTACTTCCGGTAACCACACTCATCGAACATGACTCTCTCAGTGTAGCGTGTCATGTCTGTATGATACTGCAATTAAAAGAAATTATATACCAAATAAAGAGTTATCGATCTATCTGTCTACCTATCTCTGTTGACACATAATCAAGAAAGGACAAATTCAATCCTGACATGAGAAATCAGTTCTATTTAGTTTTAAAAACTCGTTCAGAGAAAATACTCTTCAAAGTTCTTGTAAAAAATGAATGCAAATCACAAGTTCTAAAGAGTCAATTTAGAGAGCAGCGGGAATCGCTCCGTTTTAATTAAGCGGTTGAAAGAAAAAACGGGTCTAAATGAAATCGTCCCTCGTTTCAAACGGGAGTATTAAGAACTTGATATCTGGTGTAGTTAATGGTAGTTTGACAGTTTATAGATTACGCCCAAGACTGGCTCATGGACGCGACTTGACCTTTGAGAAGTAGATGTTGAAATCATAAGGAATGAGCCATATAAAAATAAATTTTCTAGACCACTTAAGGAGTTCCTCTTAGATACTATGTGAAAATGTAACCTTTTTTTTGTTGACGGAGTTCAAAATCCCTTCGGATCTCCGCCTCCTTGGGGATATAGGAGCCAGGAGTATGTGGTGTTTCCACTAAAAACCACTCCACTCCAGCCTTAGGCGCTCTGCTCTAGAGAGAACCCGGGCCATGTGATTTCAGGGCCCCCAGGTGGACGCCGCACCTAACTAGGCCCCATCTCAGGGAAAGCCAGTGGCTTCTCCCTGCCTATCAGCCTTGCGCCCCGGTCCACTTTCAGTGAGATCAGGCGGCCATCCTATCCCAATGTGAAAATGTAACCTAGATAAACATGTAATGCAATAGATGTAGTGAGAATTAACCTAGTTCACACAGACAAACAGCGAAAGTTGTTTTGTGAGGCACTGTTTAACCAATCAGACTAAATGTGGCTTACATTTAGTCTGACTGGCTAGTATTGTAATGAATAAAAAAAATACACATTATGATCAGAACCCTACTTTGGGTTAAATACAGAGTGTTGTAGAAAGATATGGTCATATCTTAGAGTGGAAGTCGTATAGAATAGGAATTGTATTAAGGAAAGTGCAAATTAAAGTAAAAAAAAACTTTTAATATTTTGTAAGAAAGGATTTGTATAAATGTAGTTATCTGGTATTTTATATATTTGCCGTTGAATTCGACCGATAAATAAAACCTCATTATAAAGTCAAATACACATTAAAACCTTTACTATGTTTAAAATTTGCGTATTTTAACAATAATTATGGCCTACATTTTTATTGTGTACTTTCTTTCCACTTTTAATGGATCTTTACAATATTTTCTATAAAATAAAGCCCTAAAAATTATATTAAGAGCCATAAACTCATAAATCTTTAAAATTAAGGTATTAAAACTTTAGTAGGTAAAGTAAACAATCTCAAGTACAGTCATAAGTTTTATGAACTTCGAGGTGGGCTTGCAACCTATTTAAAAAAAAAAAACCTTGGCAATTTCAATTGACATTATGAGAAGTTCGAAGGTAAAGAAAATAGATTTTATTTCTATTTTTTTATGGTATAAGTGGGCAACGGCAACGAGCAGACGGCTCACCTGATGGTAAGCAACTACCACCGCCCATGGACACCATGGAAAGGCAACGAAAGAATTGCTTAACACCGGGCTGAGGCTGTGGTATCACTCCGGTCGAGCCGGCCCATTCGTGCCGAAACATGGCTCTCCCACGGCGAACACCCTATTTTTCCTATTTCTGAGTCTCGGTCTGAACTCAAGATTGAGACTCATGTCCAGACTGAGGATTGAAGAGGTCGCAACCAATTTGACTGGAGATACATCTAAGACAAGCTGTGGCCATATGAGGTGGCCAATAAAATTAGATGAAAGTAAAGACGTGCTCAATACAATACATACCTACATACAAGATGCTAATTGTGTTTAATTCGCGAAAACTCAGCATCTGTAGAAGAAGTTATCGTCTGCGGTGTTTCCGGACTGATACGACCTTCAAAAAAAAAGCGTACTCGTGCCTAAAAGGCCGGCAAGGCAATTGTGACTCCTGAGTGGCAAGCGTTCTGTCGCAAGCGTCGTTGATGTCTGCTCGTTTGCACCCCATTTGTATATAAATAAAAAACTGTATTTGACGTCTATTTCAACAGCTTATCAGTTTTTTTATCGTTTTGAACTTAGTAATAGACAAAATCACATGTCATGTTTTTTTTGCTCCAACAATGTAAACAGTAATGTTCTGTTTCACAACACATAAGGCTCGAACACATTGTGATATTAATCTTTGTCACCAAGCACACGCTAATTAGTTGCGAATTTATAATGCATAATGAATTAAAACTTCGTGCTTAACTAAACGGCTGTACGGTAGTTAAATTCTCGTGTATGTAGTGTTATACGTGTTAAACAATAGCAAAATATTTTTTAACGGTTTTACTCATTTCATAGGTGGACCATTTCTTTTTAAAAAATGTTGCCATGTGACTTTAAGTCCGCCTCGTGCATATTGTAATGTAGGTAGTGTAAAAAAAAACAGTGCCGGGAGTGCCGACAGAAGTGAAAGCTGTTTTTTTTTATCATACAAGTATTTTTTTGTTTTAAGGGTTCCGTACCTCAAAAGGTAAAAACGGAACCCTTATAAAATCACTTTTTTGCCCGTCTATCCGTCTGTCCGTGTGTCACCACCGATTTTCTCAGGAACGGGTAGACCTTGCAATTTGAAATTTTTACCAGATACTGAGGTCTATGGTCCCTATTTAGTGTACAATAATCAAGGTCCTGAGTCAACACGATAAAAAGATATCGGCAAATTTCGATTTTCGCGACAACTTGTAAGTAGTTGAAAATGAAGATTTTGGTACTTACAAATTTTCGCGTAAAACTACGTAAAATCTGGGTAGGTAGGGAACCCTCGGCGTACGAGTTCGACTCGTACCTGGCCGGTTTTTTTTTCTTGATATCCAAAGTTCCGACATGAATACGTATATACATACATATATCTATGTTGTACGTATATACAAAATATATGTTTATATTATATATAGTTATATTATCAATGTATTTCACCCCAAACTAAACTCTCGTGTAAACGGGGCCAATATATGTAGCTACTAATATACAGAGGTGTCGGTAATGGTTTTTCCCATCTCAAACAATACATTATTTTGTTTGTTGTCCAAAAATACCCAATGGGCCTAAAGAAGTACGTGTAGAGTACGTGACTCACAAACCCAAATTTGGTTTTGAATACACGGTCACATGAGACACAGTGAAGCTCACCTGCGTATTGTAAGTGTAAGTGACGGGTTATTATGTATGTATACATAATAACCGTATCAATAATAATAATAACCTCACACATCACACACACGGCTGTCTGATTTCAAACTAGACAGAGCCTGTACTATGGTAACCAGCCTGCTGATAAACATACTTATATATTTCTAAATACATACATATGTGAGTGTGTATGTCACTGAACTTCTCTCAAACGACTGGACCGATTTTGATGAAATTTTTTGTGTGTGTTCAAGGGGATCTGGGAATGGTTTAGATTCACAATTTTGTCCGCTGGACAATGTTTTTTTTAATTAATTTTTAATTTATTAGTAGTTGTTGATTTTGGAATGTTTTACATTGGATCAGACAGACGGCGCTACCATCGCAGTGTCAAATTTGACAGGACAACGTCTGTCGGGTCCGCTAGTTATAGATAAATTACACCCAGACACAGAACAAACGATCGTGCTCATCACACAAATATTTGTCCTGGGTGGGAATCGAACCCACGACCTCCGGTTCAGCAGTCAGGGTCGCCAACCATTAGACCAGGTCATTATGACAGTAAATGTCTTTTGTATCCTGAACAACTAAGATTACTAGTGTAGCCTAGGGCACAAACAGGTAACTTTGTATTTCTTCTGTCGTTTCTATTGAGATGTTAGAACGTGCTGGTCTCGAGCCGTGCCACTTATGGCACCTCGTACGTGGCATAGCACAGATTCAAAATTGTACATACATTTTATATAGTACTAGCTGACCCGCGCAACTTCGTCTGCGTCTCTCAATAGTAATAAATTTTCTCCGTTTTTTAAACATTCTTCATTGGTGCTCCGCTCCTATTGGTCTGAACGTGATGATATATAGCCTATAGCCTTCCTCGATAAATGGGCTTTCTAACACTGAAAGAATTTTTCAAATCGGACCAGTAGTTCCTGAGATTAGCGCGTTCAAACAAACAAACAAACAAACTCTTCAGCTTTATAATATTAGTATAGATAATTCAATGAAGATACAAGGGAATGCACGAGGGAACCAAACACAACTGAGCCTCAGGTTCGACGGCTCGCACCCGGCAAGATCTAATTTGAATTATTTTTTATATCCTATTATTTGGTTAGCAAATAAACGTATTGTATTCTTTTTTTTATATATTAGAGGGGGCAGACGAGCAGACGGGTCACCTGATGGAAAGTGACCATCGCCGCCCATGAAAGTCCGCAACTCAGGAGTCACAAACGCGTTGACGGCCTTTTAGGAAGGAGTACGCTCTTTTCTTGAAGGTTTGAAGGTTGTACATGTACTGTTTTATCTTGTGCCCGTATTTGTTTGAAGTTTTATTTTTACTTTGTTCAGCCTTTTCTTCAGTTTGCACTAGTCCAATCAAGGTGAAACAATAAATGCTTAGTTTAAAGTAAATGTTTTGAACCTTGCACACGTTATGCCTGACATAATTTCGCCATTCGATCTCTTCTGTAATTTTCTTTACAGTACAGGAGTTCTTTCAAAGTATTTTTTGTTTATTTACTTAGTTATGTACTCGTATGGCTGCATGGATGGTGTAGTAGTTTAAGCGGTCACCTCGCCGCTGCCTACTGCGCTAAGTGTTGGGGGTTCGATCCCTACATGGGACAACACTTTGTGTGATTAACAAATTGTTGTCCTGAGTCTGGGTGTTTTTTGTTTCCGTTTCATGAATGTTTGTAAAGTCTCCCCGCGACTCAGGATATTTTCCTAGTACGGGAGCTGTGTTTTTTTTAAAACAAATAATGGTCAGTTAATGTCTTTATTCTAGTGACCTCTAACAGAGAAATTGACTAGGCCATGCGACCCCTGGACTAGGCAATGCGACCCCGGCCCCTACAAGCTACTCCCAGCGGTCAAAGTGCCGCGCTCCAAGCTGAAACTTGTGGTATACCACTCTAACTCCATCGTCTTATTCGTTTTCTTAAATCGAATTTACCTTCTTAATTTGTGCCGTCTGAAAACGGCTCCAACGATTCCCAAGGAGGGTTGGCGGCCGACTATAAAAAAAGCCAAATCATTTATTTCTACTAGTATTCCATATTGTTTTAAACCCACAGATTTACTAATACAAGAGTGATTGTTGTTGAGTTTTAATGATTTCACAAAATAGTGAAATCATTAAAAATTAATCTTAAATTATTTTGCCACAAAAGTAAATATCTCGAATCAAATCTTAGTTTATAAATAACTAACTATAATCTGCCACTGTGGTGGCTCATTGTGATTGGATTGATAAGAAATGAAGAACGAAACTGATGCGAAAGCGATGGCAACCCCGGTGGGATGACGGCCCGAGGGGGTTTCCATACGTAAAAAAAAAACTATATTTATATGGGTACATCGGACCACAATCACCTAACATATCTGATCATCTAATAATTTCATGATTATAGTCTCATTTCTAATATTATTAAAAATCACAGTTTGAAATCACATACGACTTGGGCAACTGAGCACACCGTTATGGAGGATTGGCTTGAGAGGCATCACGGAACCCTCGGTCGGTTCGAGTCTGTCGGTTCAACTGGTGGGTGGTATCCGAGGGGATTTCCGCACAGAAAAAAAAAGGTTGAAATTACATATGTTTATTACTAATATTAACCTAATTAGTATATATAAAGTAAAATTAAATGTAAAAAATCACAGATACCAGGTACATTATCCTCTCCTTACAACTAAAAATCACAGATCAATCAAGTGTAAAATTGAACCCTTTAAGGCCATATGTTAGGCATCATCAATAGCCTTTAACAGTCCACTCCTGGACATGAGCCTCTCCTTAGAAAGAAGGTTTTGGCCTACTATACCACGCTGGCCACGGGTCGGTATAGGGTTTGTGTCAAGTTTTCCTTCTCTCTGCAGCGCTATTGTTCTGCGTAGTTTTTTTCCCTTATTCGGCTCTTACGACACCAACGGGATGAATAGGGGTGGTGACACTCTGTATTCCTAATCAGGCGTTAGGCAAGCATTTTAGATTTTTTACCTTAACTTCTAACGTGTTTACACTTTACACTCAGACACGTTAAAAGTTAAGTTAAACAGCTTATGGTTTCAATTGACGATGTAACCCCATATATTGTAATAAAATTTTCGCTCAATCGGTGCTGAGCATTTTGAGTTTTTGAAGCGTACACAAACAAACTTACCATTTTTATATTTATAGATTTAACATAACACAATTTTTAGTTATACACGCAACTAAGAAAACCATATATTGGTGCTTATTCTGTTGTTCGAAAACTCTCTAAACTAAACTAAAAATCCCAAAAAAAAAAATTTAGTCCTGCCAAATTCTACGTTTTCAGAACAGAAAACGTTTTAGACAGGACGAAACAAATTTTTAGTGATTTTTAATTTAGTTTAGAGAGTTTTCGAACAACAGAATTAGTACCATTGTATTCTAGATGTTGGTAAATTTAATTTTGTGTAATTTTAACAGTAAATTGAAACTAATATCCACTCGCTAAGTAATTTAAATCAACACGCCCTAACTATGTAACACTTAATACAATTATTTCATGAACTTGTTATGAAAGGCCCTCGTATTCCCTTGATAGTCATAGAAAATAGATGGTCTATTATATGTACTGTAACACCATAATAGCCCAAATTATATTAAAGACAAAACCCTCCATGGCTGCTTAGACAAAATGTTTACTATTAAGTTAAGTGACATTACTGCGGCCAGTAATTCGATGGGCCCCTAATTATATGGAAATGAAATGAGCAGGAAGGTTAAGTTGGGGTAATTATGGCCAGGTTTTAACATAATGTAGAGTCTTAAGTAGGGGTACAATAAATACTGATTTAGTCGGATTTTTTCTGGTTAAATGCCAGCTTTTTCGTTTAGTGATCCTGTTTTATCGTGTTTCTGGATTGTTTTAATGTTTGTTCAGATGTGCTAAAGTAAAGTATAATAAGTAATGACAAATACTCACTGGTTTTAATAATGCGACAGTAAGTATTTTTGCTTCTTTGTTACTCCTTTATACTTCAACTCCTTAATCAATACTATGAAATTTTACTATGGAATAAAATACATCATCAACAGCCTTTAACAGTCCATTGCTGTACATAGGCCTCTCCTTGGAAAGGAGGTAAGTAAATAAAATACAGGTAAAAATAAAACATCTTTAAGGTCTCATGACTATTTTCATTTTGTAATTTTTTTGTGCGTTTACTGTGGCTTTCAACTGGCAACTGAATAAATAAAAAACATCAAAAATATCTCGTTGTCCAGACGTAAAGGAAATAAACCTTTCATAAACAATGTATAATAATTTGGCTTCACTCTGCATTCTCTATCGCATATATCATGGAGAGTGCCCTGAGGAATTGTTCGGACTAATACCAGCCGCAACTTTCCGCCATCGTTCCACACGGCAAATTTTTCATCCCCATCACCTGGATAGTTGGGGCTCCACTACTGTGCGTTTTTCGAGACACTTTTTGCCCTGCACAACCAATCTGTGGAACGGGTTATCGTCTGCGGTATTTCCGGATCGATACGACCTTCAAACCTTCAATAAAAGAACGTACTCCTTCCTAAAAGGCTGGCAACGCGTTTGTGACTCCTGAGATGCACGTTCATAGGCGGCGATAGTCACTTTCCATCAGGTGACCCATCTGCTCGTCACCCCACCCACTCTACCCACCCCCTCTGTAATAAAAAAATTCCTATACATTTATATATTTATTTTTAAGGTCGCGGGTTCAATTCCCGCTCAAGTCAAACATTTGTGTGCATGAACATTTGATGTTTGATTTGGTCTGGGTGTTTCTATGTATAATATGTATGTATTTACAAAAAAAAAGTATATATGTATTTATATCAGTTGTCTAGTACCCATAGTACAAGCTCTGCTTAGTTTGGGACTAGATGGCGTTGTGTGTATGTGGTAGAATATTATTTATTATTATTATTATATTCTGGATCATTTTACACCGCTTCGTATAAGTCGACACAGATGAAAATATTTAGATACTTTTGTGTAAATGCCTACATCTTTCTTAGAAAACCCCATTCAACTGAAAAAAAAAAACACAATTCATAAAAACATATACATATAAGTTTTCAACAGTCAAGATTTTTCTATCAGTTTGTCCCTTAGTATGGACAGCCTAACCTCAAGTAGGGCCTAGTTTCCTTAGGCATTAAGACGACGGCATTAAATAGTATTGTTTTCTGTTCTGGTTAAGCAATAGGCGTCTTATTATTTCGAGAAGCAGGCTTTAAGATAACGTTATGAATGCTGATTTTCTAATTAAAGTAATTGGAGTGTTGCCAACGTTCAGTTTGTAGAAAAGGAATGTTTTGACATAATTGAGAATTTATTTTAGTACTTTAGTTATAATCACAGAACAATTTATTATAGATGGTAAATTGTTTGAGAAGATTATTTCAGGAAATTGAGCGGCCGGTTTTGGTGTTGTGTTTATAAATATATGTACTTATGATGTTTTGTACAACGTGGGATAGATTCGAAGTAAATATGTCTAGTATTTTTTCTAGTGTACAAATAAATATACCCTCTTCTCTAGATAGGGGGAAAGGTTTTAGGGTTTCGGTAAACTCATTCGATCGGTGAAAAGCAACTAAAAAAAACAGTGGTGCTCCGGGAGTTCCGACAGAAGTGAAAACTTATATACAGAGGTGTCGGTAATGGTAACGGTAACAGTTTCGCCAGTTTAATTGTTTTTCTCATCTCAAAAAATGCCCAAAGCGCCTAAAGAAGTTTTCACTTCAATATATACAGAGGTGTCGGTAACGGTAACAGTACAATGGTTTTTCTCATCTCAAAACAAAAATACATTCTTTTGTTTGTTGTTCAAAAATGCCCAACGCGCCTGAAGAAGAAGATGACGGATTAAGAATACGGTGTCACCACCCCAATTCATCCCGTGGGTGTCGTAAGAGCAGACATACTACGCAGGATAAATCCTGTACCAACCCGTCTGACCAATGTGGTATAGTAGGCCAAAATGTCCTTTCTAAGGAAAAGCTTATGTCCAACAGTGGACTATTAAAAAGCTGTTGATGTGATGTGATGTGATGTGGCTCTACAACATATAGTCTTTTAGTAAAGAAACTTCTTTTAGTAATATCTCACATATTTAATACAGTGTGTACCTTTGTATTTTATTCTTGTTATATGTTAGATTAGTTAGACCGTAAGAATCCTTCGATTCGTTGAACACCACGATTGTACCCGCCCGTTTGATTCGTCCAAATCGTAAGTTGGTAAGTTTAAAGCTGCTTAACCATGCGTGACAACGTCCGGCGTGGCCTGTTAGTTAACGAGGCGTGCGATCATTTACATACATTCACACCTCTTTAACACTGAGTGGGTAGGCAGAGTGGTATTCCCACGTGCTAAGGAGCGAATTTTGCCCCTGGATGCTTTCAGAAACTAACAGTCTTACCAAATTTTGGTAATTTAACAATAACGAGTTTGATAATTTGTAGCTTATTGCATGAGGTTGTATTTTATGATATAACTCTACGTAGCTTTCTTGTATCTATTTTAATATTATAAAGCTGAAAAGTTTGTTTGTTTGAAGGCACTAAGCTCAGGAACTACTGATTCGATTTGAAAAAGTTTTTTAGTGTTAAAAAGGCCATTTTACAACATATAGGCAGACACATTACGCTATAAACAGGCTAAATACGAAAAATAGGATCCTGGATTAATGAAAAATTTTGCAAAATTGTTTTTTTTTTATTCCTTTTGAGTAGTGATGGAAATTACGGCTACTATTAATTGATAATCATATGATTGATATTAGTCACTGTGACTTCTGTCGTGATTTGTAGTCCTGACAATGATTATAATAGTGACTAGCATAACAGTGATTAAACTTTTAATAGGTACAGATTAATACCATTATTAACTTTTCAAAAGATTTTAAACTTTTTAAAAGCTAATTATTAACTTTTTTTAGGTACGGAACCTTACACCGGACGACCGGATGGCGTAGTGGTTTGTGTAACGGACTGCTATTCAAAGGTCGCGGGTTCGATTCCCGCTCAAGTCAAACATTTGTGTGCATGAACATTTGATGTTTGATTTGGTCTGGGTGTTTCTATGTATAATATGTATGTATTTACAAAAAAAAAAAAGTATATATGTATTTGTATCAGTTGTCTAGTACCCATAGTACAAGCTCTGCTTAGTTTGGGACTAGATGGCGTTGTGTGTTTGTGATTGAATATTATTATTATATATTATTATTATTATATTACAAAAAGATTAGTCAAGGTTTTTATTAATATTTTTCACATTGGCTTAAGTACCGTAAACACGAAATAATATAGAAAATACAAAACGTCGGTTATTATAAATTCTCGTACAGAAGGTTGTTGGTGTGATGGATCATAAAAATACGTCAAATTAACAAAGCGGTTGTTATCGCCGATTGAATTGGTAACAAAACGGGGTTTTTTAATTAATTTCTTTTAGCGACCTCCGTGCGTGTCCCTTCGGGTGACGGCGATTGATCGATCCGATGATTGATGGTGATGATCACCTAATAACGCCTAAAGTTAAACTGTCTGTGTTTTGTGCGTACAAAATTTAACTTTTCCGCATTGTAACTCTCTGTACATTGTGCTAGTGTTTAGAATTTGATGTTTAGGAATACCTTACTTGTAAAATTCGAAGTTCGTATCAGGAAAGAAATATCGCAAACTAAATATTGCTTTACGGATTCATTGTGCGACGCCATTACCTGTGTATTTCTTTGACTTTAGAATAAACAAAAACTTAATAATATGAAACAATTTTTTTTGACATACATTCTTAAAATCATCATCAACAGCCTATGATAGTCCACTGCTGGACATAGGCCTATTTAGAGGACTATTTAGAGGAGCGTACCGTCGTGTACGAGGACCGAGAAGGTAATTTGAGGAGTCGGCCCATGTCGTGCGGTGTTCCACAGGGGTCTGTTCTTGGACCCCTCTTGTGGAACATACCCCTGGCGCCTCAATCGTGGTCAACTCGGTCCTCGTACCGGTTCGGGCCCAGATGAAATATCTGGGCCTGATCCTCGACGGGAGGTGGCTCTTCGACGAGCACTTCCGACAGCTTGCTCCAAAGCTGGTCGGCGCTGCGTCTGCCCTAGGGCGACTTTTGCCCAATATGGGTGGACCCAGCGTCGCGACAAGACGGCTGTACACGGGGGTTGTCCGGTCAATGGCGCTGTACGGTGCACCGGTGTGGGCGGCGGCTCTGACCGCCCAGAATAGGGTACGCCTCTGGCGCCCTCAGAGGGTAATGGCGGTCAGAGCCATACGCGGTTACCGCACCGTTTCTACGGAGGTGGCATGCGCGTTGGCCGTGGGATTTGGAGGCGGAAGTGCTCGCCGAAGTTTATCGGCGAGTGGCTGACTCCCGGGCGGAGAGCGGATTTCGCCCTCCGCCCGAGGATGTGCGCGAGTGGCGCGAAGCCGCTCGCCGAGCCACGATGGCTCGTTGGTCGTTCCGGCTGGAGACTCCACGCGCTGGCTTCGCCGCCGTGGAGGCTCTCCAGCCGGTCATCGCCGAGTGGGCAGGGCGACAGCACGGGACCCTTTCCTTCCGACTGACGCAGGTGCTTTCCGGGCACGGTTGCTTCGGAAAGTACCTGCACACGGTCGCTAGGAGGGAACTGAGTCCCGCCTGCCACCACTGCGACTGCAGTGAGGACTCGGCCCAGCACACGCTGGCGGTCTGCCCCGCATGGGCGGCGCAGCGCCGGGCCCTCACTGCAGTCATCGGAGTGGATCTCTCGCTACCGGCCGTAGTACGCTCCATGGCCGGTAGCGACAGTTGTTTTACCGCGGTCGCAACCTTCTGCGAGGTAGTAATCTCGCGGAAGGAGGCGGCGGAGAGGGCCCGGGAGGACGACCTCCACTCGGACCCGATCCGCCGCCGGCGAACCGGGCGGCGGAGGCCCGCCTACCACAGCCTCATGCCGCCCTGAGTGTGGCCGCGGGTGGACGGGGTGGGTTTCCCCTCCACCCGCATTAGTTGGCCAGCCGCGAGGGGGCGGCGTCCGCGTGTGCCGGACGTCGCCTAAAAGAGAGGAAAATACATTCACACCCTGCATTCAATACCAACATGATTTGTATTGCGAACTATAGTAATGGTAAAATTAAATAATAAAAATTATAATTTCGAAAAATTTCATTAATCCTTTCAACAACAGGATGTGGTTGCGACCAAGATCACTGTGTTTGATTCAATTGAAAATACTCGTAAGTTTAGAGAAAGCATGATATTTGTCTAACTAAGTAATTAGTATGTTCCTATTTAAATAATTGGTAACTATTAGTGTCTTCTAATAAGAAATCGATGCCCGGTATCCTTAATTACATACACATACCAAAATGTTACTTTATTGTTATTGGAACGAAGTTCCTTATCGCGCGTTGTGAAAGGGGGCTAGACGGAAAAAATTCGTACGAAAATTTGGAACGACACTTTTTTATTAATATAAATTGACGTCTAACTGTGGATACCATACATTAAATTTGCTTTAACGTTCGCCAACGTCCATACCATGTTGAATACACCGGTTCTCGTCCGATCACCGAAGTTAAGCAACATCGTGCGTGGTTAGTACTTGGATGGGTGACCGCCTGGGAATACCACGTGATGTTGGATTTTTGCTCTTTATTTTCGTGTCATCTTGTCAGACATTCAGCGCCATCTATCGAATAGATAGGAAATTATTTCGCAAGGAGATTTTACCAATGTATAAATTGTTTTAATTGTTTTTAATAAGCAGGTAATAGCCGCTTTCATAGATGGCGTTGTAATTAAAATCGTGTCAAATCAGTTTTACTCGATCGTCACAACTTCGTTCCTATCGGGTGTCCCACGACACCACACGGCTTTTTTTTAAATTTTATTTATATCGGCGGACTTAACGCCCAGGGCATTCTCTTCCATTCAACCTTTGGGTGTTGTAGAAATCTATTCTGATTTATTTAACAAATAACATTGTTTTAACATAATCTGGAGAGACAGGCGTACACTTACAAATCGCAACACAAGTCTTACTGATAGACGTTTTACGTGAACGAACTGAATAAATAAATCAAGGTATACCCTTCATCACTTCCGCGCTATGTAATTGGTCGGCAACGTGACTAGTCGTTACACTTAATAGCTCTTGACAGATTTAATATTCTATTATAGTCAATTATTTAAATAAGGCCCAACAGGGATGAGGGGACGCACCAACTCGACTTAAATTACTCAAGGTATAGGTTGAATTCCTAATTGTGAAGACCCTTTTTAGTAAAATGTGATCTTAAATTTATGTTATTCTGATTTCTTTTTTTATGTTATTATGATTCTAGTCCGTGTGGTGACGGATTAAGAATACAGAGTGTCACCACCCCTATTCATCCCGTGGGTGTCGTAACTAAGGGAGAAAACTACGCAGGACGACAGCACTGCAGAGAGAAGGCAAACTTAACACAAACCCTATACATACCCGTCTGGCCAGCGTTGTATAGTAGGCCAAAACCTCCTTTCTAAGGAGAGGCTTATGTCTAGCAGTGGACTATTAAAGGCTGTTGATGTGATGTGATTCTGATTTTATTTAGTGTTATGAAGAAATAATTCCATGTGATATCATACAGTTACATTCCACGGAGTGGCTGATTGAATACCTTACACCCTTTTAATTCCTCAGGCACAACAGCTGGCAATACACTTTTGACTCTTGAGATTCAGATGTCAATAGGCGGCAACAGTATCTAACTTCCCATTACGTTCAAAATTTTGAAGTCATGGCTCGTGCCGAATTTCTACGAGTATTAATTAACTATAACTAAAATAGTAGTTTGAATTGAAGCATGAATCTTCGCGTCGCTACTATACTAACAAATATAATAGATGTGAAAGTTGGTTTGGGTGTTTGTTCATTGGTGTGTTAGGTATGCTTTGACATCTTAACGTCTCTGCCGCACAACAAGAGCGAGTGTCTGATAATTACTTACAGAAAATTTAAGTTAGAAGGTTTCGAGTTCGCCGTATAAGACAGTTTTTACTAGACGTATTCAAAACTGAATCAACCAACTCCGCAACCAACTTTAAAAAACCTATCACCGACTTCAATCCGCCTACGTGATGATGGATAGTAATCCATACCTCCATACTTATATTATAAATAATAAAGTGAGTTTGTTTGTTTGTTACGCTTTCACGCCTAAACCACTATACCGATTAAAACAATTCTTTCACCAATGGAAAGCTACATTATCAGCGAGTAACATAGGCTACTTTACATACCCGAGGGCAAAAGTTAGTAAACTATGTGTTTAATTCCTTAATTTTTCACCCTCGTGGGTGGTAATTTTTGTTCAGATTTGAATGGAACCAAACGCGAAGAACTTTCTCCCAAATAAAACTTAATCTGTTTATAAATGTATTAGGTAAGACGCAAAAAAAAACAAATGAATTAAGAAGCTTAATTTTTTCGAATTCGTTTAAAAATATGTCTCTTTAATCAGTATACAGCTATATGTATATTATGTAAACCTATATTTAGAATGGCCTATGGGTAAATGAACGGTTTTCTTTAGCCAACATATTACGTAATAGGAATCGGGTACAAATTAAGCAGAGTGCACACGAAATCCTAAAGGATGTGTTAATATTCCACTCACGTACTAACCTGTTGTTACTTGTTAAGGGTAAGTTGGGACTACTTTTTGTTTTGGGTGCAAAAGTTTGCGATTTTCTGTTGTTTTCACAGAGTCAACTATTGGGTATTAGTACTATATACAAGTAGGTATATCTATATAAGTAAAAGTAGGTATACATATATATAAGTAATATGTGCATTGCATTGCAATATATGATGTGGGTAGGATTAAAATAATTTTGTTTCTGTTTGGGTTTATAGAATTTAAGACAGTACAATTGCCTATGTACGTGTAGCTTCTTTATTAAAATTTGTTAAATGTAAAGCTATTAACCAAATATTTATAATAAATTTTGTTTGCTTTAATACTGTTTGAGGATTTTGTTTAAAATTTTTGTGAAGTATCACATACACACATTTAGACCTTTATTGTCACGTAATATTTATTTGTTACCCATGCATGCTCGTCGGAATATTTCATAGTTCTTAGTGTATCTATCCGTGTGGTGACGGATTGAGAATACGGAATGTGGCAACCCCTATTCATCCCGTGGGTGTTGTGAGAGCCGACTAAGGGAGTAAACTACGCAGGACAACAGCACTGCAAAGACAAGGAAAACTTGACATAAACCCTGTACCAACCCGTATGGCCAGCGTGGTATAGTAGGCCAAAACCTCTTTTCTAAAGAGAGGCCTATGTCCAATAGTGAACTGTTGAAGACTGTTGATGTGATGTGATGATGATTAGTGTATAAGTTCTCATATAAGTGAATGTACAAATTCTTATGTGAATAAAGATTTCTGAAACCAAAAAAAAGTTTAACGTACTATTTCTGTGCAGAAGTGAGTATAAATTTGTACAGTCGTCGAGTAATCCTGTAATTCGCGTCATTAAAGGGCCTGCTGTTTAAGTGGTCAGCGGTCACAGGTTCGATTTCCACCCAGATTAAATTATCTATTAACATATATGTATGTATTTAAAAAATTGTAAGTATGCGTATCACTAGTCTCTTTACCATATTACAGGTTCTGCCTAGTTATGTCGTCTGTTAGATATGTAAGGTACTTCTTATTCTTAGAGTCAGTTTAGGAGATGATATATATGTACATCTCAGAGAGACAGCCTATCCTGCGCTTCATAGATCTATAAATAGAAAAAGTCCTACCTTATTTTATTGTATAAAGGTGTTTCTGTATTTCTATTTGTACAGTAATATGTCTCTCTTACAAATTTACTTTTAGGAACCCCAAGGCTCACATTCGTATCATCCAGGGTTTTCCCATAAGAATAAAAATACTGCCACCGGCGCTTGACACCAAAAGGCTATAAAAGCCATCAGTCATTGTCTATAGAGCCATGTTGAGCTATGTATTATTTATAGCTAAATTTTAGGGTTGACAGTTAAAACTAAATGTTAAATATTCACTACTGATTTTTCGACATTTGATATTAATGACCTATATTCTTATTAAACCATAACTATTATAAGTAGTGAATTAATGTTCCTTATATGCCCGTATGGTGACGGATTAAGAATACGGAGTGTCATCACCCCTATTCATCCTGTGGGTGTCATAAGAGCCGACTAAGGTAGCAAACTACGAAGGACCTGTTGTCCTGCGTAGTTTACTCCCTCACTGCAAAGGGAAGGATAACTTGAAATCACACATAACACTTCTTTACTTAAAATTGAGAAAAATCTGATAAATATATTATGTCATAGATTGTGCCTCATATGGACTGTCGCAGTCACAACATTATGAGGATCTAGATACTAACTAGGCCTTTAAACTCGTTTTTTTTTAATACCATTAAACTATTAATGTAATTGGCATGATTTAAATATGAAAAAATAATAGTTAAAAAACTAAAAAAAACGCTTTTTATAGAAAACAAAACTAAAAAATAGAAAATATATTTTAATAAATTTGAAAATAAGCGTTGGGTGCCTGTTGTCAATAGTAAAAAGCACCCCATGCTTTCTTTTCAAATATATCTATATTTTTTTAATTTTTTTTTTTCAAATTAATGTATTGTCATCGGTGCTCGATATATTTACAAAGTTTGAACGAATTCTGACCGTTTAAAGTCAGTCAAAATCACGCCCAAAGGAGTCGGTTACAAACAAACATACAAACATACAAGTGAAGCTAATATAAAGCGTGTAAAAACTCAAAATATCTTTACTTCATAAATTTTTTAAATCCGTTTCTATGTACTCTTAAGTCATATATCAGCACACACAATAGCAACAAATAGGCCTCTCCCATTGCACGCCACTTAGATCGATTTTGGGCATCTCGCATCCAGCTCCTGCCAGCCATGTTTTGTATTATTATATAAATGAGCTACTAAATAGAGTTCATAGATCTCATATAAAATGTCAATGGTTAAAAAAATATATTATTGTTCGGAACAGGTTTAATTCTGTAGGTGCAACCCTATTCTCGATGGTCCGCCACAGTTATGGGGCGGTGCAGATATATGGCATAAAATTCACTTGATTTTTATTGTTCTACATCTATGGTTTGTGTTAAGTGGGGAATAGTTTATTGAGTGGGATATTATAGGACCTGGGATGAGGACGTATGTGAGTGTGTTGGCGACAGCTTCGAACGAAAAAATATAAAAGAATTTTTGCTATTTTCCATTATGTTTTTGAAGACTTCACGTTCTACTTAATTTATACTAAGAAATAGTTTATTTTGTAAACTGAGTTTTGGTTATTGTTACAGTTTCGTATACTACTAACTTTAAAGTTATTGAAACATTGTAACTTTTAACATTTACCTAAGTTTTAATTATAGAATAATAAAACTCTGACTTTGAATTGAATTTTGATAAAACCTTGATACCCGCCTAGAAGAGAATCTATATTTTTGTTACCGTTATTAATTTCTCGTATAGTTAGTCTGTTTAAAAGAGAAAAAATATACAAATAGTAAATTTCATTCAACATTTAATAACAAAAGTGTCATGATATATCAGTGACTGATGTATTTTAGTTAAGCGGAGTTTTACTACATTTATTCAAATCCTATATGACTTCGTCATTGGTATTTCTACCAGACCGATAGGACCTTCAAACCTTCAAGAAAAGAGCTTACTCCTTTCTAAAAGGCCTTCAACGTGTATGTGACCTCAGAGTTGCAGTCGGTTATGGGCGGCGGTAGCCTTTCCATCAGGTGACCCTTCTACTCGTTTGTTTCCTCTACAATAAAAAGAAAAAAAAAGGTGCTTCTCGACCAGAGTGATACCACGGCGTCACTCGTCACTTACCACCAGCTCATTTGCCCCCTGTTAGTCTTTCTGGACCTTATTTGCTTATGAATTTTATTTTTTCAATATTTAACAGCAGTACCCTCTTTCACTGTCTGATCTCTACTGACGAAGAAACCGCGTAACCATACTCTCAAAAAAATTTAAACACACATATTATGAATAAATTACAAACAGATACAGAACAGTTAATTATTCGTCCTGGATGGGAACCCAGCAATCAGGATTCTTTTCTTTCTTTTTGCTTTTTATATAAAAGACAACTCCCGCATTATGAATATATCCTGTGTCGCGGGGGACTTTACAAACATACATGAAACGAACACAAAGAAAACCAAGACTCAGGATCACTAATCTTTAGACCAATAGGCGTGTTATGTAACAGACATTTTAAGAACAGTACGCATTACTAGAAAATAACATACAAGTTCAAAGATTAACATAAAATTGGAGATGATTTCTTATCTTTCCATTCATCCTCTCATATACTGACAACCAGAAAATTGCCAGAATATCTCTTCCCATCTTATCAGCTGTACATTAACAGTGTATAGGCTAATAGAAACTAGGGATTGTGAGCCTGCAGATTGAATACGAATGAGAGGCGTCTTCAGCTATTCAGAGTACAGATAAGCTTCACTGAATCAACGGAGTCTAGGAAAGCAATGCGAAATCGTACTTAAGATGTACAAATATATGTACAATAGATTTAGATAGAATAATAAGTTTAGTTGCGGGTATTCATATAGCACAGATTTGCTTGACTTACGTGTGTCTTTTAAAACCAAAGAAAAATAAGGCGATTCAATTATAATCATTGTTCCAACTCTATGGTGATAAGAAAGAGAGGCCGTGAGTTTTTTTTTCATTCCTTCTCAGCAACATCATCAACAGCCTTTAATAGTCCACAGCTGGCCATAGGCCTTTTCGTGGGAAGGACATTTTGACTTTCCATACCACGCTGGCCAGACGGGTTGGTATAGGATTTGTGTGAAGCTTACCTTCTCTCTGCAGTGCTGTTGACTTCATTTCGTAAAATTTATCAGATGTTCGCAAATAGAAAGCCACTTAGAATAGTTCTAATTTGAGAACCACTGGCAGATATTGCTTTTTTCTTCTTTTTTTTTAATATTTTCACACATCTCACACACGGCCGTCTGATCCCAAACTAGGCAGAGCCTGTACTATGGTAACCAGACTGCTGATAAACATACTTATGTATTTCTAAATACATACATAATATAGATAAATTACACCCAGACACAGAACAAACGATTGTGCTCATCACACAATTATTTGTCCTGGGAGGGAATCAAACCCACGAACTCCGGCTCAGCAGTCAGGGTCACTAACCACTAGACCAACAGGTCCGTCATTACTTAGGTATCTATTATTATGATCCATTCAGATACTAAGTTTGCTGTTAATGTTGAGTGTGAATCGTACATATTTTCTTTTCATACATTGAATGTTACTTACGCCTTTTAGTGTTGCTTAAACCACAAAGTCACAAATATCTTACTAATGCTGATTTTATTAAAATGTTCCTTAAAAACGAATTTTATGCTAAAGACTTAAAAGAAATAGAAAATAATTTTCACTCCCAATTTTATTTTTTAGTTAAAGTACGGTAAACATCTTAGGGAAAGACCGTGTCTTTGTACCTATTTGTGTACTTAACAATTATCTGACAGGTTAATTTCCCTCCAAGATTTTCGTTTAATTAATTCTGTGTGGTTTAGGTTCATCCGATATTTTATATCTAATATCAAATTGCAGAAGCCTTCAATTGGCTTATGGTAATTATGAAAAGGTTAAATTTAGACATGGGTTAGGATTTTATCAGAAGTTTACTCGTATTCATTTTTTGCAGCTTCTGAATATTTCCGAGGTCAGCATTATTATTAAAACTTAATCCCCCTAAATGGAAAGATTTCTTTGCATGCTCGTCTATCGCTGGTAGTCTGGGTATTGCTAAAACAAAAAAGTAAATTAAAGTTAAGTATTCCAAAAGGTATAGAATAAACTATGCTTACCTACTTTTGATGTCTCTCTAAACAAATGTTTTTCTAATTTTCACTTGACGCTATAAAAGAGATCTGGGATTACATCTTATGAGCAATGTAGAGATTGACATTTTGTTTTTATTATTACTTAATAATCTTATCTCTCTATTGTCTTTTCTATTGTCTTTTCTATGAAATTGACAAAGTGAGTGTAGGGAGATTATCTATGCCGACATATAAAAACTAGCTTTAGAGAGTTTAAATGCTTAAATCAAATTCCACAGAGGTTATTTATTACTATAATACACTAAGCCATGGAAAACGTTTGGCGGCTAAACGCCGACTGACTAATAGCGCGATTGAAACGGAACGTACAGTGAGTTTGTTAATTGGTTTATTACACTTCCACGCCTTAGCTTCTCAAACGATAATTATCATCGGCCTTTGATAGTCCAGTGTTGGACCTTAGAAACCTCCTTAGAAAGGATGTTTTCACCTACTATACCACGCTGGACAGACGAGTATAGGGTTTGTTTCTAGTTATCCTCCTTTTTGTAGTGCTATTGTCCTGCCTAGTTTGCTCCCTTAGTCGGCTCTTACGACACCCACGGGATGAATAGGGGTGACATTCCGTATTCTTAATCCGTCACTACACGGATAGGACAGTTTATTAAGTTCGCTAGTCTTAATAATAAAAAAATTAAAGTTTGTCTTTAAAACAATGCTTTTTGTCTTCTTCTATCTTCTTTAAATAATGCCAACCACCACAATCGATTACCTTTTTGTATCTTTCGAACAAGTTTTGACAGGTGATGCCATCTGTCACCCTAGCAGAAGCAGGCCGGGGTGACGGCGAGCGCGCTTCCAGGAGCACAGAGGTAACATGGGGTTTCCCACACAGGGGGGGGGGGGATCGTCTACCCGCCGTAGATGGCCCGAGGTACGTCGGGGCACCAGGGATTTTCTTTCTAGGATACACCTGGTTCCCCGACAACTGGTACCTGAAACGGCGTGCGGTTTTAGTCGGTTCGAGTCCGACATTGCCACAGGCAAGTGGTATAAGATGGGATTTCCGCACAGAAACATAAAAAAGGGCACATACACTTCATCCAGAGAAAATTTGTTATGCCTGAGAAATAGATTGTTTGTCAAAATTTACACATGACACACAATCGCAAATGGCACTGCAGTTTTTGTCACTCTCGCTATAAAGCAGTAACTAATCTAATCATTTACTTTGTTACACAAACCCTTTATGTGTTGGTCTCATTTAGACGCCATATTCCTGATGTAGTTCAATATCAGCACTCCTTAAATTTATGCAGATTCTAATGGACTATTTGTGTAGTTGTAAGACCAGCATATTTATTGACCTCAGATGAATGTGTTTTCTTAAGAATACTTTTTATGGTATAGGAGATAAACGTGGGAGAAACGTATCTGTGTGGTGACGAATTAAGACTACGGAGTGTAGCCACCCTTATTCATCCCCTGGGTATTGTAAGAGCCGTCTAAGGAAGCAAACTACGCAGGACAACAGCACTGCAAAGAGAGGGAAAACTTGAAACAAACTCCATTCCAAACCCTTTGGCCAGTGTGGTATTGGAGGCCAAAACCCCTTCCTAAGGAGATGCCTATGTCCAGCAGTGGACTATTAAGGCTGTTGGATAGTCTTAAAACCCTGTATTTCTTAATTTTTCATTCTTTTTCCGTTTAATTTTTTTTCTTACAATTTTAATAGGATCAAACGGAACGTATACTTTTCCAAGTAAAATAAGAATTTTACATATCATTTCACAAGTGAGTTCTGAGGTAACAAACATGAAAAAAAAACATTCCAATTGAGAACCTCCTCGTTGAAGTCGGTTATAACATATTTATACGAATAGAGAATGTTCCACAGAAACTAATACGAAACAAAAGTATCTGTAACTTACAATGATTGCTTTGGGACAGGGAGGCATAACATATATTTTTATTATGCCATTAATTCGGAGCAGAAGTAACAGGCATAATGATATAGGTTTATGATCTCAGGGTTCATTAGGTCTATCTTATGTGATAGATATATGAAGCATTTAATGTAATACTCATGAATGAGTTAGATGGCGTGTCTGATTTAAGATAAACTTGTATACTGAGTCGGGAAGTTTACAGAACGAAATCAAGAACAGTCCTGGAATGGAGACCTGTGGAGGAACAGGTGTCATGTTCCTCCAACACAAAGGGAGGATCCTTCACACAGGCGAGGTGATCATGCCGGGCGGGCCACAGCCCAACGGTTGATGTTGGGAAGTTGTATATATGTTAATAAGAGAGAGAATAGTTAATATCACGATTCAGGATTAACAGTTACTACGTAGTTCGGTGTGTCTTCGTTAGGTGGTGCTGTAATATGTTTCTTCGTTTTCACCGTATGTGGAAGTCGCCAGAGAGACCACTGAACACAAAGAGCAGATTAGGATGTTTATAAACGTGTACTAAACGAAGACTTTATGTTAGTCATTGACGAGGTCCTATATAATTTTCTAATGTTCTACCACAATCACACAACGCCATCTAGTCCCAGACTATTTTTTTTTTTTTAATGGGACTAATCCCACCCACACGCCCACCACTGTAACTCCTGTACACCAGGATCCACAGCAGTGACCCACGAACACACCGAGTTATGACACTCGGGAAGTCCCAGGAAGAAATTAAACTGTCTTGGAACCCGCAACGAAATTAATCAGAAGAAAATTGTAGGAGTTGGAAATACAGTAAATCCACTTCCCTCCTTAGCAAAGCGGGAGACAAAATGAAGTAAAATAGGCATACACCCTTTTAAACAGGGAAGCACCACGGCCACAAAATATTACGGGTCCTACATGAGCTATATTTGATTTCTATAATATGTATGGCAGAATCGCCTAAACGCACGGAAATTCACCCTAGTTGACACAAGATCCCCATAGTATACCGCCCCAGATGTCACCTGCAAGCTATTCAGCATTATATTACGTTCATTATACCAAAGACTACATTCCCAGAGGATATGATGAGCAGACTGTTCATAATGAGAGTTAGGTGTTGAGCATTGACACAATGGTGACTCGACTAATTTAAATGAATACAACTTGCTCTTAAAGTTACCATGACCCGTAAGAAATTGAGCGACACAGTGATCCACCTCAAGCCATATCCTCGACAACCGTTCGCGAACAGATGGAAAAAATTGGTAAAGATGGCGCCCCTTGGATGATTCGTCCCAGCGTTGCTGCCATTCGTCTATGAGGTCATTATAGACATCGGACTGCTGTTGAAGCAATCTTGTAATTTTACCGCGATCCCGCGCGCCCAAGTAATCGCATTCCATGTTTTGTCTGGAATAGTACATGGCTGCACGTCTCTGCACCTCGAGATCGACCGGAAGGAAGACTAAGCAAAACTTGTACTATGGGTACTAGACAACTGATATAAATACATTTTTTTTTTTGGTAAATATAAATATTTTACATAGAAAAACCCAGACCAAATCAACCATTAAATGTTCATACACACAAATGTTTGACTTGAGCGGGAATCTTTGACTTTGGAATAGCAGTCCGTTACATAAATCACAACGCCATCCGGTCGTCTAAACGTCTATAAATATTCAGCAATATTGGGTGTCCTAGGACTAAAAGAATGATGGTGATATTCATACTGGAAGACGGAACGTGGCTGGGTACATACAAGGTTGTATGAGGTGACTTCACCTGGTGAAGATCGCTGGAAACCGTTGGATGCGAAGAGTGCTCCGAGGAATTGTTCGGACTAATACTAGCCGCAAATTTCCGCCATCGTTCCACAAGGCAAAATTTTCATCCTCATTACCTGGATAGTTGGCGCTCCACTACTGTGTGCTTTTCGAGACACTTTTTGCCCCGCACAACCAATCTGTGGAACGGGTTATCGCCTGCGGTATTTCCGGACCGATACGACCTTCAAACCTTCAAGAAAAGAGCGTACTCCTTGCTAAAAGGCCGGCAACGCGTTTGTGACTCCTGAGTTGCAGACGTTCATGGGCGGCGATAGTCACTTTCCATCAGGTGACCCGTCTGCTCGTCTGCCCCCCCTAACATATTTTTCTAACAAATTTTTATTGGACACTTTAAGATATAAGTATCACTTTAGGATATAAGTGTCCGTGTGGTGACAGATTAAGAATACGGATTGTCATTACCCCCAATCATCCCGTGGGTGTCGTGAGAGCCGACTAAGGGAGCAAACTACGCAGGACAATAATACTGCAAAGAGAATAAAAACTTGACACAAACCCTATACCAAGCAAACCAGTAGGCCAAAACTTACTTTTTAAGGAGAGGCCTATGTCCAGTAGTGAACTGTTAAAGGTTGTTGATGAGAATATACCAATGATTCGGTTAATATAGAATTAAGCAAATCAACTAAACGTAAACCACTATTTGAAATTGTAAAGGAAAACAGAGGGTGGGGGAAAAATGCCCAAGATTGCCAGAAACGATATTGAAGCTCATATTTTTAGCTACAACCCCGCAGTTAGCCATTCCCGACGAAGTAATGCCCACAACATAAGATATCTCCCTAGGACATTGACTGATGATAAAATGTTTAGCGACTTTAAAACCTAATATCCTAATTTCAAACTGTATAAGGCAATGTACAGACAGACATTGAAGACTATGAATATATCATGCAAATATCATAAAGGCGATAAATGTGTTTATAAAATTGCATTTAGTCACTACAATATGAGTTCAGAACTAAATAATAATAATAATAATATACCTCACCCATTTCAGACACGGCTGTCTGATCCCAAACTAGGCAGAGCCTGTGCTATGGTGACCAGACTGCTGATAAACATACTTATATATTTTTAAATACATACATATTATAGATAAATTACACCTAGACACAGAACAAATGATCATGTTCATCACACAATATTTGTCCTGGGGTGGAATCGAACCCACGACCTCCGGCTTAGCAGTCAGGGGCACTAACCACTCGACCAACAGGCCAACAGGCCAAATGAAAAGAAAGTAATCTTACTAGGTTTATAAATTGACATAATCAAATAGATTTACGTACATATCGAAACTACTTTATTTATAAAGCTAAAAGGCTACCTCAAATTTTGCAATAACTCCCAAAAAGGTACGACTTATATTATATAAACGGCACGCTGTCAATAAGAAATCATTTCACGGCCCTCCTGTAAAATTTAGTTTTATGCAGATACTGGGTTTTGATGTTTTGATTTTGATGTCAGTAAAATGTTTTTACAACAATTGAGAGCCACCAACGCTTGTTCACGATACAATGATTTACCTTTTTGTACTTATACAAAAAAAAAAAACTACTTTTTAATTCGGCTGGCTAAAAAAACGTGTATTTTAGTTTTTCAAACAATCTTTCATTACTGAGTGACTGAGAATACCTGTGCCACCCTCCCTCCGTAATACGTTTTGGAGGAGGGGAGGTTTTTAGAATTATTACAATAATTATCTTGCCCCTCTCCAGCAAAAACCGACTGAAACGGGACAGAAAGCTTGTGACAACTGTCTCCTCATAGCAAACAACAAACAAATATATACATGTAAATATTTTGAAAGAAATTTCAATTGCTAATCCACATATAAAAGAATTCGGATATTGAGTAACAGTTATAAAAACGCTTTATATCACACTGTGATAGCATATTGTCTGTCTATTGCCTATTTTCTTGAATGATCGTACACCTTTCCCCGGTAACGTTTACTGTTTTTATACAGAGAAATAAATATTGCTTTCTTTTGAATCAAGAATGAGAAAAGTGACACCTCACATATTTCAATCTTTATAGATTGACGTAAATTTAGTTATAGGTGATATTCCAACCTTAAATAAAGTTATATCTATGTTCTATATCTATGTGTATATGTACATGTGTAGGTATTTCACTGGACTAGTTGGTTTAGATTATTTATTGAACCTGGGAAGACCAAATTGCACCATCTAAAACAATCTTTGTATGTGTGTTTGAATGGTTCTCTGGATAACTTAACTGCACTATTGAAAGTTTTTTTTTCTTCTTTAAAAAAGACAGCTCCCGTACTAGGATTACATCCTGTGTTGCGGGGGATTTTACAAACATACATAAAATGGACACAAAGAACACCCAGACTCAGAACAACAATTTGGGGGTTTGAACCCACAACACTCGGTGCAGTAGGAAGCGGCGTGGTGACAGCTTAAATCACTACGCCATCCGTGCAGTCAACAACTCTATTTTTATCAGTCAGTTTAAAAATATTAATTTTATTTAACAAGGAATTCTACTTAAAGAAATAGAAATGTACAAGTTTATAGCAATGGGCATGTCCCCTATTACGTAAATGGCACTAAAATTGTAGTTGCCAACATATTTGATACGCTTCTGTTTATCCCATCCAGGATAAAAGCGTGAGTAATTATGTCTCTATGAAAAGTTTACATTCGGATCATCATTATCATCAACAGCCTTTACTAGTCCAATGCTGGACATAGGCCGCTTCTTAGAAAGAAGGTTTTGGCCTACTATACCACGCTGGCCAGACGGGTTGGAAAAGGTTTGTGTCAAGCTTTCCTTCTCTCTGCAGTGCTGTCGTCCTGCGTAGTTTGCTCCCTTAGTCGGCTCTTACGACACCCACGGGATGAATAGGGGTGACATTCCGTATTCTTCATCCGTCACTACACGGATAGGACAGTTTATTAAGTTGGCTAGTCTTAATAATAAAAAAATTAAAGTTTGTCTTCAAAACAATGCTTTTTGTCTTCTTCTATCTTCTTTCAATAATGCTAGCCTATAATGTCGTACTGCTCGATTCGAAAACTAGTCAGTTACATCTAGGTTCTCCTCAAAATACAATAAATCCGGATCGCATAAAGCAAGTGATCTTGTGCTTCGCATATGACGGGCCTATTGGTCAAATGGTTAGTGAACCTGATTGCTAAACCGGAGGTCGTGCGTTCGATTCCCACCCAGGACAAATATTGTGTGATGAGCACGGTCATTTGTTCTGTGTCTGGGTGTAATTCATCTATAATATGTATCTATTTAAAAATATATAAGTATGTTTATCAACAGTCTGGTTGGCTTAGTACAGGCTCTGCCTAGTTTGGGATCCAGACGGTCATGTGTGAAATGTATGAGAATATTATATTATCTCGGATAATATAAGGGGATACTTAAAACAATCAATTTAACGACATATTTCTAAGTAATATGTATTAAGAGTAATACGTCTGTATCCACATTTTATGTGCTATAAAGGCAGCTAGTAACATAGAGACATTAAATTTGATGTCCCGTGGAGTAAACGAATGCCCTGAAGATTGGACGCCATAACTCATATGATTTGTGGATGAAATAAATCTGAGACATTACAGAGGAAATTAACAGTGATTTCTTAAAAAATCTGCTTTCGGATTTAGTTTAAAATGTTAATTAGCTTTCAAACTCCTGGTTACAACATTTTGATTACGAAATACTTTCATAAATAGTCTTGTAAATGCCGGAAGTGTTTTGATTATCAGCGGGGTTTGGTGACATAGACATAGGTCTCTCTTTAGAAAGGGTTTTTGTCCAGTTTTCATTATTCAAACATGATCATTTGTCCACTTTTGGGTGTAATTTATCTAAAATATATATGTATTTGGAAATATATGTTTATCAGCAGTTTGGTTAAAATAGCACAGGTCCTGCCCGGTTTGGGATCACCCACTTGACGGCAATAAGCAAGCCTAGAGTGCAAGCAAGAGTGTATTTGGTCATAAATTGTATCTGTGTATTTGACAAGATGTTCTTTTTACCGATTGAGTTTGATTGACCCCCTGATGTGAGTGACCCCATGATGTTATTGACCCCCTTCTTATTTATTATATATATATTATCTTCTTATTTTGGGGGCATAAACGGTGGCAATGTACTTGTATCTCTTAATTTGTAGGGGTCCACGGACCCGTAGTCACTTACCATCAGTACCGTACCGTTTTACATAACAGCAAAACCCCTTTGGGGAAATAGGCCTGAGTGTCTATTTATGGAGGTATGAATTTAAGGTTAGGTATTTTAGCATCAGTGTTTATAACTTGTCGTGACTGATGACAAATACTATTGTAAAATTTTTACCTATTTATAATATTTTTTGAAAGAAATAACTGTTAATACTAAGTAATGATAATGTTTCCAAAAAAAATGCTTCTTAAGTATCTTAATTGTCATAATCGTAATGGACCTCATTCCAATCTCGTGATAAATCAACTAACAGAAAAGAGATGCTTTAAGAAAAAAAATACTTTTTCTGAACGTTAATTTTTTCACCAAACTTATCTCAAAAATTCAAAATGGCCTCGAATTATACTTTGGCTTAAAAGATTACTCGAGATAAATTCTGGTAGACAATGCCACAATTGTAAGTGAGGTCAATGAAACTAAAAATAGTCTTTTACATTTAAAACATTTCTTAGTATTTGATTTTCTAATGGTTTAGCTAAACTTTTAGCTTTTGTTATGTCTAAAGTTACATTTAGAACAATGATTTTGTAAAAGGGTTTTATGTAATTTAAATATTAGCTTTAATATAACTTTAAATTATTTAATCACCTGGCACTTTACACTTTTTTTTTCTTTTTTTTTTTAAACACGACCAACAAACAAGCAAACACAACTTCTGCATTTGGAATAAGTATATCCTGTGTCGCGGGGGACTTTACAAACATATATGAAACGGACACAAAGAACACCCAGACTCAGAACAACAATTTGTGGATCACATAAAGTGTAGTCCCATGTGGGGATCGGACCCACAACACTCAGCGTAGTAGTAAGCGGCGCAAGCCCGGGTGGCTTACGCCGCTTGCAGTATGCAGTCATTTTGCAGCCTATTTCTTAATATGTAAGAAATCAGCTTTTACCCGCGGCTCCACCCGTATGTCATTTATCGCGGCAAAACTGCATATGTCTTTCCACAAGAATAAAAGTATATCCATGCCGAAATGCTCCATTTAGTTAAAATCAGTTGAGTGGTTTAGCCGTGGAAGCGTAACAGACAGACATAGTTACTTTCTCATTTATAACATTATTGTGATATTAGAACGAATAATTTACTTAGAAAAGTGTCACTACATCATGATGATTTGTAATAAACTACAATACAATAATTTATTACGTGAATTAGCCTGACTCAGTCAGCCTGTGACTACGGCCAGTGCAACATGGTCGGAATGCCAGGCTATTCAAAGGTAGCCTGATTGCGGCTATCGTGCGGAGCGAGTGTGCGTGGAACTCTGCCGTCTCCTTCTGCGAGCAAGTTATGCTCGCGAAGGAGACGGCGGAGCGGGACCGGGAGAGGTTTAGAACTCTCCCGGCCCGCCAGGCCCGGGCACGGGCCAGGCAGCGCAGGCGACTCAGGCGCCGGAGGTCGCAGAACGACCTCCGTCCTCCATAAGCGCAGGCCTGGGGGTGACAGGTGAGGCCATCTGTCACCCTAGCAGAAGCAGGCCGGGGTGGCGGCGAGCGCGTTGCGAAGCGCGCTCGCTTCCAGGGAGCACAGGGAACATGGGGTTCCCACACGGGGCGGGGGTCGTCTACTCGTCTGTAGATGACCCGAGGTATGTCGGGGCACCAGGGCTTTCCTTTCTAGGGTATACCTGGTTCCCCGGCTATTAGTACCCGGCGAAGGCGTGCGGTTTTAGTCGGTTCGTGTCCGACATGCCACCGACAGGTGGTATCCGAGGGGATTTCACACGGAAAAAAAAAAAAAAAAAAAAAAAAAAAAAGGCTATTCAAAGGTATGCGCATTAATTACCATTTTCCAAGCAAATTTTATAAACTAATATAAAATTTAAGTCTTTAGTAAAACATAAACTATCTGGAAAGGTTTACTACACGGTTAGAGATTATTTAGATGACAAATTTGCTTGGGATTGATGCTGCTCACTCCCGCTTTTACTATCATTTCCTATCATTGTTGTTATGCTTGAAAGGGATGGGCATTTATTGTATTCTTGTATTTCGTGTTTCGTTTCTTTTCAATTTATTTACTTTTCCATTGAACTTGAATTGTATAGTATTTTTTTTTTGTAATTATGTAAATGTAAGTATAGTGTAGGCTTATAATGTTAGTATTTAGAAACTTTCTGGTGGTTTTTAATGGTTTCCTCGCCCTACTCAAATGTCCTGATGGCTGTAGTGTCGCGCTTCGGATCGTTGTTCTTGACTAATATCTGTTAGGCTACACGATGGCTCGTATGCCATCTGTATTGACAGGCCGAGTCAAAACTATGGTTCTTTCTTCAAAAGGTCTACCCAGACCCTACACTGTACTCACACAGTTTTGTTTAACTTTGTTTACGAACTAAAAGAAGACACCTCTGTGGTTTGTTTCGGCGTTTCTTCCCAGAGTAGGTCTTAGGAAATGCCGGCTCCATCTAGCTGTAAAGTCCGACTTCTAAAAATATCTGAAAAGATTAACTTATAGAAATAAATACCATTTCATATCATTTACAATAAACATTATTATAGATTCAAACGAAACTCATTCTTGGGCATAAATACCTGTTTTTATAAACTACAAAATAGTTTATATCAAACATTCCTAAATCAAGTTTTGACACATCCATAATGAGAAATTCCAATTACCTAAAATGCTCTTCTAAATAACATTTCTAGCTCCAACAAATTTGATGTTTTTGATAACAAAACAAATTAAATTGTAACATTTGACCTTTTGGAAACTAGTACTGAGAGTTCTCGATTTAACTGAAGTTATTAAAAACTAAAATTATAGAAGTGAGCGGCGTTCCGTTTGATATTTAATAGCGTACAGCCATTAAGGTGACCGTAAAAAATAATTTGATGGGATAAATAACTAACCCGTTCATAAAAGCTGTTTCTTGTATTTGTTGTTTAGTGATCGCTTACAGGATCAGTTAACAGAATTGAGACTGTATAAAACTATTAATGAACCTAAATCATTTCTGTATGATGAAAGATCTCATCAGATCGGAAGCTTAAGAAAACCTTTTGGGACTGTATTTTTTTTAACCTGGAGACCAAGATATGTATAAATTATATTCTAGTACAGTATGTCGGTTACCGCGGTAAAAAGTATTTATATAAATTTCATCTAAATAGGTTCAGCGGTTACTGATTCGCTCGATACAAACTTCCACTCCTCTTGTCACCCTCTTAACTGATGATTTCTATCTTGTGTCCTTTCCAGGGACTCAAATTATCTCTACACCAAATTTCATTTTAATCGGTTTAGCGGTTTAAGCGTGAAGAGGTTACAGATAGACAAACACACTTTCTATCTCCTTTCTAAGGAGAGACCTATGTCCAGCAGTGGACTAGTAAAGGCTGTTGATGTGATGTGATGTGAAACACACTTTCGCATTTCAAATACAACAACAAAATCATTATATATTTGTCTTAAATTATGAGTTTATAAGTTGAATGATGGTTTGTCTCAATCATCATCGTGGTCATCATCATGAGCGTATCGCAGTCCAATGCTGGACATAGACCTCAATAACCATACATAAATTAATTTCCTAAACATAATCCCTAACAGTATGAGTTATTAAATTAAATCATAATATATAATATAATTTTTTATGTCAACACTCGTACATTCAAATAAATATTATGTTTTATGTGCAATATGAAATTTAAAAAGTTGTATAATATAATTTTTTAAACTTCATGTCCGTAAAACGTTGTAAATGTGTATTAAATGTATGTATGTCCGTATGCGTTAAATGGGACATGTCCGTAAAACTATAATTATTTGGTGACCATGGTCTTGCCGTACCGGACAAAGGTTCACGTTAATGGGTATGGTTTGAATCTAAAACTATTGTCTTAAATGAAGGCAGAAGGCGTTCAGTTGTTTCGTTTATATACTTTGCGTATTGGTTTTTATTATTTTCAGATGTGGTGGTAAGGTTATCTTCAGTATAATGTATTTGAATGTGTCCATAAAAATCGAATTAAGTGGCGTGCAATGGGAGAGGCCTTTGTCCAGCAGTGGACTGCGATAGGCTGATGATGATGATGATGATGTGTCAATTTTTTCCCTTAATACAGCTCACACTAGATCGTCAAAAATTACAAAGTAAGCAGAACCTGTACTTTGGTAACCAGAATTTTGATAAATATGCTAATATATTTTTAAACTAGCTAGTATTTAAAAAGCACGGAATTAGTGGGTTCGATTCCCGGACCTTGTAAAATTTTATAGGGTTTTCTGAGAGAAAGAAAACTCTAAGTTACTCGTTATATAGACTACCTTGTAGTAAAATATTATCAAAATCAGTCCAGCCGTTTAGAAGATTATCCGGAACAAACAGACAGACACGCAGACAAAAAATAATGAAACTGGTTTTTATGTATAGTTATAGTGCAAATAACCGTGTGAGCATGAATAAACCTATTATTTTGACATTATAAACATAAACTTTAATTTTATTTATTTGTATAGAAGATGTATATACATATATATATATATATATGTATATATTCTTGATCAATGACACCTAGACATAGAACAAATGATCGTACTCAATACACAATCATTTTTCCTGGGTGGGAATCGAAGCCACGACCTCTGGTTTATCAGGCAAACACACATTCGAGCAAAAAAACGGCATTAGCTTTACCGACTTACAAAACGTTCTTATATTTGAGTCAGGATATGTAGCTTGCAGTTCACAAAGATTTGGTCTACGTAAAAATGCTGCAGCGGAACGATAGTATATAGAAGTAGATCGTAATTGTCGGTCGTCTGTAGATGGCCCGAGGTGCGTCGGGGCACCAGGGATTTCCTTTCTAGGGTACACCTGGTTCTCCGACTACTGGTACCTGAGACGGCGTGCGGTTTTAGTCGGTTTGAGTCCGACATTGCCACCGGTAAGCGGTATTTCCGCAATGCAATCAACATGGTCGATTCACTACTTAAAATAATTAAATTAAAAATAATTAAATATCCCCGACACACATTTAGGATTCGAAATTTGCCATAGTGTATAGTATTCTAATAGTCAAGCTCTTTCATTTGATACCCATATTGAAGGAGTTGTGAAAAAATATGTAAACCGCCATTTTGTGGCGGCGGCCATCTTGGACCGATTTTCATTAAACATAGCTAAGAACATTCCACACTAATTCACCTTTCAAACAAAAAAAAACTTGATTCAGCACAGACAGATACACACCCACAGACACGTCAAATTTATAACACCCCGTTGTTTTTGCGTCGGGGTTATAAAGGTCACACACTTGAGATAAAGATGAAAAAAACCCTAAATCTTTAATAAATAATTATTAAATGTAGGAATGTTTAGTCTGATCAATGAGTTACAACAAGTACGTGATTTATTATTTTTAACAATAGATGGTTGATACAAAATTTAAGTAATTCATATTAGTTCTGGCCTAAAAATTGTGTTTCCTTTTGCATTCAGCGTATTTTGATCAAATTTAATAGACCTGCCCTGAGCGGTTTCACCTTTTTATGATTTAAATACATTTCAAGCTCGATTCTAATCTTATTTACTTTTACTGAGGTATTTACTACTTAGATGCAAACAGATTAAAATACATTTCACTTTACTCTTAAAAGCCTTTGATATTTAACGTACATTTATTTTATGTTGATAATGATTATTTTCGTGTAGTGACGGATTAAGAATACGGAATGTTACTACCCCAATTCATTCCGTGGGTGTCGTAAGAGCCGACTAAGGGCGCAAAACTACGCAGGATACCATCACCTCAAAAAGAAGAAAAACTTGACACAAACCCTATACCAACCCGTCTGGTCAGCGTGGTATAGTAGGCCGAAACCTCCTTTCTAAGGAGAGGCCTATGTCCAGCAGTGGACTATTAAAGGCTGTTGATGTGTGATGTGTGAATGACAATTTTATTTTAAAGACTGCTAGCACGTTTTGATTAAGTATTTGGAACAAAATTACTGTAAAAGATTAAATAAGACAATTTAAATATTAATGAAACTTCCGTCACGTAATATATAGAGTACACACTTAATATAATCTTAATATAGTCTCACGGGGTGCGGACCTTTTAAAGAAAAGAGGCATAAATTTATAGCAGCAGTAGCGTGGTTGTGTTTAGTTTAGCTATGGGGTAAAAAAAATACTAGTCAGCATCAGCTTCAATTAACCAAAATATAATAACATAGTTTAATCTTCTGAACTTTCCCTGGTCCTCAACAGGTCCATTACCGATGTTGGGCAAAAAATTACGTGCCAGATCAAAATCGGATCAACTAAAATCAATCGTCCAAACTTTTAAGAATAAGTTTTTAAGCAAAAAAAAATCGGTAGTCTGTAAAGTCGGTTTACTGACGATAGTTGAACGTGATAACGTCATAAGAAAATACTGATCTAATGGTTGCATTTTTCAAAAATGTATTATTGTATACGAGTAGCAGCTGTCCACGCGGACGCATCGCTCACTCAAGTAGGAGAGAGACAGATGTCGAACGCTGCCGAACGCGGAGGCCGATTGTGCCTCTTTGTCATTCGCTTGCACTTCACGCCTTAAATGGAACGCCTCAGAGCGAGGTAACGCCGCATGAGTCATGTTTTTTCGTGCGTGCAGCCGGCTCCATCGAATTATAAGACGTTGTCACGTCAAAAAAGTAACTTTAAATCCAGAATCACAGAATCTTGTATGTGATGTAATGTTTAAAACTCTTGTGTTAGTGTTTGAAATGTTTTAACATCTTGATCAATTTCAGGTTCAAACCCCGCAAATATATTTTGAGAACGTAAATCTTTCCCTCTGTAAAGCATTTAAATCTCATGTCATTTATAGTAGAATATAAAGGCGACGTTTTGACAGCGGCCGCTGTTCACGACAGGTGATAATTAAGAACGGGCAGAATACCGTTCACAGAGACACGTTTGATCTTGTTGACGAGTAGATTTCAAAACTATTATTTTCATTTAGCCATTGTGATTATTAAGTACTTCAACCATTTGAGTAGGTCAGTACAATTTTATTTATTATTTTACACTTGTTTTTCCTGTGCGGAAATCCCCTCGGATACCACCCGCCGGTGGTTATGTCGGACTCGAACCGACCAAAAACCGCACGCCGTGTACCAGGTGTACCCTAGGAAGGAAAACCCTGATACCCCGACGTACCTCGGGCCATCTACGGCGCGTAAATGACCCCCTCCTGTGTGGGAATCCAACACTAGCTGTAAACCGCCACGCTTCGCTGTGGCATTTTGTGGTAGCAATGCAGAAATGAGGAACAAAACTGACACAAAAAAAGATAAAAACCATCTTTCAAGCGGTTTGTCCATCGTGTAAAAAAAGAAATGTTTTAGGTTTTATTTCTTTAATTTTTTAGACAATTTTTTCAATGTTTTTTGTATTTTTTACTTCCAAGAAAAAATAAACCGAGGGTAACAAATTGTTAATTAATTACTTAAACAATCGAAATATAATAAAACGATTATAAACAATAAAAAAAACATCATTTTGAATTGTTTGCATCAACAATAAAATGGCAAGAATATTTTTTTAAATAAAATATTTGGCTATTCGTTTATAAACAATTTTCTTCTCTTTAAGGATTTTTTTTTAAATAAACCTTAAATACCAATAGTTTTTTGAGTTATTAACGAAAAACTGAATAACTTTTATTTCATCTTATTTTGCTTATAAAAATTGCAATTTTACATGTTTGTTGACTACGAGTATACGACTATTAACATTTATTTTAGTTATTTACTATATTCAAGTCTTTTAACCTTTTTTAACCAACTGAAAAGCTCTAGAAAAGGGATTCGTTTTCCAGGTGCATGTACGAGTATATACGGATGTACGAGTATATTGCTTTGGCACGCTCTGTACTCCAAATGACTTAATGGATGGAAAATATTGGGCAAAAAAAATTTCTTTCGCACTTTTTTAAATAACCGCATCCACAAGTAAACCGACTTTGCATCTAAGAGAGTATGTAAACAAGTTACATATACAAACAAAATCTTTATCGTGCTAAATAAACCCACAGAGTAAATAAAACTTGAATCGCCTGGGAACCTTGTGTTTCCTGAAAAATATGTATTCGAGGTTAGGGATAAGTGGTTGTGCATAAGTGCACAGAGGAGAGGCAAGCATTGCTTTTATGATCTCTCTAGGGTTATAGGTTAATATCCTGCTTTGCCACTTATGTATTACATCCTGTAGGTTCTCTTCGAAAGCACTGGGAGAGAACGGCTTGTGGGCAAAATGTTACTGCAGGTAAAATACTCGTAGATTTGAAGAGCATATGAAATGTACTTTTAAAACAATTTATATTTTTTTATTTTTTTTAAATAAACTTTATTCACATTTAATATTAAAAAATTCTAATAATAACTTTACACATCTCACACACGGCAGTCTGATCCCAAACTAGGTAGAGCCTGTGCTATGGTAACCAGACTGCTGATAAACATACTTATATATTTTAAAATATATACATAACATTTAAGTAACATATATTTCACAACGTCTCCGTTTGAAAACAGCGTCGTATTATAATATAAAAGAAAACTGTGTATCTCATTCGCAATTTAACATGATAGTTCTGCTTCGGCTAGTATAGGCTGACTTAATCGCAGTGATACCGCGGTCTCGGATTAAACTAGTGTTAGGCAATTTATTCGTTGCTTTTCATCGAGTAGGTGAGATTAACAGATACCTAAATTTCTCCCCAATTCTGGGGAGCACTCAAGAGACGGTAAAGCATTTGTGTATTTTCAGTTGCTGATCTAAAAGGACAGTTTACTTACCATAGAGTGCCCCCTGTTTGAAAAACTTCTGTCTGTTCGACGTCCACTAAACAATACTTCATAAAATACAGCAATAATTTACAATAA